>OY754346.1:19914355-20249355 GCA_963572235.1 Caenorhabditis japonica
TGATGATTTGAATACGGCGCAAGATGATACGCTTATCGAGAGGGAGACTAACTTTGTAATTATTCATAATTTACACGGTTTGCTGGCGGGGATGTTATTGGAAATGAAATGCGCTCCGCCACGGCATGCTGGACCCTACGAAAGTGCAAACGCGCCCTGGCGCACTTTTGCGTTTTTCTCTGCGCCTTCATATATTTCTCTTGAAGTATTACCAAATATCTTTGGCGCCATGCCAATTATGTTGTTTTTTGGCTAAATATAACGTTGTTCGCATTTTTAGTCCCAATTTTCGCATTTTGTTTTTCAGAATTTAAATTAAATTAAAATTAACTGTTTTTATTTACGAAAAAAACCGACTTAAAATCAATTTTCCAACAAAATAATGTATCACATTAATCTCAAAAACAACCATTTCAAAAACAATTTTTTTTAATGAGAAACAAAAAAAAAATAATGAGCAAAAAAAAATATTCTCAATACGGAGCGCTGCAAACGCGCTCCCTTCGCACAGTGGTGGACGCGGCCACGTTTGCGACGAGAGAGTGCAGAAAATTGAGAGACCGTGGCCGATTTTTCGCTCTGATTTCTCTGAATCTCACTCCAAATGCATGAAAAATTCTTTGTTCGATTGGAGCGCGTTTGCAGCGTTTTATACCGAGTATAGAATTTCTGAATTTCTGATATAATGTGTGGTTTTTTTGTTTCTTTTGTACTTTGTGAAGATACATTCAATTAAAAATTTAAAAATTTCACAGAAATATAGCTGCAGCGCCTCAGAAACCGGTAAACCGGTATAACAAAGAAAAGTAAGAAAGACAATAAAATCTCGTAAATCGACACAAGTCTCTGCGGAGGAGACGCAGGGACGCGAGAGTAGAGTAGCGCGCGAAAATTCGCTTTTGAAAAATAATTCAAAAACGTAGCCTCCAACACGCCGTGTCCGCTGTGGGGAAAGCTGCTTGTCTGCGTCTCCTCGGCGGGAGACGCGCACTATGCTTCTCTGCGTCTCCTTTTCATATCCGTTTTAACGGAGTTGAGCGGCTATGCAGCTAAATTCAGCATACGGTAGACCACGCTTAGGCCGGCTTTTTTTTTCGGGAAAAAAGCCCGCGCAGTTCAAATTTTAAATTTTTTTTCCAACATTTCGGCCAACACTCTGTGATTAATTTACCAAGAAAACACATCATTAAACACTTTTTTCTCCAGATGCCCCAAAAAGTGACGATAAGAGCGAACAGCGTCTCAGAGTTTAGTCATATCGGAGAACGACGATTCGTTCCGATGACATTGTGTCAGCAGAAGGTGCAAATAATTGAGGAGAATTGGAAACGAAAAGAGGAAGAGGCGTTACGCGAAAAGTTGGTTAAAAAGGCGGCTGCGCAGAGAAGAGCAAAAGCGGATATTATTGTAAACGAGGACAACACGGCGATGAAGTCGAAGCCATCTCGCATTCAAAAAAGATCTGTTAGTACGCCCTCGAAGAGGAATAAAAGAAAGGGTTGAGCAATTTTTGTTTTTGGTGGGTGGGTTTAAGGTGGGGCTTTGAAAAAACAGTCAATTAAATCATTAGATTATTCAACTCATCGGTTCGATATCACAATGTGTTCAACATGCTCGTGTCATGTACAATTGGCACTTCAAAAAAATTGGACAAGAAAAAAATTAAGATTCTGAAATGTAGAGCTCTTGGACTTCGTACTTTTGATTGCGTCGACGCTCTCTGAACCGGGCAACATCTTTTCGAGTGATCACTCCGCGTAGCTGAAACATTTGCTCATACTTTTTTTTCATTCATTTCGCTTACATGATTATCATCATTGACCACAAAGAGATAACGAAGTCCGAGACCGCGGAAAAGACGGAATATGAAGGGAAGAGAAGTGTTTAGTGGAACTCTGTGAGGATGCGGATGCATGTACGGTTCAATGTCAAGCCAGCACGACTCATCGTAGGCGGTCAAACCGAGATCAGAGAGTGATTTCATTTGACTGAAAGAAGGGTTGTTTATTTGGATTTTGTATTGCACGGTGTCCAGGATTTGAAAAGTGGGTGGAGCTGGATTTTTCGCGCGAAATTAAAATTTAGAGGTGTTACGACGAGAGTCGTAGAAAGAATAAATATAACGTGAACCGCCACGTTACAATACCTTTTAGTACCACGTGTACTACCACGTGGCAACCTCATTTATTGTTTATAAATAGCCGTTTGGTTTCTTAATAAATGATCAGTATTCGCGTAACCGTTCAGCCGTAACAACTGGCGATCAGGTTTTTCGAAATGGACTCGAATTCGATGAAGCTCTTCCTGGCTCAACAAAAGGAGGCGCAGCAGGCACAACAAAAAGACGCTCAACAGGCCCAGGAACAGCAATTCAAGTTCTTCAAAGAACAACAGGAACAACTTCTGCGAACGATGCTCGCGGCCCTCACCACCCAAAAGGATCCAACCGGGATCATAAACTCGCTCAACAATCGGATCCCCACCTTCACCTATGCACCGGAGGATGGAGAAACCTTCGACAAGTGGTTTGGAAGGCACGAGAACACCATCAAGCTGGACGGAGCCGATCTCGATGATTCGGCTAAGGCACGATTCATATTGACCAAGTTGGACAAGAAAGAAGCGGAGCAGTTTCGGAACCACGTTCTTCCCAAAACGCCCGCTG
Organism: Caenorhabditis japonica; assembly: GCA_963572235.1. NCBI lineage: Eukaryota > Metazoa > Nematoda > Chromadorea > Rhabditida > Rhabditidae > Caenorhabditis > Caenorhabditis japonica. The sequence continues at coordinate 19,917,021 of OY754346.1, forward strand.
AGGTCAACTTTGAGGATACGATCCAGATGCTGAAGAAGTTGTTCAACGAGACGAAGTCACTAACTCGTCTTCGATACGAGCTGCTTTCAGTTAAGTTTAACGGTTACGATAGAAAACAATACACTGGTCTAGTTAAAAGTCGTTTTAGCGCTGCTCAATGGACGAAAATGACGGAGGATCAAGCGCAATGCCTCCTATGGATCATTGGCCTTCAATCAAATGAACATTTGGATCTGAGACTGCGTGCACTTCGAGAGTTGGAACTCAACCCCAGCATCACGTTGTCGGAATTGGCCGATCGTTTGGATCAAGTCATTGCTCTTCGCAACGATGCAGACTTCATTGGAGGACCACCAACAGCCGTTCACGCCGTCAACAAACATGCAAAACGACATCAACGCTACGACAAAGGACGTCGTCATGAGTCAACAAAGGCACCAACAGCAACGATTCCATCACAATCAACATCATCTTCTACACCATCAACGCCATCATCTTCAACCACCTCATCATCACATCCATGTTCAAAATGTTGCCGCATACATTGGCGTCAAAAATGTAGAGTTTCTAAGTATACCGTTTGCAGAAATTGCAACAAAGCAGGACATTTGGCCAGGGCATGTAAACAGAAAAAGGCGCACGTATCCAATGCCATCTTTATTGCTCACACTTCCGCTGCAAAACACAATCGCATCTACACTACCGTGCACATCAATGGAAAGCCGATCAAAATGCAGCTGGACACCGGAGCCGAGGCCACACTGCTCAATGTCAAGGATTGGGAACGGTTGAACAGGCCGAAATTGTCACCGTCATCCGCCAACCTTCGCACTACAACCAATGCTCAAATCAAAGTCAGAGGACAACTCAACTGCAAGTTCGTTCTCAATGGTCACCATGGTTCGGGACGCTGCCTCGTCACCGACACTGTTTCTCTTCTCGGGATGGACTGGATTGCGCAAGACAACCATCTCTATCAGCTTCTGCAAGGGAGGGGACGGTAATCCAAAGCTCGAGCTGTTGCACACACAATACCAAAGGATCGACATCCTGCTCATGCTGCTATTCAGAAAGTTCCGTACAAACCAAAATCAATCGGACAGGGCCTGCCACAGACTACTCGCACTCCGTCGTCAACCCCGTCATCTTCGTGGAGAAAGAAGACGATCAACAACTGCTCGGGGAGATGTTACGACGAGAGTCGTAGAAAGAATAAATATAACGTGAACCGCCACGTTACAATACCTTTTAGTACCACGTGTACTACCACGTGGCAACCTCATTTATTGTTTATAAATAGCCGTTTGGTTTCTTAATAAATGATCAGTATTCGCGTAACCGTTCAGCCGTAACAAGAGGCATTTTTTTTTTCGGGAAAAAAGCATAAATTCTTAATTTTTTACCAAATGTGCTCCGACTGAATTATAGCTGAGGTGTTTAGAAAATTTTTAAGCCTAAGATCGTTGAATTTGGTTCAGCCACCATTTCGAAATAATCGTTTTCAGTTTTTTCGTGTTTTTGCAGGATAAATCTTTACAAAAATCGAAGTTTGGGCAATTTTATGGTATTAAAAGATACAAAACATACATTTTACAAAGAAAAACAGGTTTTACTGAAATACAAATAATAAAATCAATAAAAAAATGCGAGAGTCGAAAAATGCGTAAGCACCGAAAGTGCGCCATGCTAATGCAATTAAAACGAATATTTTAAGCGCCCGACCGCCCGGAAAAGTTGAAAAATGACTGAGAAAAAATAATTCGAAAATTTAGGCCTAAATTCCCCGTTCGGGTAATTAGCAGTGAGACACAGTTTAATTGTCAAAAAAATAAAAAATTTCGAGTACAAAAAAACACCTGAAACTCGAGTTGCATCATGAAGAAATGAAACCCCGCCCCCATATTTGTGCGCGACCACTCAAACACAGTGCTATGCATTTTAAGAGACGCAGACAGAAAAGGGATAGTCGACTCATGTTTTCATGATGTAACTCAATCAAAACCCACTCATCATCATCCTGGCACTCGTAAAAGTCTGCCGGTAGATTTGAACTGGACCCATCTTCAACAAATATTCGGTTTTCCAGAAGCTTGAAAAGCTGTGAGCGAAGAATGTATCCTTTGAGTCTACCGTAGTCGGGAAGACTTTCAATAGGCGATTCTTCGATTCGATCCACCACTGGAAAACCGTGGTGAAGCGTGGAACGAAGAATCTCCACTATTCGAGAGACACGTTCGCGTCTTTCCAGCGCGACAACGTCTTTGCGCATCACGCGGCTGAAATATCATGCTTTTAGGCTAAACTCTTTTTTTCTTTTCCTCACTCTGCAAGAATATTTCTGCTCATTTTCGGAGGATTCCACCCCAGAATCGGCACTTCGGCCAAATCGATATGCGCGTCGTAAAGCCCTTCATTGAATATGTCGCCAACCCATTTTGCCACCATCAGGACGAGCATGATCGGAAGACCAAAAGTGATATCTTTGGTGGCTTCCATGCAAATTGCAGTCAGGGAAATCGTCATTCGTACGATGCCACCCAACTGAGCGGCTGCTCCTGCCAATGCGTACTTGCCCGGATCGATTCCGGTTATCGATGGGAAGAGACGTTCGACAATGATGCCAAAAAGTCTTCCCCATGCTGCGCCGGACAGAAGAGCGGGGATGAAAAGACCGGACGGTACGGAAATTCCAAATGTCCAGAGAGTGAGCAAAAAGTACTCGATACTAAAAATGATGAGAGTGGTTGCACCGAAGGAATCTGAAAACAATTTGAATTTGCTTTATTTTTACCGGGACTACCGTATTTCCTATAATTTAAGCGCATGCCCTTCTATTGTTTCATTTCACCACAACTGTCGGGTATTCAGAAGTGTGTATACCAAACTTCTGTCGTCTCATGCCTGCTTGTTTAGAAAGTGTTTTGCCGAGTTTGGTGTTCAAACCTCTAAATACCCGGCAGTTTTGATCAAAGGAAAATAGAAGGGCATGCGCTTAAATAAGAGGAAATACGGTATGTATTAGGTATTGTGGAATTAAAAAAGTGACTGCGGTGTTGGAAAAAAAACCGTGTTTTTTAAAGACGTGTGTCTTGCAATAGTCTTGTCTGCAAAAGCGAAGACCTCTATTTTTTGCCAATGTTTTCCATGAATTTAATTCCAGTTTTGTGGAATTAGGTGGAGACGGAGCCGCATGGACTAAAGTATTATGCCGCGTCCAAAGTTCAAAAAATTCCTGAAATCAAGAGTTTTTTGCAGTCCAAAGTGCCACAAAAAATCCCACAAATAACAGGTGATCAGAGTTGAAACCGACGCTACCGTAGTTGCTTCGCTGCGAGACCTTAAATGTCAAAACTTGAAATTTCCCGTATATTTTGTTCTCAATCAAAAAAGAAACGTGAAAGCTCGCCCAGTTTTTTCACGTAAAAAATCAAAATGCACTAAAATTTAATGTTCGCGTGAAAAAAGTGGGGGGAGTTTCACGTTCTGATGTCGCAACTCGATTGAAAACACAATAAAAAATGAGCAAATGTGGGAAAATTCAAGTTCAAACATAGAAGGTCTGGCAGCGAAGCCACTACGATAACGTCGGTTTCAACTATGAGATCCTCTTATTTCTGGAATTTTTTGTAGAACTTTGGACTGCAAAAACTCCTGATTTCAGGATTTTTTTCTAAATTTTTGACGTGGCATCATCCATCAGTAAAAGTTCTACCCGTCGCCAACCGGCGCTTCGTCTCGCGTATCGTGCACCTTTAACCGCTCGTGGCGAGACGCCGGCGACCGGTAAAACCTTCAGGGATAGATCATACTATTGTCTCAATTTTCTTCCCGGTTACAATGTGGTGTGGCGCTAGCAAGAGGACACGTCCACTCAGATTTTTGTATTGCGTTTATTTGAACAAAAAATTAGTGTTCGGGGATTTTAATTTTCGCGCCACAGCTTAATGTAACCGTTAAAAATCTAGGATAATAATGAGGCTACCCCGAATCAGAACTGTCCCGTATCAGAACCATTTTAAGAAGAGAGTCAGTAGCTCACCGCTCCTTGAGTTCGTGAGCATTTATTTATCTGTTTCAAAGTATTCCTTATTTTGCACAGAAGCATGTGGTTTTGCTAATTTTTAAATACCGATTTCGATACGAATAAGTTCTGAAAAAGAATGGTTCCGATTCGAAACAGTTCGAGGCAATTCTGATACGGGAACGTTCTGATTCGGGGTAGCCTCATAATAATGCCTCGCCCTAATTTCAAAGAATTCCTGAAATCAAGTTTTTTATAGTCCAAAGTTCCACGAAAAATTCCCAGGCGGTCACAGTTGAAACAGACGTTATCGTAGTGGCTTCGCTGTGAGACCTTTTATGATTAAAGTTGAATTATTATTGTCGGCCCGCCAAATTGGTCAAACGCGCTCCGCTGAACTGAACGCTATGCGATTTTCATTTTGGTTTCCAAATTATTTCATTTCACGTGTAAATTCAACGTGAAATGAAATAATTTGGAAACCAAAATGAAATTCGTCTAGCGTTGAGATCAGCGGAGCGCGTTTGACCATTTTGGCGGGCCAACAATACACAGTTGCTCAATTTTTTTTTCTTTTATACGGGAGAATTCAACTTTAATCATAAAAGGTCTCGCAGCGAAGCAATTACGGTAACGCCTGTTTCAACTGTGACCGCCTGTTATTTCTGGGCATTTTTTTGGAACTTTGGACTACAAAAAACTCCTGATTTCAGAAACTTTTTAAATTTTGGACGCGGTAGCGCCTCTGTTAGTGCCACCCGAATTTTCGACTAATTTTCTCGAGCAAAAATACATCTTTATTGCAAAAATACAATCAATGAGTTCGAAAAATTAAATTTAAATCCAAGGGTACATGAACGGCCAGCTCCGTTTTTTTCACATTGCAGTCTGGTACGTCGTTGATCCGAAAATATCCAGTGGCACTGAACGCTGTCTCGCAGATACTTCTACTGGAAACTACCAATAAGACTTGACATGAAATTTCCTGTACATAAAAATATAGTTGTAAATCGAAAATGTGAAAAAAAAACACGCAAAACCAGAAAAATACACAGGCGCATGCAGTTGAGCGTCCGGGCGCGTTTGCTAACTTCCAGCTCAAGCTCTTGTGGAAAAACGTTCAAATATTAATCAGCTAAACAACGCGCAAAGATGTAATAGCGGAGTGTCGTTTGAAGATGGCTTAAATTGTAGGCTACCCAAAATTCGGATTTCCGCAAACACCGCTGTCACAATTTTTAAACTGGAAGAAACTCCGGCAAAACCGGGGAAAAAGCTCCACTCCTTTTGCATGTTTGCCTGCCGCCTCGCTGCCCCACCCCTTAAATCCCTGTTGACTCACTGATTGGACTGTGGAAAAGACTCCTCACACTTTCCTCCGGATTTTGGAAGAATAGACTCGCAACTGCCGAATATTCTCCCTTCTTGCACCACATCCGATTGATTTGATTTGACGTGGCAGTGGGATTCACGCCAATCGGCTGGCAATCGTCGACGGCGAAAATGGTGAGAAAACCGAGAAAGCCGGAAACAGCGGCCACCAAAAGACATTCAAAAAGCCGCCCAAGCTTGCTGCTGACATAAATCTTCCGGTATTCGGTCAGCCGCGTGTTTAAATAGTTGAAGAGAGCGCCGAGAACTCCGCCGATAACGCCGATGAGCAGAAACAGTGGAATTTCCCAAACGTTGTACTCTTTGTCTTCAAAAACTCCAAAATTAGCGAGTCCTGTCCACGAAAGCCATCCACTTCGTCCGTTGAACCAACTAAGAATCCAATTTACAGTGAAAGTTGAGATCATTGAAGAGAAGAACATTCTCCACGTCAGATTCTGATTCCAAAAGCTCGCTCCTTCTTCCAAAGAGAAGAGAACTCCACCGATCGGTGCTCCGAAAGCGGCTGCGACACCAGCGGCCGCGCCAGCCGAAACGAAATCACGGCGCTCCCGATCGTTTCGAAACTCGCGGAACACTCCAAAATCAATGCCCAACGAGTAGCTCTTTCCTTGTGAGATTCCTGCTCCAACCACTGCTCCCGAATGAATCATTGGTCCTTCTTTTCCGGCACACAGTCCACCGCCCACCGAGCAAGCCACTCCGACCGCTTTAGAGATGAGCGTTTTGAGGCGGACCACTTCCGGAATCGCAATTCCGTTCAGATAGCACTTGATTTGCGGAATTCCTGAACCGCCAGCGATAGGCGCCACATAAATGACGAGCATGGCGGCGATGGCGACCAGTAGACAGTTGTATCCAATCCACGCGATCATCACAGTCCACATACATCCAGCGGTTGTTCCTCGCTCCTCTTCGCCGCATTTTGAGATCACTGATGGAAAATAAATTACATTAAAACATTAAAACCGTTAAAACCACATTAAAACCGAAAAAATAAAAATAACAAAAACGTTAAAAAGGAGTAAACGAGGCGTGGCCGAGATGACCTAGAAAATTGGCGGCCGGCAATTCAAATTAATTTGAAAAATTAATTTTTTTTCATGTTTTCCCCATTTTTTTCATAAGTTTTTGATTGTTTTTTATGCAGTTTTCACACGAAAAAAGCTGTAGTTTCACTTTTCTGGTACATTTGATGACAAAAAATTAGTGAAGTATTTTTAAAATCAGTTCGGCGCCTTGCATAAATTTTATAAATATCGATTTTTATTCGTCGAAATTATTTATTGTCGGCCCGCCAAAACGCGCTCCGCTGAACTCAATGCTATGCGATTTTCATTTTGGTGTCCAAATTATTTCATTTCACGTTGAATTTATACGTGAATTGAAATAATTTGGAGACCAAAATGAAAATCGCATAGCATTGAGTTCAGCGGAGCGCGTTTGACCATTTTGGCGGGCCGACAATAAATAATTACGACGAATAAAAATCGATATTTATTAAATTTATGCAAGGCGCCGAACTGATTTTAAAAATACTTCACTAATTTTTTGTGTTGTGTGAAAACTGAATGAAATTTGCTAAATATCGATTTATATTCATCGTATTTGATAATGTAGCAAAATACATTTAAAAAAAACGAAAATTTATGAGAAAAATGGTACGAATAACCAGAAAACCTCAACATTTTTTCGAATGAGTTTGAATTTCTGGCCGCCAATTTTCTAGGCCATCCGGGCAACGCCTCGTGTACTCCTTGTGGACGTTCCCTAATTTTTTTGTTGTTGTAAAATTCGTCAAAAACCAAATTTTGGTTTCACACGCTACCGATAACGCAATTGGCCTATTCACAAAACCGGAAAAAAAAAATAAAAAACGGAAAAAAATTTGCGGGAAAAATCGGAGAATGGTCCGATTGACCTGAAAATTCGGGAATTATTGAAAAAAATTCTCCTGTACACGCTCAAAAAATTTTGGACCAAAATATCGATTTTAAAAATTTTCAGAAAAAAACGATAATTTTAAAATCGATATTTCGGTCCAAAATTTTTTGAGCGTCTACAGGAGAATTTTTTCCAATATTTCCCAAAATTTCAAGTCAATCGGGTAATTTCGCAGAATCGCCCCCCACATCACTATTGCCCCCCAACCCAGGGAATCGCCCCCCACTGGGTACATTTTGAACCCCGAAACGGGGTGGGGGGTGATTGTGATTAGGGGGTGATTCTATATTGCCAACATCGTACTATGGCCCCCCACTAGTAGAAATGGGGGGCGATTGTAAGTTCTAAGGTAATCTCCAAGAATCGTCCCCCTCCAGGCCTTAGAATCACCCCCCACGGTATAATCTTAAAATCACCCCCCACTTTCCCATTATCTGGAGAAAATTTACTCCCGTCCCCCTGAGATTCAAAATTTGCCTGTGGCGATCACTGAAAGAGAGGGTCTAAACGGCTTTCACCCACCCCTAGCGCCTGGCGGCGCAAAATTGATAGGCAACACACAAGCTTCTAGAGCGCTAAACTACAGAAACATCCCCTTAACTCACTGCATGTGCTATTCCTTCGCTTTGTTAATCCGAGAAATGGTTAAACAAAAGGGAATGAAATTCAAGTGTACAGTCAAAAGGTCACGTTGATCAGCTTTTTTCGATCTTGATGCTTGATATGAAATGAAAAGAAATGAAATGAAAAATAAATTTATGTTTTCGCTTTTTATTTTTTAATATGAGGGGGGGCTATTCCATAGTTTATCCGCGGGGGGTTATAGTGCAACGTGTAGGGGGGTGATTCTCCGATATTACCGTCAATCGGAGCATTTTCCGATTTTTCCCGCAATTTTTTTTCCGTTTTTTTCTTTTTTTCCGGTTTTGTGAATAGGTCCACAAGGCCTATCACTGTCTGCGTATCCTCGCTCTGCAATTTCTGGTTTTGTCTAACTGTCTAACTTCGCCTCGAACTATCAGTGGAGCGCGAAATCAATTTCTACGTCCTTAAAGAAACGGCATTTTCTGAATAAAATGAATGCCCACTTATTGGACGAGCAAACGCGCTCTATTGAACTTCATAGTTATGATTTTTAGTGCAATTTTATGGGTGAAATGGTGGATGTATATAGTGTCCGTATGATCCATTGGACGTTATTTAGCAACTTTTTATGTATTTTTCTCATAAAAAAAAGAAATTTATTTATATATACAAGCCTGCGGCCTTTGGCGACCTTGTCGACAATTTTTTTTTGACAAAACTATCCCAAATTTCGTAATCTTTGTGGCTAACATAGTTTTTAATATGCATAAATGCACGATATGCTTCAAATACGGACACTATATGCGTCCACCGCATTTCATGCAGAAAACTGATTTTTTTTAACTGCAAAAAAAGCAAAAGAAGACTTACAATATTTGAGAATCCAGTTAAATTTGATATCCTTACTGTAGTCGACCATAATGTCAATAAACGCGGCGACTAGCGCTGTGAAAACGCCAATGAGAAAGCAAACGAGCCAGCGATTGCGAGAGATTCGCCACAGTGTCATCTGAATTTTCAGTTAATTCTTTATTTCCAGTCAAATATATCAATACCTGATGATACGGCTTCTTCTCCGCTTCTCGATACAAACTATTCTCCGAAACTTCATAGTTCAAGCTTTCATATCTGGCTGAAAGTGCTTCATGACTATCGGTGCGTTCAGAATCGTCAAATTGTCGTGAGAAGAGGAGCTCATCTTCGCGACGTCTTCTTCTCCGTGCACTGTCTTGGAGATTTGAAGAAGACATTACTCGTTCCAGTCCGGCCACTGGATCTTCATTCGGATCAATGCTATTCGAGCTGGTGCGGATCCGGCCGCCACGTGCAGCCATCTGAGCAGTTTTATCAAGCGTCTAAAACTAAGGGGAGGAATAAATAACAATTTTGATCATGCAACAAGTTTATTTATTACATTTCAATCCAAGTGTACACAATTTTAGAGTATTTTTATTATTTAATGAAGCAGACATATTTGAGGGAGGCGTAGTTTTATAAAAACGAAAAGTCCAGTTTGTAAAAAAAAAAGGCCAGCTTCTGAGTATCGATTGAAGGCAGGAATTCTCGACTTAATAACCACGGAATCCACGTCCTCGATTTGTCACAACGCGTTCAGTCACGTATTGAACTGGCTGGTAGCGCACTGGTTGCACCTGCAAATCAACAGCCTAGAAATCGGTTTTTAAAGGGAAAATCTGAAGAGGGGACATGCGAGAAGGTGCGAGTTGAGAACTAACAAATTTGATGGTCTGTATTTTTTGCGACAAGTACGTCTAGAGCCAGCCAAAATAATTAAAATTCCGACAAACCTGCTGAACGACAGTCCTTCTCTGCTGTTGGACTGGTCTCGGGTTCACATATCTCACATTGTTTCTTCCTGCCGATTGTGGTCGTTGTTGGAATTGTCTCTGTTGTGGAGCTCTGCGGACCACTCTTTGGACCACTTCTTGGTACTGAAAAAAAGAAGTATTAATAATGATAATTATTGTCGTTTTAATGTAATGCAAGCATTGCTTTCAATTATTTTTTTTTGTGTACTACAATAAAGGATTGTTTTTTTTGTGTACTACCATTAAGGATTGCTCGTCCAGATACCCTTATTTGTTAGGCTTCCTCCATGCCAATTTGTCCCTGTGGAACCGTGCCGCCAAACTAATAACAAAGAGATTGCATCCAAATGCTTTTGTTGCGCGCCTAGGCGCTATTCCTCTAGCCATCCTAACTCCCCCTCCACTTGACCAACCGGACTATTGCCGGTCCGATCGGTCCTTTTACATTTTTTTCCTCTGATTTTATAAGTATAAATAAATAAATTAAATTAAAATTGTTTGCATTGAATTAAAATACCGTATTTACTCTATTAGAAGGGCACCTCTACGCACTTCCTTTCGTCCGATTTGTTACTTTTTTTTTTGCTATTTTTCAGACTTTAAATGATTTTTTCGACATTTTATCTAAAAATCAGTGAAAAAATGTTTTATAATGACTTTCCCGAGTTTTTCTAGACAATATAATTTTTGCGAAAGATGCTTCAAAAATAAAAGTACATGTCCTTCTAATAAAATAAAAACGGTAGAAGAAAATTTTACTTCAATGGGTCTTGCCGGGTCGAGCTCAAACAAAATTTCCCGTGAGCTCGGCCCGGGCAGTCAATTATTAAATTTTTGAGCCTATGGAACGTTTCGAAACTTTATGGGTCTATTTACGAAAACCAGCAAAATATGCAAAAAATTCGGAGAATGCTCTGATCAGTCTGAAATTTTGACGAAAATTGTCAAAAATGCTCCCAAACATGTGCAGCAAATTTCAGACCAAAATATCGATTTTTTTGAAAATTTTCAAAATCGATATTTTGATCTGAAAATTTTTGCACAGGCCTGGGAGTATTTTTGACATTTTTTGTCGAAATTTCAGACTGATTGGAGCATTCTCCGTATTTTCGCTGAATTTTTTGCATATTTTGCTGGTTTCCGTGAATAGACCCATAAGTGCTATTTTTCATCGCCGTGTTCGCACTATTGACAAAATTCGGTCAAATATTTATAGAAAAGTTGTCGGCCGGTAAATTCGGAGATATTGTCAAAATTTAGCGCCTAAATGCACCAGTTTCGAAACGTTCCAGAGCCATTTTTCAGGAAATAATAATGATTTGGAATATTATGAGTATTCACGTTGCAAAAGTACTCACCTGAACACGTCTCGGTTGCTGCACGACTTGACGACGAATCACGGTCGGACGTTCATTGACAACGTTACGTCTCTGATTGTTGTTCGGTCGGAAACGTCTTCCACCCTGAACCTGCTGAACGACCACAGTTCTCTGCTGTTGTTGAGGACGATTGCGTCGAGCCTGTTGAGCTGGCACTCGGCGAATGACGTCAGCTGGTGGGGCCGTAATGACTTGTCGAACAACGCGAACCGGAGCAGGTTGCACGTGCTGCACAACCGTGCGAACCGGCGCTCTGACAACACTTGGTCTCTGAATGACCGATCGGGTGGGTTGGAGAGCTGCACGTGTGGCGGCAAAGTTTCGTCGAACGGCGAAATTCCTTCTGGCGGCAATAGTCGAAGCGGCAACACCCTGAAAGCAATTACCTCACCTCCAGACTGATTAGAGAACTCGATGCGAGAGCAAGAACACGTCGACACGTAGTAGTTGCTGTCGCCAACAATTCATTCAGATTCAGAAATCACTCCCAAAATGTTTCAACGCCTTCTCGGCTCTCTATCGGGTTTTCAATAGTTTCCAACTATTCATCGCGACTTTTTTCCGTCATGCATGCGCGACACGAGAGAGTGAGAAGAAGCCGCAGATCTTTTCAGCAAACTTTCGCTCTCTCGACCCAATTTATAGCCGTTTTGACCAGTGTTCTCAATTCTGGAGATTGTCGGAATTGGAATATGAATATGATTCTGATCCTTCCAAAAACTTCCAAATCAACAGGTTCAGCTCGTGCACAACAGAATTCTGATCATTAATAGTAGGGAAAAACGTACTCCACGCTTGCGAACGACTTGGGCTGTTGTAATGTTTGTTCTCTTGCGAAGGGCGTTCTGGAAAATTCTTTGTAAACATCTTTTGAAATTTATTGTCAGTTTGTGAAATTGCAATACAATTTGGATCCGGGGCATTTCAAAACCGTAATAACATAGGAAATGAAAAATAAAATGAAGTGTTGTATTTAAAATACGAAAACGTTAAATTTGATCAAAATTGCTTGTTTCTTAACCAAAAATTCAACGAAGCGTCCAAAGTTCCACAAAAAATTCCCAGGCGGTCACAGTTGAAACCGACTTTACTGTAGTTGCTTCGCTGCGAGTCATTCCAAGTTTAAACATAAAAGGTCCCGCAGCGAAGCAACTCTGGGATTTTTTGTGGAATTTTGGACTGAAAAAACTCCCGATTTCAGCAATTTTTTGAACTTTGCACGCGGTATTAAATTTTCGGTCAACAACATGCTTGTGCGGAAACGGTCAGTCGGAAAAGTCGGAAACGGAATTTTGTTTCCGAAAAATTATTCGGAAAAATTCCTTTCCGACTTTCGTTTCCGAAAAAAAGTTCGGAAATTCGGAAAAATTCGGAAATACAAAAGATTAAATAGTTTTTTTTTAAATTTAATCAATCATTTTATCATGAAACTAAAAGATTAGCAACTAAAACATAAGACTAATATTACTGGTTTTTAAAAGTTTTCACCTCGCAAACCACGCGAACATTAAAAATGGTGTTCGCCCTTTTTCCAAATTTCACGTGATTTTACTTTTCTAGTGAAAATCTAACGATTGAAATTTTGGCAAGGACGCGGAGCCTAATTTCAAACATCAAGCGGTTTCCGAGGTGACAAATTTATCGGAACATTACAAGATGAACTCTGGAAATCAGTTATTATTGTTTTAAAAAAATTGTCCCCTCCTAAACTTCAAAATTAGGCTCCGCCCCTTTCCTAAACTTCAGCCTTTAAAACTTTCAAGTGCCCGAATAAAGGAAAATTTAAAAAAAACATGAAATTTAAGTTATGATTGGTTTTCAGGAATTATCGTTCTATTCCAGCTGCGATTGCCGGAGAGCAAAATTACTGATTTTCAACTTTTGAAGCTTCGAAAAACCTGATTTCAAGGTGAACTAAACATTTAGCATGTATTCATACGATGATAACATACGAAACTACTTCAAGCTGTCAAAACAATTATGGACCTATTCACAAAACCGGAAAAAATCGGAGAATGCTCCGATTAACCTGAAATTTTGGGAAATATTGGGAAAAATTCTCCTGTACACGCTCAAAAAATTTTGGACCAAAATATAGATTTTAAAAATTTTCAGAAAAAAAAATCGATAATTTTTAAAATCGATATATTGGGCCAAAATTTTGTGAGCGTGTACAGGAGAATTTTTCCTAATATTTCCCAAAATTTCAGGTTAATCGGAGCATTCTCCGATTTTTCCCGCAATTGTTTTCCTTTTTCTTCTTTTTTTTTCCAGTTTTGTGAATAGGTCCATTAGGAGAAACCAAAAAATAAGCTATGCAAATGCCGAAAAAATGGAAGAACCCTCGTGATAGGTCTCAACTTTTTAGCAATAGGCTGGTTTTTAGTCATTTTTGCCTATTTCCGACTTTCCGAGATTTCTCGGAAATATTTCCGTCGGAAAAGCTTTTCCGAAATTTTTTTCGGAAACGTTTTCGACGGAAATCGTTTCCGAAAAATGTCGGAAATTTCGGAAATCCGGCAATGCCGATTTCCGTTTCCGCACAAGCCTGGTCTCAACTTTTTAGCAATAGGCTGGTTTTTAGTCATTTTTGCCTATTTCCGACTTTCCGAGATTTCTCGGAAATATTTCCGTCGGAAAAGCTTTTCCGAAATTTTTTTCGGAAACGTTTTCGACGGAAATCGTTTCCGAAAAATGTCGGAAATTTCGGAAATCCGGCAATGCCGATTTCCGTTTCCGCACAAGCCTGGTCAACAAACAAGAAATTTTGATCAAATTTGACGTTTTCGTATTTTAAATAAATACAACTATCCACTTTATTTTTCATTTCCTATGTTAAAACGGTTTTGAAAAATCTCGGAACCTACAATTTAATGCAATTAAAATCTTATTAAAATGTGTATTCACGGTGTCCAGGATTTGAAATGCGGGAGAAGCCAAAAATTCCAATATTGAGTAATTTTTCATATTTTTCGGGAAAAAAGGCATAAATTCTTTATTTTTTTTTTTACAAATTTGCTCTGACTCAATTATAGCTGAGGACTTAAAAAATTGTTTAAGCCTAATGGGTTTATTCACGAAACCAGCAAAATATGCAATAAATTCAGCGAAAATTCGGAGAATGCTCCGATCAGTCTGAAATTTTGAAAAAAAATGTCAAAAATACTCCCGGACATGTGCAAAAAATTTCAGACCAAAATATCGATTTTTTTGAAAATGTTCAAAATCGTTATTTTGGTCTGAAAATATTTGCACAGGCCTGGGAGTAGTTTTGACATTTTTTGCCGAAATTTCAGACTGATCGGAGCATTCTCCGAATTTTCGCTGAATTTTTTGCATATTTTGCTGGTTTCGTGAATAGACCCATAAGATCGTCGAACTTGGTTCAGCCAACATTTCAAAATAATCGATTTTAGCATAACGGAGCTAAAAAAGCGAGGTTTTGTTGTATTAAGAGAATATATCTTCATGGATATCATCAAAAATAAATGAAATTTATTCGATTTTGAGCCAATTATGCGCGTTTCACAAAAATTGCTTGAATTTTCCAGCCTGCAAGAAGTTTAGAAGTTTTTTATGCTTCAAATTGAAATATTTGAGTTATTAAAAGATAAAATACATAATTTTTACAAAGAAAAACGAGTAATAAAAATAATAATAAATGTGTCAAGGCACCGAAAATGCGCCAGTAAAAATTTGGGTTCCGCCCGCATTTCAAATCCTGGACACCGTGAATGGGTATTCTTTCAAATTTCAATCCTCACCTTGACGAGCTTGTTGACCAGTTTCTTGGTAGCCACAGCGTTCAGTCCGGTTGCAGCAACCGAACGGGCTCCCAAAGCACGTCTTTGCGGTCCAGCGCCAGCTCGACGAGCAATCGCCTGCGACTTTTTGAGCACCTTATTAGCCAACGCGACACGCGCGTTCTTGGCTGGCGGAGCTCTACGCCCAGCTCCGAGACGAGCTCCTTTGGCTCCGGCACGTTCTCCCTTTAAAAATGACGTTTAGTATGGTACGTTACGAGTATTTATTCAATTTACCTTATTATTAGCCCCAGCATTCTTGTTTCTTGGTCCTGGCTTCTGATTCTGGTTGACCTCCTTTTTAGGATTCTTGAGCTTGATAATCTCATCGAGCGACATGTTGATCTTGTCAGCCATTGTTTTTTTAGTAGAAATTGAAAGTGCGGACGTACGTACACTGAAAGGAATGATCGTAGAAAGAAATAACGTGAACTGGAGTCGATGGTGTAGAGTGTAATAATGCAGAGGCAAGGGGAGAAAAGTGTGATGGGAGGACGGGCGGGCGGAGACGAGACGGGACGACAGCGCGTGGCAATAAATATACACACGAACGGCAGCGAGCGGTCGCGATGCGGTTATCGATTGATTCATCATGACATGATTCATGAGTCAGCATAATAAATATTTATGAACAACAATGAGCCCTGAGGAAACCCTATTTTTTCGAAGAAAAACTATCCATCAAAGTATATTTAACAATGATCACAAACTGGTGAAGCAAAAAGTTACACAGTGGTGATCCAGAGCCGTACAGAGTACAATAGACCAGTTTTACGGGAGAACAGCTGCTGCGCGCAGCAATATATTTGCTCACGAGCTCTCTACATCAAATAACGTTGTAAAAGACTTATCAGATGGTTGAAATAGCCAAAATGCAGTTGCGAAATTTCGAAATGAAAGGAAGGACCACAACAAAATTTGGGAAACACGTGATTTTCGCTATTTTTTTAAATAATATACAGCAGCAATTTTCCACGGGAAAATGCAATTAAACTGTGGGAAAAAATGTCAAAAATAGTCCCGGACATGCTCACAATCAGGAAAAGAAAGTATCGATTTTTAAAATTTTCACAACAAAAAAAAATAATTTTTCAATTCGATATTTCGGCCCTCTTTCTGAGGATGTTCGGGTGTATTTTTGGCATTATTTCGCAATCTTTCAGGTCAATAGAAGCATTTTCCCATAATTTTTTGCTAATATTTTGTGAATAACGCCATTACCCGCAGCGATTTATCAGCGGAAAATTGCACATTTTTAAACAAAAACAAATGTCTGTGGAAAAGAAAAACAAAAAAATCGAGAAAACGCAACGAGAAAAACAATTTTTGGCCGCAGGAAGACGTGACGTCATATGCATCAGAGTTTACGACAAAATGCACACACGCCGTGTTTGCACACAATTACCTACCGTATCTCAACTGTTATTAATGGACCTACTCTCGAATACCCTGACAAAACCGGGGTAAAAACGGAACCGTGAAAGACAAAACTGGGGAAAAATTATTTTTTAAAAACTGTGGAACACGCCCCGCCCTTTTTGCAAGTCTACGGAACGAGTTCTGCTCAGAAAGTGCTATAGAATACAAGAAAAACAGGGCCACATAGACCTGCAAAGGGGCGGGGCTTGTTTTTCGGTTTTTTCAGGGCACTTCAGCGCTTTTATTCTTCTTTCTCTTATCAACAGCTTGATTAAATGACGAAAATGCAAGCATGGCAGCAAAAACAGTGACCAGTCTAATTAGAGCTATTAAATAGGCTGTTGCTCGCAATGGAGACAAACATCTATGAATTTGGCACATTATTTTCGCGATAACTGCCTGTTAATAGACCGTGTAGTGGAATTTGAGCTAATACAACAGTCCACACACAGTTGTTGCAAAAAGAGTATGCAAATCGTATAGATCCAGCCTAATAACTCTCATTAGACTGTTTATTGTTTTTGCCGAGTAACAACTAAGCAGCTCCATCAAAAATAAGTGAGAGAAAGCAACTCCTCGAAAACACAAATTCAAACGGCGCGCGCATTAAACGGTCGCGTCGAGACCGGCTCGTCTACCGTAGCCAGCGCCTCCCTTTAATCCTGAATTTTTTTCCGGACTTGTCAGCGCTCGATTTTCTTTGTGATTTTTGTTATTTTTATATCAATTTTATTTGTTTTTGTGTAAATTATTTTGAGAGAGCGCTTTGAAAACATAGAACTGTAAAATGTAGAAAACGATTTTGATTCATTAAAGCATTGTTACGATACATTTAGGTCATAGCATAACTCGGCCAATTTTCAACATTTTTTAATTCACTTTTTTCTTGATTCAATATTTTTCGATGTTCAAATAAACGGTAAAAACCATCTGCTAGTCTATCACCAATAGCTTTGCTCCAGGATGATGGATTTTCATAATCTCCCGTTGCGAGGTGATGGTCTGTGGAAAAAAAATTCCGTTAGCTGAGGAGCTGGTTTCTACATGAATACATGGACTAGCGCGTTAATCGATTTAAAACCAGACATTTCAGGCTTTTTTCTTGAATTTTTTGCTTGAATTTTCCGGAGCTCGATGCAAACTACCAACTTGATTTTGGAAACCTTCCGTTTCTGACAGATTTTGTTGGCGAAGACTTGAACAAGTAGAAGGTTTTCAAGAGAATGAAAAAAACTGCCAGAGGGCAGTTTTTGCAAGGAGCTTTCAAAGGAAAGAAGCGTTGTAGGAGTTTTTTTGTTAAAGTTTTGAGATTCCCTAATTTTGATATCTTCAGGTAAATATGAGATAAAACGCGGTCCGTTCAGCCATCCGCCTCCTGGACGGGATTTTGGCAACTTCATTTACCGGAATGTGGGTTACTTTCAGAAAATGATTGACTAGCTACATGTTTCCGTTAATTCATTGTACTATTTTCCTTTCCCTTTGGAAAATATAGTGTTTTCGAGATAACTCTGAAAATTGATCGTAAGATTATGTGGAGCACTGTACATTATACAGTTTAAAGTAAAATTCCCGTGATTTGGAATGGAATGCTTGTAGAAGTTTTATTAATAAAAATGATACAATTGTGGGTCCCAAAAAAGTAAAAATAGACTATACAATTGAAACTTAGCATACATATTTTTCTCTTCTCAATTAGGGCCGGTAATTTTTCTATTGCCCCTTTCCCACGAGGAATATCGACACGAATCATGGCACAGCTGAATGAGTATGACCGTAATCCACTCAAGGAGAATATGAAAAAAAAGAAACCATTTTTTACATTTTTGTTGTTCACTCTTATTTAATACCGTCTTAAATGGGTTATGATCGCACTCATTCACTGTGGCGCAAATCGTGTGAATATTCCACGTGGGAAAGCGGGATGGCCTTGCTGATTGTGAGACAAGAGTAATAATTAGAGTGGACAAGGAAAAAAGAAAAAAAAAGAATAAGACTTTCAATAAATTCAAATAAAATGTGAACTGCCAGCGGAGGCACCAACTCGCTGTGGCTTCAAAATTTTCTTGGATAGAATTCTCTTAGAGCTGTAAAACCATTGGAATGCAAACTTTTTGTAAGGTTCATGCACCACCAGCATAGTTACGGTAGCGCAAGCCCCATGGCTTGACATGGTGGCAAATACAAAGTTGGTAAAAACTGAAATTATATTTTTTCTTTTCAGCTATCTATTGTCGGCCCACCAAAATGGTCAAACGCGCTCCGCTGAACTCAACGCTAGGCGATTTTCATTTTGGTTTCCAAATTATTTCATTTCACGTTGAATTTATACGTGAAAATAAAAAATTTGGAGACCAAAATGAAAATCGCCTAGCATTGAATTCAGCGGAGCGCGTTTGACCATTTTGCCGGGCCGACAATATACATTGTCATCGATTTTTGTGCTGGCAGGCGCAGTGCCAACAACTTGTAAAATTACAGTAGTGTCAGTATAAAAAAGGTTCTCAAATTTTTTGCTTAAAAGCCTTGAAAGAACACACAATTATTAAATACGTAAATACATACTCTGATTATGCATTTGAAAAAAGATAATAAAGGCAACCGTAGCGAAAGGCACTGCAAGAGACCATAACGGAATAATGAACTGAAGAACCAGTGCGGTCTGAAGTTTTTGTTGCATCCGTTTCAAGTTCACCGACTGATTTTTTAGATTTTTTATATAAATCTGAATTTTAA
This sequence comes from Caenorhabditis japonica, assembly GCA_963572235.1. Lineage (NCBI taxonomy): Eukaryota > Metazoa > Nematoda > Chromadorea > Rhabditida > Rhabditidae > Caenorhabditis > Caenorhabditis japonica. The sequence goes on from OY754346.1 coordinate 19,936,129, forward strand.
CAGCAAAAAAGATGCCTGTAGAGACGCTATAAGTTACTGCACAGATAATGCATCCTGTCAGATACCAAATGGATTCCGTGAGGGCGAAAGTTGTATTGGGAATAGGATAGTTGCACGGAAAGTAGGGGCAGGCGGCAATAAATTTTTGTTGGTCGAGCGGCATGTAGAGCTCGTATTGGGGAAGCAAAAACGTGCAGGCGGCGGTGAAATTGATGATGTGAAATGGGACACGCAATATTTTCCACGTAGAGTTACGGACCAGTGTGTTATAGCGGTATTCTAACAGAAGGATGTTGCAGCAACCAACTGTTGCCGCCTGAAAATATATTAGTTGCTTACTTTGTGAGTACCTAGACATCAGAGACCGTATTCATGAACCTTGTTTGCGGCAAATGGGGTTTTTCGGCTTTTGTCGGACGTTACTGAAGGTTGTAAAACTCGAAAATCGCGGCAAGCTTTTTTTTAAATTTTTCTCAAAGCGCAACGACCTACATATGTACAACAAACTACGAGCCACTCACGAAGGCCGAGAAGCCCTTTTGCCCGGCAAACGAGAGAGAATACGGCCTCAGGTAATGGCACGCCTGACAAGCCCACTTGACTCTTACCAGGCATATCACAATATAAGTGAACACTGACGTAGGAATACCAAAAACTGTCATAATTCCCATAGGAAAGCCCATAATACACGGTAACGGAATAAACGGTGCGCTAAGAAAAGAAAGTGACACATCCAACAGTGAAGTACATACGTTTAATAGCAGCAGGACAAGACGCAAGCGTTTCATTCGGCTCGGGGTTTTGTAGAAGATACAGTAGGCTCCAAATATATTTATTGGCAAGCCGATTGCGGCTAGACCGTAGAAGACTGTCAGCGCAAAGCTTGGTGTGGCTAATGGAGATGTTTCTACGGAGCACGTAGAATTCATGTCGATAGGGGAATTGAATTGGAAGGAAATGTAACAAAATATTCCGAAATGAGTTTGTAGGTGGACCCAGCAGGTGTTCTCAAATATTCGGAAGAACTGAAAAAATGAACTGGGTAAACCGCCAAACCTAGATAAATATTTACTGATCAAAATAACAAATTTAACTAACTTTTTTTTATTATAATTACCGAAAAAAAGTTTATCTTCCTCTTACCAGTTTCATTTACCGCACATTAAACGTTCATGAGATGCAAGCATGTGAACTTCTCGTTAAAAAAGAAAGTTGACAAAAATGAACTCAGAAATAAGGCTGTTTGTTCCCAGAATTTTTTTGAACTCTCTGAACCATATTTGTATTTCCAAATACAGCTGAATAACATGAAGATGTTGTAAAATTATTAAAAACAATTCTTGAAATTATTTTGACCGACCATTCAATTTATTAGCCTTAATGAAGCTTCAGTGCGTGTCATAAGTAGAACTAAAAGCTTATTGGCGGTTTTCGGTCGCCTCATGCTCTTTGGGTTTGATAATGTTTCGCCTTTTAGGAAAATCAGTCCCAAGCGCTAGTCTAGTTTTTTTTAGCGGTCAAATCTCGAAGCCGTGAAAAAGACTTTGGTATCCTCGTATTTTTGAAAGAGTGCTCATGCATACAATGTCGGTGTTGATTCTTTTCCCGGTTTCGTCACACTCTCTTTTTGCAAGTCTACGGAACGAGTTTGCACCCGAAGTGCTGTAGAATACAGAAACAACAGGGCCGCAGAATTGCAAAGGGACGAAGCTTGTTTCCTGGTTTTGTCAGAACGTTTCAGCTGCTCTTCTTGTACGTGGGTAAACAGTCTCTTCCACAGCTCGGTTAAATTCTGCAAACGGGTGCCGCAATCTTGCTGAAACGAAATTTTCGAGGCGACTCTGGACATTCGGATATCCGGATCTGGGTTTTTATTAATAAGAAACATACAATTTTGGGTCACAAAAAAGTAAAATATACAATACGTACAATTAAAACTACAATTTAGGTTGTCAAAAAAAAATCTGGATTTCTTGAATCTTCGTCTCATCAAGAACCCATGAAAGCTTTCTCATGGGGAATATTGGCACGAATTTTGACACAGTTTAATGATAGGTAATTTTAAAGGATAATGAGTCCTTCCCCAACTGAAACCTGGGAAAAAGAGGATCAACAGGATGGGACCGAGTGCAACTGCGAAAGACAATGGAAAAAAAAACAAAAAGAAAGAGCAAGACTTTCAATAAATTGAAATAAAATGTGAACTGCCAGCGGATGTACCAACTCGTTGTGGTTTCGAGATTTTCGTGGGTGTTGGAATGCTCTTCGGGCTGTAAAACCATTGAAAGGCGAACTTTTTGTAAGGCTCATGCACCAATAGCAGAGTTACTGTAGCACAAGTCCCATGGCTTGACATCGTGGCAAATACGAAGGTGGTAAACACTGAAATACAGGGTGGCCGATAAGTATAGGACGCTCGCTTTCAGCGTTCCCTGGCACGGTGCCAAGGGATATTTTCGAAAAATTTCGAAACTTTTCGAAAGTCCAGAGACTATATAAGTAAGCTTCTCAGTCATTTGTTCTCACTTCTCCATATCGCCGAGCTATGAAAAGTTCTCCTCATCGTCCTTCCATTGAACTCTTGTTCAAGAGAGGCCTCGGAAGTGCTGAGATCGCTCGACGCCTTCAAATTTCGTCTTCGACGGTTCGAAACGTTGTCGCTGCTATCAAAAAGCGAGGAGATGCTTCTGAAGTAAAAAAAAGCGGACGTCCACGTTCTGTCAACACCCGGAATACTCGTGCAATCATCAAGAAACGGATCATTCGAAATGATGGACTGAGTCTCAATAGGATGGCGTCACAGCTTGGAATTGCCCGATCCACTGTCCAATCGATTGTCAAGAACGACTTGAAGCTCAAAAGTTACAAACTACGTCGTGGACAGTACCTCTCGGACAAATCGAAAGCGATGCGACTCGAAAAATGCCGAAAATTACTCCAGCACTTTCAAGTGCGCCGCGTCTCTGACGTTATCTGGACAGACGAGAAGATCTTCACTATTGAACCTCTTCCCAACCGTCAAAACCAGAGACAGTTATTGTCAAAGGATGACAGCATGTCTCCGAAACGTCGTCTTGCCCATAACCGCCTTTTCCCGAAAAGTGTCATGGTTTGGGCCGGTATCACGGCAACCGGTAAAACTCCGTTGGTTTTCATTGAAAGAAATGTGAAAATCAACTCGGAGGTGTACCAAAAGATTGTGTTGATGGATAATTTGTTACCCTGGGTCACTCAGCACTTTGCTGGTGGTCCATTTATCCTTCAACAAGACTGGGCACCGTCCCATGGCTCGAGATCGACATTGGCCGTCTTGGAGGCGCATTTCCCTGGATTCCTGGACAAGAACTTGTGGCCTGCTTCCAGCCCGGATCTCAATCCGATGGATTTCAGCGTTTGGGGCATGTTGGAAGGGAAGATCGCGGGAAAAGTTTTTGCTACTGTCGATGACTTGAAGGCCGCTCTCGAGGTAGCATGGGCTTCGATCGACGACGGATACCTGCGGCGCACTGTCAATTCGGTGAAGAAACGTTTGAGAGCCTGTGTCAAAGCTCGTGGATCCAACTTCGAAATTCTCTTGTAAAATCAAATTTTCTGCTTATTTTTTGTTGTTTAATAAAGGTTGTTCTCGAAAAATCCTCAAATTGAAAAAATGGGAGCACTTTCAAAACGTCCTATACTTATCGGCCACCCTGTATTGTTCACTATTAGTGAGCGCTGATGTTTGTCAGTATATGTAACTGTGACTTTTCGTGTCACTAGCGTTTTATCAGCTCCTATTGGGCCGATTTGCACCGAACTTGGCGGAAAGTTTTAAAATCCAAGGGGCATAAGGTGGCCAAAGTTTGATGCGAATCGATTATGTTTAAAGGGTAGCATAGTGAATCTTAGCGAACTTAGCAGACTGTTGGACTGGCGAATGCCGCCGAGAATCTTTTAGTATTTTCAAGTTCCCGATGTCTACACTCGTCAGTCTTTGTGATAGCAGGCAAAGTAGGCATATAATTCGGAGGGTAAAACTGATTCGGGAGTTACAAAATGCATAATTTGGGAGTAATAAATTAAATGGTACAATACTCTTTGGGCACAATGACGTTGTGGTACAATATTTCAATGTCTCAGGAGTACAAACCAAATGATTCAGAGATATAAAACCTTCAATTTATTACCCAAAAATTGCATTTTGTAACCTCGAATCAGTTGTACCCCCTGTACCCCCGAATTATATGCCAGCAAAGTGCCGCCAACTTGTACAAGTACAGTAGTGATAGCTTAAGAAAGTTTCTCGAATTTTTTTTTAACTTTGCAGGAACACAAATCTCTTAAACAAGTAAATACATACCCTGATTATGAACTTGCAAAAAGATAATGAATGAAAACGTAGCGACGGGCACTGCAAGAGACCATATCGGAATAAGGAACTGAAGAACCAGTGCGGTCTGAAGTTTTTGTTGCATCCGTTTCAAGTTCACCGACTGATTTTTTTGATTTTTTATATAAATGTGAATCTTGGCAGCAAAAAAGAGGCCTGTGGTAAAGCTATATGTCAGCGCAAAGATAATGCAGCCTGCCAGGTACCAAATGGATTCCGAGAGGACAAATGTCTTATTGGGAACAGGATGGTTGCACGGAAAGTGGGGACACATGGCAATCAATCTTTTTTGGTCGTCCGGCACGTAGAATTCGTATTGCGGGAGCAAAAATGTGGACGCGCCGATGAAATTGATGATGTGAAATGGGAGACGGAACATTTTCCACGTAGAGTTACGGACCAGCGTGTTATAGCGGTATTCGAATAGAAGGATATAGCAGCAGCCGACTGTTGTTGCCTGAAAATATTTTAGTTGTCTACTTTGTGTATTCCCTTGATATTAGGCTTGGCGTATCCGTGACTAGCCCTTGACTCTTACCAGGCTTATCAGAAAATAAGTGATCACGGGTGTCGAAACATCGAAAACTGTCAAAATTCCCATTGGAAAGCCCATAACACACGGTAACGGAACAAATGGTGCGCTAAGAAAAGTGAGTGACACATCCAAAAGCGATGTACACACGTTTAATAGCAGCAGGACAAGTCGCAGTCGTGTCATTTGGCTTGGTGTTTTGTAGAAGATACAGTAGGCGCCAAATAAGTTTAATGGCAATCCGATTGCGGTGAGACAGTGGAAGACTGCCAAAGAAAATTTTGGCGTGGCTAATGGAGATGTTTCAATGGAGCACGTAGCATTCATGTCGATATATAGCGGGATCAAAGTGAAATAAAATGTAACAAAATATTCCGAAATGAGTCTGTAGCAGGTGTTCTCAAATATTCAGAAAAACTGAAAAAATGTACTGCATAAACCACCATACCAAATGGATAAATATTTGCTGAGTAAAATAACAAATTAAACTAACTTTTGTTTTTTCTCAAAAAAACCAAAAATTATTTGACCATCTGGTAAACCAATTTCTGCGTTCAGTAAACGTTCATGAATAGAAAAACATGTGAACTTCTTGTTAAAAAAAGGTGGTAAATACGTATGCGGTCAGAAATTAGGCTGTTTGTTCACAGAATCTTTGTGAACTCTTTGAAGCATAAATGTGTTCCCCAATACAGCTGAATAACATGAAGATGTTGTAAAATCTCTAAAAACAATTCTTGGAATTTTTTTCGGTCAACCATTCAATTTATTAACAGTGTGTGTCTAGTATAATTAGAAGATTCTTGGTGGTATTCGCCAATTAGTATTCTACCCTACAAACTCGACGAAAATGTTCAAAGTCTTGACGGAAATTTTTTTTTTCGAGAAATTGTGGGCTTCTGGGCTTCTGCTATCGAGAGTCTGGACTTATGTTTACGGTCTATTTTACGGTGTCGTTATATTATAGGGTTAGTTGTACTTTTCAAGGTTCTCAAAATTGTATTAAATCTTAAAGATTTTCCGAAAAACCGACAAAAAATGTATGAAAAAACAAAATTAGAAGCAGGTCAATGGAAAAAATCTGACTAAAATATTGAAAAAAGTGTTAAATTAATTGCTATATGAGAGGGGTCGGTTTATTTTGGGGGGAAGGGCGCTCTATTTCAGAGGGCCGTTCTATTATGAAGGCAAATTTACAGTTATTAAGGCACCTTTCTAGCGAGTAAGCTTGAAAATTTGTATGTCCAATGGAGCCGATGCATCCACAATAGGTTTTTTTGAAACTTTTGACGTTGATATGAACCTTTTCTTCTCTGTATAACTCATTCGCCATTATTTTTCACGCTCCGTCAATATTTTTCAAACCTATTTTTTTATTCCTAAATACAGGGTGGCCTATAAGTATTGGACGTTTTAAGATACTTGGAATTTCTGAAAAACGCTTAAAATTTCGTCACAAGTTTATTGAACGATGTTGACCTTCAACTTTTTGCAATATCTTGAAGCTTTGATCCTTTTTAAAGGCATAAGTCCAGATTCGAACCGTCGAGAGAGAAAACTGGAGCCGTCTTGCAACGTAGATGCTGCGCATAGAGGGCTTCAAGAAGGCCTTTTGAGTCAAAAATTTTGACATCTGAAGTTTTTGAAGTTGACTAAAACCGTGTTGGGAAAGGCTCGTTTATAAAATTAAACCCAAACAGGGAAATAATCGACAATTTATTAAACTAATCAATTATCAATTATCAACATTTCCACTTTCTCTATGCTGTATTTCACTGGAAACTCTGGCAACTTTTTGAAAACCACACAACTGTAGCAAGCATCTTCTTAACAACTTGTTGCATAACAAAATGGCCAATGTGGACACAGCTCCGTGCTCCTTGAGAACCACTATCAAATATTCCATCAATTCTTCTGGAAAGTCAAATTTATTATGTTTTCAATCGACTTGCGACGCGACTTGGGAACACAAAACTCCGCCCACTTATTTGAACGGTGAATGCAGACTTGCGTTTTCTTTTCGCAAGTTGATTGAAAACAAAATAGTTTCTTCCTTTCCCGCGCATTTGACCTACCCCTTTCGCTAAACTTTACAAAGTTGGCGGCTAAAAACGAGCCAACTGGAATGACGAACAGCGAAAAGTGAATTGTTATCGATACCACCAGGCTTGACAGAAAATGCTTCTGAATGGCGGCAGTTTTCATTATCCATCCGGAAAACCGGATGGATAATGACTGGAGACTACGAAATGACTCAATAATGGCACAACAGCCGGTGAACAAGGCGGCAAAGACATCAAAGTAGGCGGCGCAAAAGAAAGCGATGAAAAGCGTCGAGTCAAAACGCATAAAGAAACAGTTGTCGCACCAAATGTAGGCAGGGAACTGACCAGTTTTCTGAAATTTGGAATTTAGGTGGTTCTGGGTGTGTATTTTCTGATAATGTAGGGAATTTTTTATTTATAAAGGTTAATTCGGCGTATTAAAAAATTTTTTTTGAAATGATTCGGAGCAATTTATTAAATTTTTAAGAAGGCATTTTTTATTTTTATCGAAAATGTTGAATTTCTAGTGAAATTTTTACAAATTTTCAGCATTTTTTTTAAATTATCAAGGAATTTTTAATTTGAAGGGAACCTTTCGATTTTTTTAAATTACTTTCTCTTTGAATTCTAAATTCTTCTAAATAAAAAATTTACTTTGGTCAAAATTTTAATAATCCATTTTTTCATAGGACAGGTGTTCTAACCTTCGTTGCCTGAGCTGGGGTCAAGACCAGCGCTCTCACAAGGGAAGTCTTTTCACAAACCATATTGGAATTCTCTGAAACTTGGTGGGCTAATAGAACCTATCTCTGGCTACAGCGTCAAAAAAATTTAGCTGCCCAATTTCAACCTTTCCTTCCTCCCGTCCTTCCTTCCCGAGCATTAAAAACGTTCTGTGACCAAAGAATTGCAGAAAATTGGCTGTTATTATGTGCTTAACAAAAGCTTGGTGTTGATGGGTGATGCCGCGCATGCGATGGTGCTATTCTACGGGCTCTTATTATGTGCTTAACAAAAAAAAGAAAAACAAAAGCAAATCACCTCTTCCATCCTCCGTTTATAATCGTCCTGCCGTTTCAAATCCGCATAGATCAACACGGTAAGAACGCTCAAAACGGCTGCTCCCGCCCACACCACATAGTTGAGCCAAAAGACCGACGCGCGCAACGTCGTCTTTTCTGCATGCCGTGTCGCTGTCTTCATTTGAAAGATAAGCAGGTAGACGGCGGTGAGCCCCGTCGGCAGCGCCACAAATATAAATGATTGGAACAAGTGTTGAGCGAACTCGCCGGCGAATCCGTTGGAGCATATTGCTGCCCATGGGAGAGGGATGTGAAGGTTCCAGATGAAGCCAATGTAGACGTCGAGGATGAAACCGCTGGAAGGAGATCTTAATTTAGGGCGCAACTTTCTATTTTTCGTTAGTTCTCTTTGGTGTGGCGACACGACGTGCTAGAGCCTACTTACTCGGTAAACGCCTGCAACTGTTACGCAGATCTAAGAAGCAATATCAGCTTTTGCGCATGACTTAGAGCTCCTTTCAGATTTTAAACAGCCTTTAAACCCAGTAGCAGATGTTACGTAGACATTGAAGGTTGCAACACCTGTTAAGCAGATCTTAAAAAGGCTGCAGATGTTACGCAGATCTTAAACGCGACACGCGCCGCACCTGGCGACACAAAATCGTGGCACCGCCCGTCTGTTCTCTGCTTGTTTTTTTCCGTTTTTTCGTCGGCATTTTGCTTTTTTTTGCAATTTTTTTTATCTTTATTTTACTCCGTTGTAAATTAAAAGATGAAAAAAGACATTCACGTCACGAATTCCACATTATACATATAGCGCAAAATAATAATTTTTTTTCTTCCATTTTTTTTCAAATAAAAACGCGTTTTGTGTCTTTTTCTTTTCACATTTTTATGTTTTTCGGAAACGTGGAAGGTTAATTTATTTTCAAAAAATATTTTCGAGGAAAAAAAAAGAAAATGTGATTAATAAATAATAAGAAAATCTTTTATGCGCGAATATTTACTTCGTCGCCACTATTTCTCACGTTACACTCTTAATCATTCATTTATAAGCACTCAGTTCTGCAGAGACTTCTGTCCTCTGTGGCTCAGTTGGTAGTGCCCGTGATTACAAATCCAAATGTCGCGGGTTCGTGTTTTGCCCAACCCAAAAAAAAATTTTTTTTGCTCGTTTTTTTGTGCGGTTTCGCATCGCTTTTGATTTGTTTCATATATTAATCTAATTCTGCATTGATTTTTTGTCCGGAAAGTTCAGCGGCAACGCGCCGGAAGCATGTGTGATGCTTTTCAAATATGCGACCGGAGGGAGATGGGCGGAAGCTTGCTTTGTGACGGAATGTTTTGTGATTTAAAGTCTAAAGAGTTTTACAGTGTTTAATCGGCTCCCAGTAACCTTTTTCTTATCTTTTTAGGCTCACCTTTAAACTTTTAATCACAAAAAGTAAATTTAATCCCCCCCCCCCCCGCAAAGCATGCTTCCGTCAAGTTTGGTCGCCCTTTTGAAAAGTGTCACAGAATTTTTGCGATTCAAATGCACCCGCGCGGCACCGATGACGCGCCTCGTTTTCTATAACCGTGTAACTTCTTTCTCTCTCTCTCTCTTTCCTGCAGAGCGCCAAATAAATTCCTAATTTCCAGAGCAAATGAGTAAAGACAGAGAACCCGTCGACCAACAACACCATCCACCATCCGCCACGTCACCGGCGCCCAGCCAACACCCGAGAGATCCCAAAATGCAGGCGCCACGAGTTCGCCTGCCGGATGGAGTTTGAGGTTAACGTAAGTTGTTTGGACGGGCGTAAAACTTAAAATAACAAAAATAAAAAAATATATCGTTCAGCGCGGCTCCGACGGTGAAGCGTTGTTCCGTCAGGTGACGAGCGACTTGTCGATCGAAGAACGCTAGTACTTTTCTCACTGCTTCTACGACAAAGAGAAAGGCATCAGACACTGGTTGTATAATGATAAGAAGATATTAAAGCAATTGAAAAGTTGGTTGTTTTTTTTGGTGTTCTGATGATTCCCAGTTGACTTAAAAGCCCAAAACAAACTTTACAGACCTTCCCTGGGAGTTCTCTTTTGAGGTCAAATTCTACCCGACCACACCCACCACTATTGTCGACGATCACGCACGATACTACGTCTTCCTCCAACTCCGCCGTGACATTCTCACAGGACGCCTTCCAGCCACCGCCGACACTCATGCCCTTCACGGCTCTTTTGTTGTTGAGATGAAAATAATGTGTATTAAATGCTATTTCTTTTTTTTTTAATAAAAATAATAATTATAAAAGTATGTTTTATTTTCTAATAGAAAAGAGAAAAGGAACGAAAAGCAAAGTGAAAGCAGTAGTAGCCCCTCAGTTGCGCAGCTTTTGAGCAGATCTTTAGCAGAAACCCATAGCGCGTAAATTAACAGTTGCGTAAGAGCTGCGTAAAAGTTGCCAAAGTCTGCGTAACAGTTGCAGGCGTTTACCGAGTAAAGGCAAATGCGCTCTATCGCATGCCTGCGTCTCCACAGTGGCGTTCTGCCAAGTTTTGCTAAATCCCTAAAACAAAAATGGAGACACAGAGACTTGAGAAATAGCGCCTGGCACGCCGTGAGCGCGCTTTAATATTGATTTTCATATTTTGCAAAAGTTTATCTGTTCAAAACTAAGAAACAAAACTCACGACGCCACATGAGCCGCCAAACAATTTCGATAATCGCGAAAAACCGTGGGACACTTGAAAATGAGCACAAAAAATGCCAAACAATAGATTGTCATTGAGAAAAACGAGAACGTGTGATAAATGACAGTGATATGGAAGGAATACTCAAAGTTACACGTGGCATTGAGCATTTTGGAACAAATAATAATGGGGTTATTCACGAAATGGCAAAAAATGGCAAAAAACGGCAAAAAACTGCGCGAAAACTCGGAAAATGCTCCGATTGATCTGAAATTTTGGGAAATGAGGGAGAAAACTCTCCCGGACATTCCCACAAAATTTCAGGCCAAAATTTCGAATTTAAGCATTTTCAGACAAAAAAGCAATAATTCTTAAAAATCGATATTTTGGTCTGAAATTTTGTGGGAATGTCCGGGAGAGTATTTTCCCTCATTTCCCAAAATTTCAGATCAATCGGAGCATTTTCCGAGTTTTCGCGCAGTTTTTTGCCGTTTTTTGCCATTTTTTGCACTTTCGTGAATAACCCCATAATATTGATAATATTGCAAAGATTAGCTTCCGCAGTGAGGTAGAGAACAGGTGAAAATTAATGATTCAAACTAAAGTTGCTCATAGAGTGAAATAACCAAAAAATCACTTCAAATTTATTGATTGAGCAAGAGTGGCATTTCACGGTAAATTTGGCCAATAAATAGTTTTGGGAGACAGACAAAACAAATCTTAATTTTTTCATTTTTTCAGAGAAAAACGTGATTTCATTTTGCATATACTCGGTATAAAACGCTGAAAACTCGCTCCAAACGAACAAAAAATTTCACATGCATTTGGAGTGAGGTTTAGAGAAATCAGAGCAAAACATCGGCCACGGCTCTCTCGATTTTCTGAACTCTCTCGTCGCCAACACGGCCGCGTCCACCACTGTGCGAAGGGAGCGCGTTTGCAGCGCTCCGTACTGAGAATATATGTACATGTATATCTCCCGACAATTTACATTTTCTCGTAACGTACTATTCACGGAAATGTTATTCTCTGGAAATAAATACACATCTGTTTTCTAGTAAGAGTTCCTTTTCCGGAAGTAGAGAGTCGGAATTCGAGGCATCTCTGAAAAGTTTCCTAAAAAAGAGTTTTCTGGAAAACACCTTTTCCGCATCCAGAGACCATTTGTAAGAAACTGGAAAACGACAAGAAAATAGTTTTCCGGAAAACTAAATGAGGAAAATGCCAATGTTAGTATGATGGCAGTGAGATACGCGGGAGTGAAGAGTTTTTACTATTTGTGAAGTATTTTTCTTCATCTGGGACGTTCATATCCCTCTCCCATGGGGTGCAATATGTTCCAATGGGTTCCCGGTAAGTTCCAAACATTAGACATTATGGGGCTTCCAACAGGGCTCACCGCCGTCTAGCTGCATAACGTGAAAACTGCAATAGAAGCACCCCTCTAATAGAGCACACTTTTATGTGTCTATTACTTTCAGTTTATCTTTTAGATGCGAACACCTTGCAATTAAAACGCACAAAAAAGAAAGGGTGGAAAATTGAGGCACATGCATCTTTGTCACTATGTTTGGTCAATCACTACTTTCCGTTGCAGTATTGCTTTACCTCTGTCTATCCAACACCACGATGAAGAATTAGGAGACCCTTCTGAAGAATATGTACGACACACGTGACCCCCTACCGTACTATTCGTAATTGGTTCCATCGCTTTCAATATGTATAACGACTTACCCCTCGATGAAGAGGATCGCTCCGGGAAACCTCGTGAGTTGGATTTGAACAAGTTGAGACAAGCTGTGGAATCGGATCCGTTCCAATCTATCCGTGAGCTAGCCGCCACACGGCACCCGAGCCTTCCAAAATTGTTTCTACCTGGCGCATTTTTAAAACCCTAAGGCTCGGTCATTTTCTGACAAGAAGGCCTCGTTTTTGGATTAAAATGATGGTGTCATCCTGAATAATCAGATAATGATTCGAATTTCTCAAAAAAAGTAAATTTTCGAGTGAAAAAATAATTTCATTATCCGAAGAACTTGGTGGCGCATTGGACGACGGGGGAGGCGTGCGCCACACTTCAGTCTTCCCATTTTACAAACCACGATGGACAACAAAAAGAAAAAAGGTAAGGGTCCAATACCGAATCTGCCAAAATAGTTAGGCCTTTTTCCGAAATTAGGGAGTGTCCTATGACGCGCACTAAACGCCAATAAATTGAACGTTAGGTCAGAATGTTCCAAGAAGAATTCCAAGTTTTTAGAAATTTTATAACGTATTTATTTACGTTATTCACCTGTATTAGGAAAATGTATATTTGGCACCGAGCGTTCACAATGATATTTACCAGACGCTTAAGTATTCCTTTGATATCATTGAAAAAACACCTTTAATTTTTTTATAAAGTCAGTAAATATTTTTCTAGCTCAATCGGTTTACGCAGTAAATTTTCATGAACTCGGACTCTACTTTCTAGTTCCTTAGAATATTTGAATACACCTGTTGTTGCTCCCTGTATCTTTCGATATTTTGGTGCCGCCTAAATCCTCACTTCGTAATATTTTGTTACATTTTATTTCACTTTAATCCCGCTATCGAAATGAATTCCACGTGCTCCGTAGAAACATCCCCATTCGCCACACCAAGCTTTGCTCTGACAGGCTTTCACTGTCTCACCGCAATCGGCTTACCGTTAAACATATTTGGCGCCTACTGTATCTTCTACAAAACGCCTAGCCGAATGAAACGTCTTCGTGGGATCCTGCTGTTATTAAGTCTGTCCACATCACTGTTAGATGTGACACTCACCTTTCTCTGCGCCCCGTTTGTTCCGTTACCGTGTATTATGGGCTTTCCAATGGGCGTTGTGACAGTTTTCGGTGTTCCGACGCCAGTGTTCACTTATATTGTGATAAGCATGGTAAGAGAAAAACGAGCGGAGCTTAGTCAAAAAATAGACAACGAACATATTTTCAGGCAGCGACAGTAGGCTGCTGTAATATCCTTCTATTCGAAGACCGCTATAACACCCTGGTCGGTAACTCTACGTGGAAAACCTTTCGTGTTCCGTTTCACATTTTCAATTTCACAACCGCGTCCTTATTTTTGTTTCCACAATACGAGTTCTACGTGCCGGTCGACCAAAAGGCGTCAATTGCCGCGTGTCCGTATTTTCCGTGCAACCATCCTATTCCCAATACAACATTCGTCCTCTCGGAATCGATTTGGTATCTCACAGGCTGCATTATCGTTGTGGTTACTTATGGCGTCTCTACAGGCCTCTATTTCGCTGCCAAAATTCACATTTATATAAAAAATCGGAAAAATCAGTCGGTGAACCTGAAACGGATGCAGCAGAAACTTCAGACTGCACTGATTCTTCAGTGCCTCATTCCGATATGGTCCCTTGCGGTGCCATTAGCTACGATTGCCTTCATTATCTTCCTTCAAGTTCATAATCAAAGTATGTGTACAAAAAAGTTTTAAAAAAACTGTATTAGAGGCACATGCCTCATGCGCCTCTAATACAGTTTTTCTAGAGAACGGTTTAAAATAGTAAAATCCTTAATTTTGAAGCAGGAAATTTGAAAGAAAAATATTTGAAATGTCTACACTGTATTTGTACAAGTTGTCTGCACCGAGCCCCCAAAAAAATTAAAGAAAAAGTTCAGACAACATGAAATTAAATTTAACATTCTTTCAGTATACAACAACTTTGTATTTGCCACCATGTCAAGCCATGGCACTTGGGCTACCATAACTATGTTATTGGTGCATGAACCTTACAAAAAGTTTGCCTTCCAATGGTTTTACATCTTCACGACACCGAGAATTCAATCCGCAACGTCGAGAAAAAGTTTGGGCAGACATTTAACGCGAGTTGGTACAACCGTTGGCAGTTTAGCTTTTATCTAATTTTGATTCCTTTTTTTATTTCTAATATAGTGGATTCGTGGCGGAGTGTCAATTTTTTCACGTTTTTATTCGAAAAAATGATGAAATAACTGAAGAAATAAAGAGATTATGAAGAGGGAAAAACACGTTAATGGTCACTCCGCCACGAATCCACTATAAACACATTGGATATTGTGTTTCATATTATAAAAATTCACTGGTGCAAAGTCTAGAAATACCGCCAAACTCATCCGATTCGTACCAAACTTTGGCCGCGTCATGCCCCATGGGGCATAGGTTTAAAAATGATTCGCCAAATTTGGTGCAAGTTGGTCCAGCAAGGAATGAGCAAACGCTGCTGATACGAAATCTTAAACGACGCTTTCAATTAATAGAAGTGAAGATAAAGATACTATTGTGTTTTCAATCGAGTTGAATCATGATCATGAAAACATAAGTCTGCTATCCCTTTTTTGTCTGCGTCTCTTCAAATACCCCTGTGTTTTCGTGATCGCGCGCACAAAAGTGGGCAGGGTTTCATGTTTTCATGTCGGAACTTGCAACCGATTGAAAACACAATAGAGCCTCAAACTTAAACAAATTTCCAAGAACACCGTCAAATCAAAATCAGCACGTTGTACATATTGTTATAGCCTATAAGTTATAGGTCACTCTATATGAGAGAAAAAAAATGAAAAAGTTTAAAAAAAAGATGTTTTTAATTATAAAATGTCTAACAATAAATAGCCGTTCTTAGAAATTTGTAAAATAAAAAAAAACCACAACTCAAAACATTTTTTCGAGTCAGTTCAAGTTTAACAAGTTCTGATTTAAATGCGTTTTATTTTTCGTTACCATTTGGATTTTTTAGTACGCAAACACCGTGTCGCTATTTAAAAAATTGTTTTCAATATAACAGTGACCTACCGTACCTTGAAAACATGATAATCAGTGCATTTTAGGACACGCCCCGAAAACAAGTGTATTTCTTACTTTTCCTTGTTTTTTAAAAGTTGTTGTTATTTTTTATTTTCATTTTATTATGAATATGTAGTTGCTTTAAGCCTCAAACAGTGATAATTGTTTGTCTGAAAAATCAGTAAGTGCTTTCCATCGAACTGGACTGAAATTTTGTTTTTAAATGCATGTTTTTCTAAATATTGTTTTCATTTTTTTAAAAAGAAGATTTTGATATTGTCTCATGAATATTTGAAGTAGAAATCTAATCAGCGAGGAATTGACTTACATGCTGTCAGGATCAGTACGGTCTTCGGATTCGCAGTACCTTTTGTACTTGAAGAACGGATCGACAATGTTTTGTCTCAAAAAAGTGCTAATAGGCATTTGTCTTCTCGGTTTACACCGACACCGAATTATCGATTTTCCATTCTATTAACGTGAAAAACCAATAATAAATACAGTGCGCGTCAAAAGTATTTAGAGCAACCCCCTTTCCATCGCCAAGATCTAGGACACTGATAAACTAACTGATCCGTATAAAACCCCCCGAAACCTTCTCATATCTTCATAGAGTTTTCACAACTCCTTCCACAACAACCACCATGGCCCAATCAGTCCCACCAGGAGACATCGCCACCCAGCCGAACGCCAAGATCGTGTTCAACGCCCCATACGATGACAAGCACACCTACCACATCAAGGTGATCAACTCGTCCGCCCGTCGTATCGGATACGGAATCAAGACTACCAACATGAAGCGTCTCGGAGTTGACCCACCATGTGGAGTGCTCGACCCAAAGGAGGCTGTGCTCCTCGCCGTTTCCTGCGACGCTTTTGCCTACGGACAGGAGGACACCAACAACGACCGTATCACTATCGAGTGGACCAACACCCCAGATGGTGCCGCCAAGCAGTTCCGTCGTGAGTGGTTCCAGGGAGACGGTATGGTCCGCAGAAAGAACCTTCCAATCGAGTACAATCCATAAGAAAGTGAACTTGTAAATATCCATGTCGATGTCCACAAGTCTATGAAGTTGTACTTTCCTGAATATTGCTTTGTTTTTATAATTTTTCTTCTTGCTTTTGTGAGAACGCGCTGACAGTGAGTGCCCGCTTTTGGCCGTTTTTTCTTCTGCGTTATGTTTGTCACTGGGCTTTAAATGAGGATAATTCAGTAAAAGCACGTAATAAAAAAAGAAAACAAATGAAAATGGCAGACAATTTTTTTTCTGGGAACTGGAAACTACTTTTTAAAGGTATGTGCTATACTCTTAACCGTAAAACCAGATCAGCGACCAAACCGTTTTTTATCGTCATTGTTTTTCTAGACAAAAAAATAACGACCGACAGAATTACCTACGGCACGCCTCCTCCGTCGGCAAATGCGCCAACAAGTTCGTCCGATAATGAAATTATTTTTTAACTCGAAAATTTACTTTTTTGAGAAATTCGAATCATTATCTGATTATTCAGGATAAAACCATTATTTTAATTCGAAAACGAGGCCTTTTTGTCCAAAAATGACCGAGCCTTAAGGTTTTAAAAATGCGCCAGGTAGAAACAATTTTGGAAGGATGGGGTGCCGTGTACGGGCACTACGATTACCTCGAATAATTAATCGAATAATTGACTTCATTAAATTTATTCGAATTTATAGCAGAATGCATACAACCGAGCAATAAAAAATGCCTTTAATTTATTCTTATATGATTAATTTTTTACAACCCAATACGTCCCCGTTGCATATAAACACCAATCGCCGCTCCAATAAGTGCCAACGTGGACGTCGTTTTAAGCATTTTTGACACAATCTCATCTTGCCTCTGCCTTCTTTCCACGACTTCATGATACGGAATACGGGTGAATGTGACCATTGAGTAGAGTGGATACCATGTGTTTGGCAACAAATTGTTCATAAATGTGTCAAACATTTTGCGCAGTTTATACGAATTTCGATTCACCAAATCTTTGAGCTCTTCGTAGTTGTACATGGCTAAATCGTTGATGGAATGAGCGTCGGGTACTCGACGATCCGAGTATGCTTTTATGGCGGTTTCTGAAGAGGAGAATATAAATGAATATAAGAGAACAGAAATCACATACCAATATCATCGCCAAACTCCTCAAGAGTCTCACTCAACACCAAACAGTCTTCAAATCCACAATTCATTCCTTGTCCGTAGAATGGCACCATCGCATGCGCAGCATCACCCATCAACACCAAATTTCCGAAGAACGAGTGCGGTGAGCATTTCACAGACACCAACGGTTGAGGTTTGACCCTACTAAACGTGTCGGCGATATGCTCTCGGCCGAGCAACTCAAACGCATCGGGAAAGTTTTCCTGGAAGAATGCGAACACGTCTTCTGTGTTGGACATGTGCTTCTCAAACTCGGCATATGGCGCGAAGATTGTTACTGTGAACGTTTTGTCGCGGTTGGCGAGCGCGATGAGGGTTAAGTGACCTCTGGGCCACAAGTGGAAGACGTTTTCTTCGAAGGCAAATTCATTGTTTTTCGCCAAAATGTTTAGTTCTACGTATCCGTGCTCAATGTATTCTTGGACAAAGTCGAATCTGAATAAGTGGATATTATTCGTTGAGTTTTGCTGGTATGTCGCGTGCCGCGATCATATTTTTTCCACAAGCCCCGCCCACTTCTAATCAATGTACCTTGTCCCGGGGGTATGAAACTGGGAAAACGACAAGAAAACCGTTTTTCGGGTAATGTAAATCGGAAAACGCTAATTTTTGAATGATGAGAGTAAGACACACAGAGAAACATTTGCCGGTAAGCGATTCTCCTTTTTTTACCAGTTTCTTAAGTCCTTTTGTTTCGAGATTAGATTACGGTTAGTGGCTGTACCTCGGAATAGTCATCAGACTTCGACGAACCGCCGAGTAGGCGCCATCACAAGCCAGGATTAGATCGGCTTCCACGTGGATTTCAGGGTGTTCTTCTGGTCTGTAATAAAAATGCTGATTTATTGGTATTGTCTAGCACGGGATGCTGGCGACTGTGTTTTTTTGAATCCCTTGGTTGGCCGCCAAAGAAAACGCTGCGCGGTTGCATTGCGTGACAGCGCTGTCTCTCGTCTGCGTCTCGTTGCTTACACAGGTTTCAGCTGTCCATCAGCTGCCTGTTAGCTTCCCAATACATAGCTGCTCATTTGCCGCCAAAGGGCACGCACTGCGGTTGCGTCGCGTGGCAATGCTGTCTCTCGTCTGTGTCTCGTCGCTTACACGATTTAGAGCCCAAAAACATGGTTTGGCAGTTTAAAGCAGCGTCCGTTTGCGCGGACAGTCGCCAGCACCCAGTGCCTAAAGATTAGGGAAAAGTGGCGTTTAATTGCCTGCTGGGACTTTTCTTTTGTCTAGACAAGGCATGGGGGCTTATACTCAGGTGCTGCTGCTTTCTAGACTAGCTGCTCATCAGCTGCCTGCTACACGGCGTGTTGAAGAGTACATCGTGAAAATGCGCTCCACTGCTCACATGGATTTGAGGAAACGCGGTTGTTACAGATTTGAAACGGCATGGATTTTCAAAAACGTGGCGCTGGCGGATTATGGCGTGACAACTTTCCCGCGAAATTTAATATTTACATTTCATGTACCTCTCAACACCCCGTGCTGCTAGCTACCCACTTGCTTCTTTCCCATCAGCTGCCCCTTCCGAATCCCGTGGCATATTGCCATTTTTCTTCGCAATTAGCGGAATTTTGGCCAAAAATTCCCAAAACTGGAGACGCCCTTTCCAACCCCATCATCTCTCTGTAAAACTCACTGTGAAGCCTTGTTCCCAAATGTAGGAATTCTGGATGGCTGAGAAGTGCACTGTACCACCAACTGCTTCTTCTCATAGTCCACACTTTTAACTTTGTGCTCAAAGAAGAATTTGACGTTTGGTGACTTCTCCGCCTGCGTTATCATCACCTCGTTCAGATGACGTCGGTTTATCGAGACAATGTGCTGAAATTGTTTTTATCTTTAATGTTATTAAGCGCTGATATTCTAATATTTTAAAACCCATAGCGCTGAAGTATAATGCCAATCGGTTAAGCGCACCTACCTCCCCAGGCTTGCCATACGGTTGCCTGCTAAACGTCTTGCCATCCTTGTTATGCACAAGTCTCGCGTACATTGGCACTCCTTGCTGCACAATGTACTCTTTAAGCCCGACGGCTTCAAGGGCTGCTTTTCCGCGATTGCTCAATGCCAGATTGATGCTGCGACCTTGCACGTGCTTCATGGTTCGGATGTCTCGACGGAATTCGTACACCACCACGTTCCATCCTTTTTGCGCGAAGAAACAGGCGTTGAGAGCACCGACAAGACCCGCTCCAGCGATCACTACTGTTGGCATCTGGAGGAATGACGAGGATGTGTCTGTTTAGTTTTTAGTGTAGGGTTGTGAAATGGGATAGAAAGGGATATAGAACGGATATGCATGGTATAGAACGTCTATGGCATACATAGAACTGCTATGGAATAGAACTGCTATGATATCGAACTGCCATAGTATAGAACTGATATGCATGGTATAGAACTGCTATGGTATAGAACTGATATACATGGTGTAGAACTGCTAGAGAATAAAACTGATACGTCCTAGAACTGCTATGGTATAGAACTGCTTATAGAACGTCTATGGCATACATAGAACTGCTATGGAATAGAACTGCTACGCTGCTATGAAACATCTATGGTAACGAACTGCTATGCATGGTATAGAACTGCTATGATATAGAACTGCTACGTCCTAGAACTGCTATGGAATAGAACTGCGAGAGCATAGAACTGATATGTATGCATGGTATATAACTGCTATGGCATGGAACTGCTATGCCATTTTACTGCTAGAGCATAGGACTGCTATTCTACAGAACTACGACGCTGCTATGGAACTACTATGTTACTATAGAACTGGTAAACCACAGAACTGCTATGCCATAGAACTGCTATAGCATAGAACTGCTATGATATAAAACTGGTATGCATGGTATAAAACTGTAACATCATAGAAGTGCTATGGATAATAACCGCTAGAGAATAGAACTGATATGTATGGTATAGAACTGCTTTGGTATAGAACTGCTATGGAATAAAACTTCTATGGCATAGAACTGCTAGGGAATAGAACTGATATGTATGGTATAGAACTAATATGAATGGCATAGAACTGCTTCATCCTAAAACTGCTACCCCATAGAAGTGCTATTCTACAGAACTACGACGCTGCTATGGATCTACTATGTTGCTATAGAACTGGTAAACCACAGAACTGCTATGTCATAGAACTGCTAGACCATTCAACTGCTTTGCCCTAAAACTGCTAGAGAATAGAACAGTCCTGGTGAAGTACTGGCATGTCATAGAACTTCTAGACAATAGAACTGCTATGTTATCGAGTTGCTATGATATCGAACTGCTATGGCATAGAACTGCTACACTGCTATATAATTTTTCCACTATAGAACTGCTAGAGCATAGAACTGTTAGACAGATTAATTTCTTCTCTATACCGCATCCACGAGCGGTACACTGTCTCGCCGTTATATGCTCTAGCAGTTCCATTTCGTAGCATTTCTATTGCGTGAAGCCGTACATAGAAATTGAACAATTTTGCGTTAAATATCTTGTTTATACCGGCGTGTTCGGCACTACATATTTACTTATTTTGGAACTATTCCTTGGAAGCGACTTTCGCGGGCTACACTGCGGTCAATAAGTTTAGGACCCCCTAAATTTTGGGGGTCTGGCCAAAACTAGAAAAGATATGAATAATCTGTGAATGCAGTTCGATTCCAAATGGGAAATAATCCCCGTGGCCAAATTGTGGTGTCCCTACCATTATCTGTCCCCGCGCTCCACCAAAATATCACTTTTTTGGCCGGTCAATAAGTTTAGGACCCCCTCGGAAATTTGGTGGATTTGTGGATTTTTTGATCGGATTTTTGCTTGAAAACTTGAAATTTGTTTTGTTTTTGTTGTTTTTCTTATTGTTTTGTTTAGAATTCGCGTTTTTTTCACGTTATTCACAACATTTTGTGAAATATTTGGCGATTTTTCAAGTCCTGTGGTAAAAAACAGTGTTTTCAGACAAAAATGGATGTCTTTCATGCAAAAAAATAAGAAATCAAGAAAAACAAAAAGTAAGAAAGCAAATCTAGTATCTGGTCTCTCCTCCATTGTTTTGGATGATCTTGAACATTCGGTTGGGCATACTCGCGACGAGTTTCTGCAACTCTGTCACACTGATCGAGTCCCATTCCTAAAGAAGAGCGGCTTTTAAGTCCTGTACGGTGTTGTACTGTGTCCCGTTTTTGTAGACACGACGTGCCAAGATACCCTAGCGATGCTCAATTGGGTTCAAATCTGGGCTATATGCCGGCCAGTCCAAGACATTGATTCCTTTTGATGTCAACCATCCCATGGTCTCTTTGCTCGTGTGGATACTGGCATTGTCTTGTTGAAAGAAGTGGGAACGACGTAGGTTTTGGAAAAACGGGACGATAGCCTTCTGGAGTGTCTGTATATACGAAGAAGAGGTCTCTGCCGTGGTGATGAATTGAATCTATATCTTCTTCCCATCACAGGATTCCGTTCACGTCATTATAGATCCGCTTCCGAAGTTCCTCTTCGTAAATATTCGATGTTCCTTTTACAGATATCTCCAATACTGTCTGTATCCATTCAAATAGTGTTGGATGGCGTTCCTGCTTCTCTCGACTCTAGATTCCATCTTGTGAAGCGACAATCCCAGCTTGGTCATCACATCAATTTGAGATTGCTCCGCACTGGAATGTTGATCCTCGTTCCATGATGAGATAACGAGTTCGTTATCGATATATTTGGTTCTTTTAGGCCCAGCTTGTTATTAATTTCAATTTTGTCCCTGCACATCATACTCTTACCACAAAAACCGACTACTGTACGGCAATTGACTGCTCTCAACAGTGATCAAGTTATATTGTTTCAAAAGTTTAAAAAAAATGAAGAAAACGCAAAAAAAACGAATTCTAAACAAAACAATAAGAAAAAAAAACAAAAACAATACGAATTTCAAGTTTTCAAGCAAAAATCCGATCAAAAAATTCACAAATCCACCAAATTTCCGAGGGGGTCCTAAACTTATTGACCGCCCAAAAAAGTGATATTTTGGTGGAGCGCGGGGACAGATAATGGTAGGGACACCAAAATTTGGCCACGGGGATTATTTCACATTTGGAATCGAACTGCATTCACAGATTTTTCATATCTATTCTAATTTTGGCCAGACCCCCAAAATTTTGGGGGGTCCTAAACTTATTGACCGCAGTGTATTTCTCTGCGTCTCTATTTTTGCAGTCTGCCACTGTGGAGACGCAGAGAAATGCGACAGGGCGTGTTTGCATTTTTGTAGAGTCTAACACAGTCCGTTCATTGTGGAGACGCAGAGTATTCAATAGAGCGCGTTTACGTTTTCGAAGGGTCTAGGGCCTAGCATGCCGGGATTTATGTTCATCTAATAATTCTAAGCAAAAAGTGGGCGGGACATCCAGGATTATATGGATCTTAAGATAACAAACTGGACCTTTCCTGTTGGAGGAAAACAAGTAGCACGTGCGATTACCAAGTTACAAATTCAAAAGAATAACAAGATCAACAAAAAAAAAGAAATAAAAGACGACGAAAAGGACAAATTAGATAGAAAGATTGAAGAATAAGAAAAAGAAGACGATGGCGATGACACACGTGGTAAAAAAGAAGAATAAAAAGAGGGGGCGACATACATCGACAGGTAGTGCCGCTGGACTGAACAAGATGTTGAACAAGGCCAAAACGGAGACAAATTCATAATGAAAAAATTGATAGATATCGTGTGCGGTTTTTGATTTTTCATCAAACAGGTGTATCAGACGTCTTGGCTATTTATCTTGGCTATCACAATTTGTTGCAAATGGTATCACTCTGCAAGTTAGGGACAAAACTAAAAAAAAAATTTTTTTTCATTGTTTTAATTTAGTTAAAAAAAATTTTTTACTTTAAAAAATTCGATTTCGGTCTCAAACCCCTATTATTGATTGAAAAAACAACATAAAAGTCGCAAAACCCTAGAAAAAATCGAAAAAATCGCTTTGAGTCGATTTGAGATAAACAAGGCGCATTGCGTTATATTGGAGTGTCGTTTTAACTGCAACGCTAACTTTTAAGCGGAAAGGGTTAGGAACCTGAAATTTTGCACACATTTGCTCCGTAGGGTTACTGACAAGCTCACATTAGGAGTTTTCTTAATTTTGAAATTTTGAAAAAAAATTCCAAAAATTTTAATTAAAAAATTTTTTTTTTAAATTTTTTTTTTCGGAAAATTTTGAATTTGTTTTTAAAACAAAGCACCAAATCTAAAAGTATGATTTCAGTTGATTTTGGCTCTAGCGGACCATTTTTAGCCGAGTTACAGCACTTTGAGTATCCGGGTCCCTATGGGCTTGTCGTGGGATCAGGTGTCTGCACTTTTACTTTTATTGAAAATCAACGAAAAAAAAAAGAAAATTTGAAGAAAAAACCGTACAAAAACAGGTAAAAACAATTCATTTCTTAAATACGGTAACACCGCGGCGAGAATTTCTGCAGACATCAGATCTGACGACAAATTGCACAACTCGGCTTAAAATGGGCTAATTAGTTCGAATTTGACTGGAATCGTTTAATAGATGATGGGTTCAAATACTTTAGTTTTAAAAACCAGTTCTGCAAGAAGAAAACATTTGAAAAAAGAAATTTTTTAGAAAAAAAAACTTGAAATTTTTGAAAAATTTTCAAAATTTAAAAATTTTTCAAATTGTCTCAAATCATTTGAGGAGATTATTAACAACATTGCAAGACATGTGCATGCAAATTTTCAGTGCTCTAACCCTCCCCGTTCAAAAGTTATAACTATTTTATGTTTACGAGCGAAACTCAGTTACGACGCTCCGATGTTCCGCAGGTCACACAGCTACGAGAGCGAGGTCTGCGGAGCATGGAGTGTGGTAACTGAGTTTTGCTTTGCGTGGGCTCAAAAATCAAAAAAAAAACAATAGAAAATGATCAAGATTTTTAGAAATTTCCGGTCACTATGTATGTACAAGTCAGAAAAATTAATCATAGTTCTAATTGTAAGATGTCCCTGCTATCAGAGCACAGTTGATAAAGCGAATCAAAGTGTGCAAAAACATAATCATTGTACCCACCGCCGACACCATGGAGAGACATAAATAAATAAATAAATAATCAATAATTTATTTACCCGTAATATTTTTCCTTCTCGAAGAACCCTGATGAAAAAACAAAAAAAAATAGGATAAGCAATTGTTAACAATCAAATTTGTCCCTATTATACGTCCCGTTGGCTTTCATTTGCATTTCTCGAAACTGTGGAAACGAGGAGAGCCATTTGGCATCTGGTGTTGTGCTCGTTTGGTTGGTTTTCATCATTTCGCGAGTGCAAATTATTGTGCCAAAATCGAATGAGGACATTACTTTGTTGGCTGAAACATGTACACTCAAAAAACAATGCGTAAAGTTCACGGCGTGCTGGCCGGAACGCTGAGTGGGGGAGGCTGCTTGTCTGTGTCTCTTCGGCAAGAGTCGCCTCAAAACCACAATATCCTCGCACTCTGCGTCTCATCTACGTATCAGTTTAAGGCCAGAATTTTATTTTTTCGGGGAGAAAACTCGCGCGGTTTAATTTTAAATTCAAATTTCCAGCATTCCGTCCAACACGTTATACATACCCATGACTTTTTGACTTTTTGACAACTCGTTGAGATATTCCACTCCCAAAATGCAAATACCGTGTCGTTTCCATTTTGAGTGGCAATCTTTGTCGAATCCGTTCGGTCCTGACCAATCCCAATGGGTCATTCTGAGAAAAAAGAAGGTATTATGGAAAAATGAAGGAAAACTCGCGCTCCGTTTGAATCAGAAAGAGAAAGCCTGCAAGCGACGAGACGCAGACGAGAGAAAGCGTTGGCACGCGACGCAACCCAACCGCAGCGCTTTGGGCTTTGACGGCAAACAGGTTGCCAGGAAATTTTAAGCTAATAGTCATCAAATTTGGCACGCGCCCCGAATTTAATGGCTATTAGCCAAAATTTAAAATGCTGTACCTGCTCAGACTGTCATCATGATTTTTTATACAGTTGGATTCCATCTGTCCATCCAATCCCAAATAATTCTCATACAGAGTTTGAACCAGCATTTCGTCCACTCCATAGTACTGCAATTGTAGGATTTTTGTGCATGTTGTGTTTTCAATCGAGTTGCAACATGAACACACGAAACCCCGCCTACTTATTTGTGCGCGACCACGCAAACCAAACACAGTGCTATTTGAAGAGACGCAGACAAAAAAGAGATAGCTGACTTATATTTTTCATGATAAAACTCGTTTGAAAACACAATATTGTGATTTTTCTTATTTTTGTGTGTTTCGTTTTCCGTGCGTTAAATAAATGACAGTAAATGTGATTAACTGTTTCGTACGGAAACCGTTCCTAAAAACGGCACGGCGTGCCAGACCCTACGTGAAGGCAAACGCGCACTATCGCATGTCTGCGTCTCCGCAGTGGCCTATTGCCAATTTTAGATAAACGCGTGCAACATGGAGACGCAGAGAGGCGAGAAATGACGCTAGATAGTCATAGAAAATTCTACCACACAATCCCTTCGTTCAAACGACCACGCAACGACACTCCATTGTTCCGGTCGTGCTCAGTGTTTAGTGCCACGGGCGGATTGATTT
Organism: Caenorhabditis japonica; assembly: GCA_963572235.1. Taxonomy (NCBI): domain Eukaryota; kingdom Metazoa; phylum Nematoda; class Chromadorea; order Rhabditida; family Rhabditidae; genus Caenorhabditis; species Caenorhabditis japonica. The sequence goes on from OY754346.1 coordinate 19,962,388, forward strand.
TGTTTTTGAGCGGCTTCATTCACTGCATTGTTCTTGATTTTTTGTTCTTTTTCATTGTTTTCTTTTGTTTTTTTGGATCTTGCGTATTATGTATGTGTTCCCAAGCGAAATTCAGCTACGACGCTCCGACGCTCCGATATCAGGTCTCGTAGAAAAAAACTGCACGGTGTCTATCGTTGCTCCCACAAAAGTGGGCGGATCTTGCATACGGTTAACAACGCAATTCCGCAAACACCGAGGCTATTTTGATCTATCGAACTTGAATTTTTGATCAAACTTTGGGCTATAAATACTTGAATGTTTGCAGGCAATATAATAAGCTTATCATTTATCATTTATTTTTGCAATCTAAGCCAAACAATTTGGCATGTTGTTGAATAAATAACGGTGCAAAATTATGTTTGTCACTTTATTGATAAGATGCTCGAAGTGACTAGAATTGTGGTTTTTTCGAAATTGGAAATTTATGTTGGCTGTCGGTGTTTATCTCGACGGCATGTGTTTTCAAACGAGTGAAAACATGAGTCGGCTATCCTTTTTTGTCTGCGTCTTTTCAAATTGCACTGTGTTTGCGTGGTCGCGCATAAATAAGTGGGCGGAGTTTCGTGTGGTATTTCTTGCATCTCGATCTTTGTACGCGTTGCGCTAAACCTTGCAGGGAGCCTATGTGGAGACCCAGAGAATGCGATAGGGCGCGTTTGCTTTTATGTAGTGTTTAGCACGCCGTAAGCTCACAAGTTCCGCACACTTTTGAAGTTTTCCAAATGGAATAATTGTTCCAAAAAAAATAAAATAAAACTTACGTCATTATCATCGAACAATTTCACAATCGTTTTCAGATTCAACTTTTCGAAAATTGACTTCACAAACACTTTTGACATTATCACCTCGTTCAAACTCTTTCTCACACGCAATTTTTTCGTGAGAATTTGCGAAGGGACTCCGGTTTCTGAAAATTTAAATTTAATACAATTAAATTCAAAAAAAAAACACATGTTTCATGTTTTCCACACCCACTGCCATCAAAACCGAGGAAAATTAGAAGACTTTCGACTGAAATTTCGAAAAAAACAAAGAGGATTTTTAGATACTTCCCAATCGATTTGGTTGCTGCAAGTAAATCTAGGTAAACCAAACTTCCTAGCGACTGCCTTTTTGCCGCCATGCCACGCGCTGCGGTTGCGTCGCGTCGCGTGACGACTCTGTTTCTCTGTCTGCGTCTCGTCGCTTAAACGCTCACTGCCGCGCGCAAAGTCTGTCAACCAGATGGCGCATAACTTGTTTTGGAGGCACTGTTTTCCACAACCTACATACCATTCTTAAAAAGCTTCAAGCCACGTGGCGTCCAATCGGCTTTCGAGTTATATCTATACTTGAATCCGAAATCAAAACCCATAATACTCGTATAGTTTAGCGTTTCGCTAAGATCCGACAATTGTTGTGGTGATTTAATGATAAGGTCAAAATTTTGAATGATGACTGCGTGATGCCACCTTCTCGGAAGAATCTGCTCGAGACAATCGAAATGCGCCGGGTCTTGTCCATGACCACCGCTGTTCAAACTGTACTCTTTCTCCAGCACGAGCACGTTGTCAAAACACTTTCCCATCGTTCTCATGTCACTTTTCAACTTGTCCGAACTTTTCGAGTCCATCACATAGCAGAACACATTGTCAGGATGGAACGAGATGGAGAGCAATGCCTCTTGAAGTTCGTACAAGTTGTAGACGGTCCTCACAAATGCGATTGGCCTGTTGAGCGGTCTGAATGGCGGCATATCACCGTAGACGCGTTCTCGAATCGATGCACAATCCATTGGCAGATCGAAAAGTCGTTCCTTGTCCAACTTCATTCGCCCGTTGTTCACGTACAACTCGATCGTGTTTTTGTCTCCTTTGATCAAGGCGGAGCAGTTTAGAAATTGGCTTTCATCTCTGAAATCTGGGCGTTTTTTTTTTGTTTTGTTTTGAAACCAAGTTAGACAAAAAGTATGTACTCTGTGAAATAGTAGTCTTCGTATTTTGAATGTTTTCTTGGAGGTTTTGTGAACATTTGGTAAATTGGGCGAACGAGACTGTTTTTGATGGCAGTGAGGCCCGATGGGGACAGTGATGTTGTTGACTGAAAAGATACATAAAATAGAAAATTTTTTTGAGATTTTTCTTTGATTGCAAGTTCAGAAAGCAACCCAATCACCCTATTATCAATCCCAGAAAGTTCCAACGGGGGCCCATCGGAACCTAGGCCATGCAGAAAAAGGCCAATGGCGAAATAACTATTTTCTACGTGGGAAACTGAGAGACGCGAGACGATATGCGGGCAAGTCCGCAGTTCACGTGGCGTTTTCGATCGGTGGAACTATCAGAATTGAATAATAATAATGCGGCTACCTAGGATTCAGGGACCCCAGCCGACGGCGTGTTGGACAGAACGTTGAAAAAGAAAATTTACACTGCCCCTGTTTTTTTACCGAACAAAAAAATTCTGGCCTAATTGCAAGCGTGGTCGAAATTTTCTACAGTAGGCTGCATTAAGCTGCGGAACCACTCATCTGCGTTAAACTAATACGAAGAGGAGACGCAGAGAAGCAGAGTGCGCGGAATTTGATGTCTTGTAGCACACCGTTCGCCGGAGAGACGCAGACACTAGACGGCGGCCGACCGATAAAGCCCATCTCCACCTACCGGAATACTCTCCACACTGGTCAGAAAAATCATACAGGCGACAAACGCGAACAAAAGCAGAAATCCGGCGAGTGCGGAGCACATGGAATTGAAATCGTGTCTCTGAAATTTTCATCAGTTTTTGCACAAAATACACCTTACCCTATTAGTGTCCACATCGTCATCCAAATCGGTAAGCCTCTTGTACCTGGTTTTCTTCATGTTTGACGGCAGTGACAATCAGTTGTATTCGCCTGAAAATGTTTGCCATCTGCTCTGTTATCTCTGAATCATTGGAAGACGTTTTATCGAAAGGGTGGGGCGTAGTTTATAGGTGTTTTGAGGAAGAGGGCATAAGTAAATAAATGTGAGCACTTATCAAACGAGTTGGGACAACAAAACTTGAAGAGCCGCCTTTGTATCGTAAAAAAACAAACTTCAAACGTTTAAAAGTTTCTTCCGTATTCCTGTACCGCCCGATCTTTTGAATCATTTTGTGAATTTTTGCACGTTTTACGACAAAATTTTACGGCCAAAATTGATTGCCATGTTAGGTTGTACTCGGGTATGTTGTGATCTCTTAAAAATGTGTGCACTCTACTTTTTCTGTTTTATCATTCATCTATACTTTCCGATGCTCCTATTTTAATTATTTTTGTAGCCGCGTCACTATTAGAACTGTCCGGGGACATACGTCTGTACTTTCACGGTCTGTTCAGCGGGTGTTATCATCGTTTTTTTTTCGCCATTAAAAATATTTGGTCTTAATTGCGGCTGTGGGGCTCATGGTAATCGATTACCTCGTGATACGAATACTTTGAAATCAGTTCGGTTTTTCATGTGTATTAAAAAAAGCGCGATCAAAGCAACGGCGGCGGCAAAATCGACGCCGCAGCTCCTCAGCGCCGCATGGGTCTCGCAGCGATAGAAGAAAAGATCACAGCAGCCGACGAGAAGAAGGGAAAAATACAGCTTTTTCCCAGTAATTGTATTGTTAAAAATCGTGAAATAGAGAAGGCTGAAAAGGTAAAAACAAAAAAGTAATATTTAATGATGAGTAACAAAGTATTCTCAGTACGTATTTATCGCTGTAAATTCGCTCCATTGGCACTAGGCTGAATTGTCGCCGAGAGAGTTCAGAAAAATGAGAGAGTGTGGCCGATGCTTTGCTCATAAGCGCGCCTTTTTTCTCTGAGTCTCCCTTCCAATTGGGGCGAATTTGCCAAGTAGAACGTCTAAATTGATGATCAAAAAACGGAAAATGGACGGAGCCAATAGGTTTATGGATATTGTGGATAATTACACAAGAAAATATGCAAAGGAGGCATAACAATGAATATTCATGACAACTGCCTGATAATGGATAAAGCGTGTGTCACTAGGCGACCGAGCACAAGCACAAATTCCAGTATTCCACTGAATATGTAGTTCTCTAGTAAGAGAGAGGGAGAGAGAGAGAGAGAGATACAAACGGAGCATGTAATTGCGATTTGATCTGCCACTTGACAATCTGTTTCAATGCTCTTGGTCTCTGGTTGCATGATCTACGCCATCGTTTTTGAGCGAAAGTGTTGCTGGTCTTTCCTCAAAAATTAATAAGTGTCAATTGATGGCATACATACGTGTTTAGAAAATAAATATGTATGTAAATATATGTACACATCATTTTTTTCTATGAAGCTGCCCGCTCATCAAATTCAAATTAACATTCCGTTGGGAAGTGGACACCATAGAGATGGGCCTATAGAAACGTGTATTTCAAAAAAAAAAAAGCATTATTAGTATACATATGTATGTTACGACGCTGCAATGTTCGGCAGGTCGCGAAGACGTCCTGAGGACAAAGTGCTTGCGGACTTCCTTGTGTCTTATTGCGTTTTCAATCGACTTGCGACATGAGAACGCGAAACTACGCCCACTTATTTGTGCGCGACCACTCGAACACAGTGATATTTGAAGAGACGCAGACAGAATGGTGAATGCAGACTTGCATTTTCATGATGCAACTCGTTTGAAAACACAATACTCGCAGCAATTATCAATATCATTAACAAAAATTATCATCAAAAATAGGAAAAATGGTTAATGTCATTTTAATGATGCTTATAACGCCACTTCCCGTCATTCACACTCGTGCAGAACTGCAAAGCAAGCTTTTAAATTATAAACATGTTTCAGCGTTTTAAATACCAAAAACCAAAGAGATCAAGTGAAACATGCATAGACTATTGGATCATTGAAAAATTTAATTGAGCAAATCAACAGGTGCTCATTTTCGTCACCAATTTGCGAAAAGCTGCTCAAATAAAATAATTTCTCATTTTCATCAACACAACGTTCATTTTAGGAGCTAATAGCCATCGAATGGCGGCGTGGGCCATATGCATTTGGCAAACGTCCCGATGGCTATTAGCCGTTTTCGATGGTTTTTCTCCTTGTGCGGTGGAGTGCGTTTGTTTAGACCTTGCCTTGCCTACTTAATTGGCCTTGCCGGTATAAGTATAGAATCCGACCCCAATATACAGTCCGTTCCATAAGTATAGCGCCCCCCTCGAAGTCGTCTGTCTTGGCACTCCCGGGCAAAACTGAAACATGGGACATAAAAAAATGGATTCAGCATGCAAAACTACCCCGAAAATATCCGTTTTGTAATATTGTGCCTGAAGACATCCATGAAGCAGATAGATGTATGCAAAAAATGGCTCCTGCAACCGTAACATAAGTATAGCGCCCCCCCTCGGAAATTTCTTAAAAATCCCTATTAATGAGGAAATCTGTGCCTGGATTTTTTCAATTTTATGCTTTATGCGCTTTTAAATAACATGTGGTTATAGTTCTCATATTTTGTCTATATTGTGAATAATTCAACCATGTTTCGTGGAAAACACTTTTCTGGCGCCGAACAACTCCAATCTGACGCATGCAAAACAGCCGGGAGGTCAATTTGAGTAATTACACAACACTCGAAGTGTTCAAAGAAGTGAATCAACAATTTTATTAAGAATCCGAGCCGTTATAAGCAGTCTACGAAGTCTGGAGCACCACCAAAGAGACAAGGTGAAGCATTATACCGCATGTTTCGAACTCAATAAAGACTTGCATTGCTATGAAACGGGAGCTGAACCACGATGCTTTAAAACAGAGCATCTGGAGAGCCAATGACATGGATTCAAACCCTGTCCAGTAAGTTATGAAGCCCGCTCCACGTCTCACCGATCCTTTTAAGGTCCGTGATTTTGAGTTCACGCATAAAAGTTTTTCTAAAAACTTGAATGAGGTAAATGTTGCTAGCTAGTTGCTACAAAACTCGAATCAGGAACTTAGATAATCTTTTCTAGGGTTAAAAGCTTAAATGGAGACGGTTTGGATTGTTACAGTACCTATGTTCATTATGCCTGATAAAAGGAGTATTTTCACTTGTTTGATAGTTGGACCTAACGTTTGTCTCCACTCGGATGATCTTTTCCGAGTATGAGGAAGTCATCGAAAACCACCTATTACTATTCCGACGTTTTTTCAACCGGTATTGTTTTGTTTTTCAGCGAAAAATGCTGCAATCCATGTGAGTATCTAGACTTTGGACTGGTTTAAATCTAAAAATGTCGATTTGTTTCCATGTTCTGGGTGTACACACGTCTTGAATCTTATAGAGAACACCTGAGGAAAGCTTGTGCAAAGATTTTCTGCCCAGAGTAGGTAATAAAACTTTGTCAATTTTATGAAAACTGGACCTTTGTACGAGTGGAAGCAAAAAGAGCATGAATTCGTGAACAGGATCATCCAGTACATCCCAAAGTTTATTAATTGTATGCCAAATTGTGTTTACAATCTGGTTACGTCTAATGAACGTCAACAACGTATTAATTTTATTATAAATCTTGATTTTTTGGAAATTTCCGAGGGGGCGCTATACTTATGTTACGGTTGCAGGAGCCATTTTTTCATACATCTATCTGCTTCATGGATGTCTTCAGGCACAATATCACAAAACTGATATTTCCGTGGTAGTTTTGCATGCCGAATCCGTTTTTTTCGGTTTCATGTTGCAATTTTGCCCGGGCGTGCCAAGGCAGAATACTTCGAGGGGGCGCTATACTTATGGAACGGACTGTATTTGACGACCCCATGGTATGGCTGGCGACCCCCGCAGTACATTTTTTTCGTGGTTTTTGACTGGGGTCGTGTATTAAACGGGGTCATGAAATATACTCTGAATGGTATACTATCCGACCCCAACAACAGAAATGGGGTCTTTAAATGAACTCTTAGGTAATTGTATAGAATTTGACCCCAGACCCGTATACTTTCCAACCCCAACTGCAGAGTATATTTAGCAACCCCAAAACCTTCCTTATCATCTGAAAATGTATTTTCAAAAAGTTTAGAATTTGACCCCAGGTGTTTAGAAACCAACACCTGGTCTTGCCGTGTCCGAGGAGGAACCATTGGGGTCTTCTACTATACTCTGCAGTTGGGGTTGCCAAATGAACTTATATGGGGTCGGATTCTATACTTATACCGGCCTTGCCTACTTAATTCTGGCCTTGCCTACTTAATTCTCAGTACGGAGCGCTGTAAATTCGCGCCATTCACAGCGAAAGAGGCGGCCACGATGGCGACGAGATCTTGCTATTTTTTCTCTGAATCTCGCTCCAAATGCGTGCGCAGTTTACTGTGTGATTGGCGCGAATATGCAGCGCTTTATACCGAGTATATAATAAATGCAGAGACCACGAGAAGCCACGCCCACACAGAATTTTTTAAAAACATTTTTGTGTCACTTCTTACTGTAACCGGCAAACGATTTTGGTAGAATATTGTGTTTTCAATCGAGTTGCAGCATGAAAAATGATTTTGCTATCCCTTTTTTGTCTCCGTCTCTTCGAGTATCGCTGTGTTTGCGTGGTCGCGAACAAATAAGTGGGCGGAGTTTCGCGTTCTCATGTCGCAACTCGATTGAAAACACTGTACATAAATATATTTTTTAAAATGTATATGTTTTATAGTTTTAACCCGAAGATATGAACAGAATTGCAAAAAAACGACGATTACTTCGATCCAAAATTTCCAATTCACTCCTTGCTGTTCCCGACGGTTTTGATGAACGAATTTTTCTGAAATTTTATAATTTCAAGTGAAAATCAACCTATCAAACCTCATCAAGTTCATAAATGTGAGACGTGGTATCTCCCAGCTCCGCCTTTGTCGTTTTCTTCCCAACAGGCTCAAAAAGATTCTGCCAATAGTTTTTGGCGAGGATGGCATGTCCGAGTTTGCTCAAGTGGAAAAGATCAACGGCGTAGAAGGAAGAGTTGTAGTTGCCGATTCGCTGAAAATAATCATAAGTGATTCTGTGCACTTTGTTCTTCTACTCACATCCACATAAACAGAACTGTACTCAGTGGCAAATGGCTGAACGACTACTGTAAACTCTTTCGTGTTGAAATTTCCCTCGTCTTGAATTTCAAATGACACGTTTCGATAGTCGTTTGATAGAGAATCCAGCTTTTTCTGATTCGTCTCATCTCGCATTCGCTTGCCAGTTTTCAGAATTGAAGCCGCTTCCTGAAGGAGTTGAGCTGGGAACATTCCGATGATCGACACGATTGTTCGGGGAAGATTTTCTTTTAGGTATTTCAGGCCTTGCTCAATTTCCGATTTGTACGTTTCTTTGGAAATTGGTGGCTCGTCGCCGTAGCCGAGCGTTCCCACATCGTTGGTACCGATCCAAAGAGACACCAGCTTCCAGTCTTTGTTAATGTCGATCTAGGAAATTGGAATTTTCGGGGGAACCTACTTAACAAATTTCCCGCTACCCAAAGAAAAAGCTGCTAACTTTTAATAAGAAACCCACCTCCGAATTCGCCTTAATCCTCGCCACAAGATCTCTGGCTTGTCTCGGAATATCAGTGCTCTTCATCCCGCCAACTGCCACATTGAATCCCGTGTGAACTCCATAATCGATGCCAGTGCTTCCTCCGTAAAGTTTGTGACCAGTCGTCTCAGCAATTACACGGAAAATGTCTAGAGGCATGAGTTGAATTATAAGTTTGTACAATGTACACGGTGTCCAGGATTTGAAATGTGGGCGGAGCCGAGCAAACGCGCCCCGCTGGATTTTTTCGCGCGAAATTCAAATTTTGAGACATTTTTTATGTTTTTCGGGAAAAAAAAACATAAATTCTTGATTTTTTCCCAAATGTGCTCCAACGGAATTATAGCTGAGGTCTTTAGAAATTTTTTAAGCCTAAGAACGTCGAATTTGGTTCAGCCACCATTTCGAAATATTCGTTTTGAGTTTTTTGGTGTTTTTGCAGGATAAATTTTTTACGAAATGCGAAGTTTGGGCAATTTCATGGTATTAAAAGATACAATACATACAGGGTGGCCGATAAGTATAGGACGCTCGCTTTCAGCGTTCCCTGGCACGGTGCCAAGGGATATTTTCGAAAAATTTCGAAACTTTTCGAAAGTCCAGAGACTATATAAGTAAGCTTCTCAGTCATTTGTTCTCACTTCTCCATATCGCCGAGCTATGAAAAGTTCTCCTCATCGTCCTTCCATTGAACTCTTGTTCAAGAGAGGCCTCGGAAGTGCTGAGATCGCTCGACGCCTTCAAATTTCGTCTTCGACGGTTCGAAACGTTGTCGCTGCTATCAAAAAGGGAGGAGATGCTTCTGAAGTAAAAAAAAAGCGGACGTCCACGTTCTGTCAACACCCGGAATACTCGTGCAATCATCAAGAAACGGATCATTCGAAATGATGGATTGAGTCTCAATAGGATGGCGTCACAGCTTGGAATTGCCCGATCCACTGTCCAATCGATTGTCAAGAACGACTTGAAGCTCAAAAGTTACAAACTACGTCGTGGACAGTACCTCTCGGACAAATCGAAAGCGATGCGACTCGAAAAATGCCGAAAATTACTCCAGCACTTTCAAGTGCGCCGCGTCTCTGACGTTATCTGGACAGACGAGAAGATCTTCACTATTGAACCTCTTCCCAACCGTCAAAACCAGAGACAGTTATTGTCAAAGGATGACAGCATGTCTCCGAAACGTCGTCTTGCCCATAACCGCCTTTTCCCGAAAAGTGTCATGGTTTGGGCCGGTATCACGGCAACCGGTAAAACTCCGTTGGTTTTCATTGAAAGAAATGTGAAAATCAACTCGGAGGTGTACCAAAAGATTGTGTTGATGGATAATTTGTTACCCTGGGTCACTCAGCACTTTGCTGGTGGTCCATTTATCCTTCAACAAGACTGGGCACCGTCCCATGGCTCGAGATCGACATTGGCCGTCTTGGAGGCGCATTTCCCTGGATTCCTGGACAAGAACTTGTGGCCTGCTTCCAGCCCGGATCTCAATCCGATGGATTTCAGCGTTTGGGGCATGTTGGAAGGGAAGATCGCGGGAAAAGTTTTTGCTACTGTCGATGACTTGAAGGCCGCTCTCGAGGTAGCATGGGCTTCGATCGACGACGGATACCTGCGGCGCACTGTCAATTCGGTGAAGAAACGTTTGAGAGCCTGTGTCAAAGCTCGTGGATCCAACTTCGAAATTCTCTTGTAAAATCAAATTTTCTGCTTATTTTTTGTTGTTTAATAAAGGTTGTTCTCGAAAAATCCTCAAATTGAAAAAATGGGAGCACTTTCAAAACGTCCTATACTTATCGGCCACCCTGTACATTTTACAAAGAAAAACAGGTTTTACTGAAAAAAAACAATACAATCAATAAAATAAAATGCGAGAGTCGAAAAATTCGCAAGCACCGAAAGTGCGCCATGGAAGTTTGCTGACGCGCCAGCAGTTTAGGCTCCGCCCACATTTCAAATCCTGGACACCGTGATGTATAATTAAATAAACGCACTATAAACTGTCAAATGACCATCAACCTCGGCGTCCATTCCGGTGAAAAATGCATTTCCTGGATAGCGCTGGGTGAAGTTTTCGAAAAAGTTTTGAGCACGGGAGCCGATCTGAATTATACTCAGTATGAAACGCTGATAACTCGCTCCAAACGAACAAAAAATTTCACATGAATTTGGAGTGAGGTTTAGAGAAATCAGAGCAAAACATCGGCCGCGGCTCTCTTAATTTTCTGCACTCTCTCGTCGCCAACGTGGCCGCGTCCAGCACTGTGCGAAGGGAGCGCGTTTGCAGCACTCCGTACTGAGAATAGTAATGTTGCTATCTTGAGAACAGGGGGGTTTTCTAGATTACATAAATGCATAGACAGTACAAACTTTTGTCTTTTTTTATCTACACTGTTCACGGTGTGCTGAACGCAGGGCCATAAAAATTGGCTGACCTAGACCAAAGCGGCGTCTCACCACGAGAGTTTAAAAGTGCACACCGAAACACGTGGAAAATTGAGAAACGCGAGACGAGATGAGACGAGACGCTAGGTACGCTGGGGTATGAGGAGGGAGTGAGGAAACGCGCCCAAATGAGGACAAAAAAGTTATTTTTTAAAAACGCGCGCGAATAATTTCACATTATCAGAAAGAAAAACCAATACAAAAACATGAAAATTACGAAACCTAATTCACAATTATTCGAGCATTGTTTTTAATGTTTGGCCATCATTTGGATGAGTTTCTGCTGTGAGTCCATTGGCGTTTCCTGACTCCCGTCTCAAGCTCCCAGTGAAATGACAGAAGAATTCATCAGAATATGCCCATTATTGACCCCTGGGCCAAAGAAACCTAGGCCAACGCGGCGTCTCACCACGAGAGTTTAAAGGCGCACGCCCAGACACGTGGATAATTGAGAGACGCGAAACAAGACGAGGCGAGACGACGATCACTCCGCAGTACACATTTTGCAGACATTTTTGCACCCTATTTATGTTCAAAAATAAGAAAAAAGTGTGACGAACAGTGTTTCCTCAAAGCAAAAGTTCGCTGGAGCGCATTTCGTTTGCGTAGTCACCAACATTCCTATTTTTTCGACAAGTACTCACAGTTAACGAATCGCCCATAGCTCCGATGACTCTCACATGATGTGGCTTCACAGCGTTCACGTCATCTGGATATTCTTCGTGTGCATCGATCAATTTTAGATACTTTTCCAACGCCGCTCTCACATCGGATTTCGCAATCGCAAGGGTTTGAGCCGCTGAATAAGGAAATTTGAAGCAAGATTTTCAAAAATTGGACACTAACCTAGTTTCATTTGTGGTGTGGACGTCACCTCTTCCATTTTAGCATAGACTTTCGCCTCTAAATATATTATAAAGGGAAAATGAACAAAAATGTTTTTCTCTGTCTGTCTGCGCCTTCCCCCACTGCGCACATTTTCTCGCTCTTCTTTTCTGTGTCGTATACTCGGCGAATGCATCATCAGCCTCGCTCTACGGCACTTTTCCATTTTCAACAGTGTAGTGCGCCTGTTTTCAAGCGGAAAATTAAATTTTACCTGCAATTCGTCGTGGATACGTCATTTTCCGTTAAAAAGAAGTATAAAAACTACAATTCGAGTTAATATTGCAAGTGCTACACTGTTTTAGAGGAATTTTGCAGTAGAGCGAGGTTGATGATGTATTCGCCGACTATATGTAACGGTATGTTTCTATTACTCACCCTCTGTGCCACGAAACATTACCAAAAGGAGGAGAAATATGGAGAAAATGAAAAAAATCAAACAGAAAAAGGCTCGATTTTTAGGTTTGAAAAGGTTTAGAGACTGATAATCTGATAAGTGGTAATATTGCTTTCGTAAATCAAAATCCTTAAAAAAAGTAAATAGATTGCAAAAGAAATACTGTACATACTTCTTCATAACCATTGTCCATATTTGTGGAAACTCTCTGGTACGTGGCATCTCTGTTTTGCTAAAATGACAATTTGAAGTAGCTGGAATTGGTGCAGCCAAACTCACAAAAATGTTCAAATTGGGATTCATTTCGAATATGGGAAAACGAAATGTTTGCTCGTTGTGCCGCATGAAAAATTAAAAAGGATCGAAATAGTAGGAGGAGAGGAGGAAGAAGCGAACAAATAGACACACTGTATTGGCCATACAGATTTTATCGAGATTTATTCAGATAAATAGTATCCGAGAGAGCGGATCGAAAACGGTCAAAAGAGCGAAGAGGGGCATTTCTCACGATCTGCGTCTCCATTTTGCAAGCCTTTAGCTGTGGAGACGCAGGGGATGCGATAGAGCGCGTTTGCCTATACGTAGGATCTGGCACGGCGTTTTATGTGGTTTTGGCCGGAAAACAGCTTTTTAGGAAGTTAAAAAGAAAAGTTAGACTGATCGACAAGAACGAGACATTCCAAATATTGTATAACTGCCTATTGTGTTTTCAAACGAGTTGCATCATGAAAACGCAAGTCTGCATTCACCGTTCTGTCTGCGTCTCCTCCAATAACACTGTGTTCGCGTGGTCGCGCACAAATAAGTGGGCGGAGTTTCGCGTTCTCAGGTCGATCTGAACGTTTCTACTGGAAAAGTTTAAAACGGTTATGCAAATTAAAAACAATTTTCAATTTGAATTATGTACATACAACAAACACCTTATCTAGGGAATGTCTTGTACGAGTGGTCGTGCAACTTTTCCAAAAAAAAAAAACACAGTTATCAAGCTTTTGTTCTCACAGAAGCATGACCCAGGAGTCAGTAAAGTAAACGCCCCCGCCCGGACACACATTTAGGGTTCCGTTATTTAGGAATGTGAAAACAATGAAACTCTTTCAATTTTTGCTTCGTATTTCATTAAAATTTCTTGAAAAACATGGAAAAATGTTGTCAAACTTTTCTCTGCGGTGGTTTTCCCTTTCCCCAAGCGCTGCGGTTGCGTCGCGTAACAACGCTGGCTCTCGTCTGCGTCTCCGCTTCAAAAATGCATTGAACTTACGCATTAAAAAAAAGGCTGATTGCAATAGATCACCGGTTTATTATTTTTGTTTTTGGCAATAACACGGACTGCTCAGCGGAAAGTTATGAAATGAAATCAAAGAGCTAAAATTAAATCGTTAAGTCTAAAGGGCGCTACCTCGAAATAGAACCTTTTCGAAATAGAAATGTGCCGAAATAGAACGTGACGCGAAATAGAACCGCGTGAAATAGAACTGTTCTGAATTAGAACTGTCCCGAATTAGAATTGCGTGAAATAGAACTGTACCGAAATATAACCGCGTGAAATAGAACCCAGTCAATAAATAGAAAACGCTCCTCAACTGAAATCCAACGCAGTGCCACGGTTGTTACAGGTCACGCCACTGAGTGGAACTTTTTCTGTTTGGCCATTTATTCAATAGTCTTCACCCAATTGCGCTAAAACGCTCTAAAACGGAGTACAGTTCTATTTCACGCGGTTCTATTTCCGAACAGTTCTATTTCACGCGGTTCCATTTCGGAACATTTCTATTTCGGAACAGTTCTAATTCAGAACAGTTCTATTTCACGCGGTTCTATTTCGCGTCACGTTCTATTTCGGAACATTTCTATTTCGAAAAGGTTCTATTTCGAGGTAGCGCCGTCTAAAGGTTTAAAAAAGTTAAAATTGCATAAGAGCGCGTTTAATTTAACGTTCCCCCGAACAGCCCGTTAAAGAAATGTGTTATTCGATCGATGAAAGCGCCGTTAAACTTGTCCATCTTCTGATTCAACTTTTCAATTCTACTCTCCAGCTTGTTCGGTCCGTACATGTCCTGATCCCAAAACATTCCAATAAGAAACGCTTCCAGGAATAACTGAAATGGATTTACACGTTCAATAAAAATAAATAATGTGTTTATTATCGGCCCGCCACGTCAGTCAAACGCGTTCCGCTGAACTCAATACTACGTGGATTTCATTTTGGTTTCCAAATTATTTTATTTCACGTTGAATTTACACGTGAAATGAAAAAATTTGGAAACCAAAATAAAATCCACATAGTATTGAGTTCAGCGGAGCGCGTTTGACCATTTTGGCGGGCCGACAATACTTACAAACTGGCTGAGAACTCCGTTAATGATGTTTGTCCACTTTTTGAATGTAGCCGTAGAGTTTTGTGGAGAAGAGGCCATCGCTCTCATCAAGGGGTTTGTGGAATCGTGCTCGAGAAGAGAGATCACTTTCTGAAATTGGAGGGGATTGCCGTTACTAGAAGATTCTCTGGCCGCCTCACCGTATTTTCCGTACTCTAATAGGCCGGCATTCCGTTTTATTTCCCAGCTTCTAGCTCAAATGTCTGGGGATATTGATTTTTTGTATTTTTGAAAACATTGTAATGTCCGGACTCGCCCAGGGACACACGTCACTAGTCCACCTTCTCGGTAAAAGTCGCCAACTTCTAAGCAACACTTATGCAACTTTTATGCAAACTTTATGCAACACTACTTTTAGACTTTATACAACGGTTGCATAAAGTGTGCTTAAAAGTTGCACAAGTGCTGAACAAAAGTTGCACATTTTTTGTTCAAATTTTGTTTTTTTTTTCTCTCACACCCTCTCACTCTCTTAAATAAATCAATAGATATGAACATATAAAAATATTTTATTATGGAAAAACTCTTTAAATAATAAGGTCAGTGGGAAATTAATAAATTATTTATCGTGTTCGGCATCTGCTCGTCGAAAAAATTCGCGCGGCCGTCCGGTGCATTCTCTCCGTCTTCCAACCAAGGTGGCTACCACATTCGCATTACTTCTGGAAGAAATAAATTCATACAAAGCTCAGGAAAATGTCTGCAAAATTCCACCAGACACTTGCCAAAAAGCCCGGCGATCGCGCCGTTTGTTGTGGCCAGGCTTTCTAGGAATTTCCCGAAATTTTGAAAACTGTTTCCAAAATTTCGGGAAATTCAGGAAACAAAAATAAAAAATTTGGAATTCCGTCGGAAAATCGGAAAAGAAAATCCGGAATTTTCCAACGAAACTCGGACGAGAAGTTTTTATTTCTAAGAAAGCCTGGTGGTGTCGTTTCGCCGTGTGAGGCCGAGGTCGCGCTGCACATGATATTGTGCCGCGAAAAATGGCGTATGCTCAAGTCTGGCCATCGTCACAGGCCGAGAAGACGTGATTTCGGCGCGACCTCGACATCTCACGGCGAAACGCCACGGCAAACGAAGCGATCACCGCGGGTTTCCGGCAGGCGCGCCTTTTGACGAAATTTCGCCAAAAAATCATGGAGAGCCACCCGTTGGAATTAAAAACTTACACAAGCGATCGATGTTCTTGGTTTCTTGTCGACGTCGAGCGTTCGCCGATTATTGCTGCAACATATGTCTATTAAGGTTAAAATTTTTCAATTAACAAGCGGCATGAAATCTGCACAAAAATTGTCGGTCCGCTAAAATGGTCAAAAGCGCTCCGCTGAACTCAGTACTTCGTGATTTTCATGTTGGTTTCAAATTTATTTAATTTCACGTTGAATTTGGGGGTACTACGGTATAGAACTCGCACGGAATATAACTGCTACGGAATAGAACTGCGCCGAATAGAACCGGCTGAAATGGAACAGTACTGAAAAAATAACTGCATGAAATAGAACTCAGGGCCTCTCAATGTACAGGGTGGGGAATAAATATGGAGCCGAATTCAAAACGGTGTGAAATCGTTTAAACATGAGATTGTTTTCTACAAATCTAACAAAATGTTCATTAAACAACAGCAAAAAAAGTGGCATTAACAGTTTTCAAATCGTCCACCTTTCGCCGCGATGACAGCTCAGAGTCTCTTCGTGTACGAGTCAATGACGGCACGCAGGTGTTTACATCAAGATCGTCCCACGCCTTCTTCAATGAGATTTTCAAGGCTTCTAAATTTGCGTTATTCTTTGTGGCGACTTGCTGGGTTCAATATCCCCACAGTGCGAAATCCATCGGTTTCAAATCCGGACTCGAAACCGTCCATTGAGGAAACTAGGGAAATCGGCTTCGCACCACTGTTGAGAGGCTTTTGCACATGGAGCAGGTGCACTGTCTTGCTGGAATATTCAATCACAATTTTCGAAGTGGGAATGGGACCAAGGAAGCACTTCGGACTCCAAAATGTTCTCAATTTAGTATTCCGTGATGATTTTGACTACCTCATTCACGAAAACCAGTTGAGTCTTTCCATCTGCGCAGATTTCTTCGAAGACCATCATGGATGAAGAATTATACGTTCTATTAAGGCATTTGCCTTTCTTATAGGCAGACTGGAAGTCTACATCAATGATTCTGTCGTTCTGACCATTTTTATTGACTTCCACTGTGAATATTTTCTCATCTGTGAAGAGTGTCCTTAGGTGCGTGCCAAGTCGCGCTCTAAACAATAGCAGACCGAGGTGGTAAAGCGGCCATCATTACCCTCAAGTTCCATATTATTCGCTAAAACGTTGGAAAATAGTTAAAAACAAAATAATTTGTTAAAAAATAATATGGTAGACGCGAATTGTGTCTCTGCAAGCTCAAAAACTTACGCAAAGCCACGGCTCCATATTTATTCCCCACCCTGTACAACGAAATAATTATTCGAGTTGTTCGAGCGGTTCTGTGTCGGTAAATCTCAATTTCAGGCGGTTCTAATCCGCGCAGTTCTATTCCGTAGCAGCTCTAATCCGTGCGAGTTCTATACCGTAGTATCCCCTTGAATTTACACGTGAAATTAAATAATTTGGGGACCAAAATGTTGAGTTCAGCGGAGCTCATTTGACCATTTTGGCAGGCTGGCAATACATACTTGCCAAAAAAAACTTCGAATTCGGGAAAAGAGAATGGTTTAAATTTTCAATTTTACGCCGCTTGCAAAGAAAATTTTTTAAAAAACCCACACTGCTTTCACTTCGCCAAAATCCCTATTGTTTGGGATTTCCATATTATGAAGTGGCGTTGAGAATCTGCAAATTATAAATTTGAATCGAAAGAATGCTGATGGTGCGCTCAATAAACGCAGAAAAAAAAATGCAAAATTTACAAAAATAAGCGTTCGTGTATTTGTGGTATTGACTGCCCGGCAAAAAGGTCAAACGCTCCGCTGAACTGAACGCTATGCGATTTTCATTTTGGTTTTCAAATTTTTTAATTTCGCGTATACAACGTTGCAACGTTAAATGCAACGTTGCAACGTTAGATGCAACGTTAGTGCGTTAGATGCCGTTAGATGCGTTAGACGTTAGATGCAACGTTAGATGCAACGTTAAATGAAATAATTTGGAAACCAAAATGAAAACCAAGAAGTACTAAATTAGCAGAGTGCGTTTAACTGTCTTTGCGGGTCGAAAATATTTGGCTAAAGTTGCTTTGACAATTCTGAAGCAAGTATTGTCTCGTATAGATGAGCCGGTAGCAGATGAGAATTGCCAAATTTGAAAAAATTAATTTCGTTATTTTTTTCGAGCATTTTTAGCGAATATTTCAGAAAATTGAAGAGAAAAAACATAAAAACCCGTCAACACAACAAAAAACCGTCGAAAAATACGCGAAAACGCTCTAAATACATCGAACGCTTATTTTTTTTTTTGCATTCATCGAACACACCATAAAAATAAAAGAAATATATATTCCGATTAAATAAAAGTGATAAATATTATCGATTAAAGACGAAAATGGGTCGAAAAATTCGGATGAATGAGCACGGCCGCATTAGTATGAAAAATCAATATCGAGACATCTTAAAGTTTGCATAAATGTTGTACTTTTTTGCAGTTTCTGCATAGATGTTGCATAAGTGTTGCTTAAAAGTTGCGACAGCCTTAAAGTTTGCGTAAAAGTTGCCGATTTTTTCCGAGTACGCATAAAAGTTGCATAAGTGTTGCTTAAAAGTTGCGACAGCCTTAAAGTTTGCATAAAAGTTGCCGACTTTTACTGAGTTCGCATAAAAGTTGCACAAGTGTTGCCTAAAAGTTGCGACAGCCTCAAAGTTTGCGTAAAAGTTGCCGACTTTTACCGAGTTGTCTTGCACTACAAACGCGCCAACACATCCTCCTGCGTCTCACTGGCCTACGCAAACATCTCGCCGCAGGACTCTCACGTTCTAAGTCTCGTCATCTGATCTCTCGCCTAATCAAGTCTTCGCGCGCCTGATAATTACATTTTCCCGCCAAATCATGACGCGGGAAACGGAAAACCGCCCATGATTTGTCTATAAAAGACCGTATTCGGGATACTCGAGAGGTCAATTACGTTTATGCCACCTGACTCTTGCTTTTTTACGTTTCTCCAGTCACTAGTCACCGTAGGTTTCGCCAAAAGGGACAATCGCTAGCCACTAAGCTACCGCTGGCAGATCTGCCGAATCCCGTGGCAATTTTTCATTTTTCTCGGCATTTAACGGTCTTGCTACCCATTATCAGCCATACATTCCTTGAGTAAACTTGTTTTCACTCACATATCCATACCGGAGAGGAGGATTGCTCATTACGGCGTCTCTGAAGATTCCCAAACTCTGCCTGCACGGATTTGAGATGGCATCTTGCATGAATTTCATGAGAATCGAAGCGTTTTGCACAACATCCTGCAAATACTTTTTTTTTGAAAAAATAAAACAAGTTCCACCACCTACCGCGTACAAGTGGTAATCCATCAGAAGCAACTCGTTGAAATGAAGAGCCATTTTTTCAGCCAACTCCTCAAGTTTATTGCCTATCTCTTCAAGTTTTAACTCCAAGGAATTTCGCTCTGATAGCTTTCTTTTGGCTCTAATCTCGATGGTGTATGTGTGGACAATGCTTCCAGCTACCGCAAGCGAATCAAGACGTGTCTTCAGTTTTTCAAAAGAAATAGTTTCGGCCTTTAGGAATTCGTCGATAAGCTGAGAAAATGGTTCAATTTCTTCTGTAAACAACAAAAACAGGGTTTAAAAATGGGAGGGCTACTTACTGTCAATTATTCCTGGTAGAACACATGAATTGTAAAAAATTTTGCGGCGCTAATAAATAGTATAATAATCCACTTCTTTACTATTTGTTTACAGGGTGTTTGTGTTTGAGGGTTAAAACAGAAGAAACTCGGTTTTATCAACAATATTGAGGAAGATTATATATTGCAACTATTTTGTGTAGTCTGTATAGGCAAAAAAAACATGTATTGGGGGTGCAGTTCTATACAAACAAGAAGCAGAATTAAAATATTTCTGGTGGAACGCTACGTTGTTGCAAATGGGCTCCAGCGCACTTTGTATTTCAAAAACCGTAAATAAACCAGTTCTAATAAATGTCGAGGGCTGGCTCAGCTTGGAGGTGAGTCGACGACTCCCAGGTCCGAGGGAGAAAAGAACGCAACAAGGCGAAGGATAAGCGGTGTTAAGAACAAAACTTAGAAAAGAGACGATTCATTAACAAAACTATAAAGAAAATTATTAGAAATTCATTTGGGCGATTCGCGGAGAACCACGGGTAAAAAAACCACTGGCACACCTCTCAAAGGCGGGTGAGAGTTCGGCCCGACAATTGCTCGCCACGTGAATTCCGGCCTACGGACCGAAGTTACGAGCAAAAGGGGGTCGGATTCGAACGAAGGAGCGAGAAAAGGAAAAATCAATAAAGTTATCAACGGTAACTCGCCAAATCATGGCTATAACACAGGGATTGCCCATAGCAAAAAAGCGCGCGACGGCAACACTTGTCGAGAGAAAAACAACTGAACGAAAAGGGCCGTTTTTCTTTGGGCACTCTGCGCGCGGGCACACACGCACGCTACCGTAAGCGCGGGCACACACGCAGCGACGCGAGCATTGCGCGGTAATTCAAATGTTGTTTTTGACAAAGGTGAGCACATTTCACTGTGGAGAAGAGTTTTGAACAATAAGAAAGAATTTATTGATGGAACGGGGGTTACCGAAGGGTTTTTGGTAGCTGAGAGAAGAAATTGTCCCAAATGGAACAATTTCGTCGAAGCCAATGCAAAGAAGGTTTGTGGGTTCTGCTTTTAATTACGATTTTTTGAATTTAATCATCCTTATTTTTATTTTATTTATTTTTTCATTTTCGTATCGTTTTGTTTCGATTCGAACCAGACCAATAACCACACTTTTCCAAATCTGCAATTCCGCTATTTATCTTTGACCATCTTCGGACAAAACGCCATGCATTCATTCATTCACTCCTGACAGTTTGTCTGTGTCCACAACTGCGTCTCTTCACTCTCACAGCACATTCCCTTTTTTTATGTTCCATGTCCACTGATATGTGGTAGGTCATTATCGATTCTGGTAATCTTTGTCCACTGCCACTGCTCTTCTTATCACTTTCCATGTGCCCTTCTTTTCCGATTTGTTTTGCTGCCTGACCAATATGTACGCGGATTTCATAGCCGGATGGGCTGCAGGTAATTGTTTTTTTTTTACGTACATGGAGTGTTTGCTGGAACGTTGCTGGTCGCCACCCAGCTGCGTTGAACGGCTACAAAAAGTATGCGCGAGGAGACGCAGAGTGCGCGGCTATTGTTGTTTTGTGGCGCCCTGCCAGCGGGTCGCGCCGATGAGACGCAGGCAAGCAGCGTTCCTCCGGCAGCACATCGCTAAAAATATCTGTTTAGGCGGAGCCGGACTCCTAGTAGGCCATCCCCTGGATACTGTGAAAGCCAGACTACAAACTATGAATATGTACAAAGGAATCGTCGATTGTATGGCGAAAACGATTAAACAAGAATCGGTACGGTAAGCTTTGTATTTAATCCTTTATCTCCTTATTTTTTTAATTGCGATTGTTTCAGGTATACGGTCTCTATAAAGGAATGTTCGTTCCATTCATATCTACCGGAGCTCTTCACTCGTTGCTCTTCGCTGGCTATGGAGCGGCTCTCAAATATTTACATCCAGGCGATTCGAATGTTATGGCAAGGAAGGATTTGCCGATGACTGATGTGAGTTTGGGGGGAGGGTGGCCCGGTTCTTTCAGGGTGCGGGCGGTCAACGCCTTCTTAGACGGGGCGGTGGCGCTCATAGCCCTATTGAACTTGCTGAAAATACCTACCGCTCTTTCAGGCAGGATATGGGATCTAACCACCATTTTAAGGGGAGGGGGGGGGGTTAGAGGCGGTGACCGCCTTTTCAGGCAAAGTGGGGTGGGGGCGCTTATCACCTTTATAAACGTGGTGGAACGCTGAGGCAGTATGAGGAGATCACCGCCCTCTCACAATCAGACAGGATATAACTACTCATCGCCTTTCCAGGCTCTATAAGAGCACCCACCGCCCTATAAGATAAGGGGGGGGGCGCCCATCACCCTCTCACAAGGGAATGGTCCAAACTTAACTTGGCGTTTCGAAATGAAACCTATATAGGGTGAAAGAGCACTTCATGGGGAGCTCAAACCACTTTTAAATTTTTGCAATAAACCATTCGGAGCCGAGGAAATGAGCTCCAAAGTTTTAATTTTCACGTGCGAATTTATCACCGCATTTGAGAGTCATTTTCAACAGTGGCGGGGTGGCCGAGTGGTTGGTGCAAGAGAACAGTAAATGGAGGATGCGGGTTCAATCCCTCGCGCTAAAAAATTTTTGTATTTTGATTTTTGCGTTCACTTTTCCAGGTCCTAGAACTTTTTTAAAAACCATATTTTTTCGCATTGCCAACCTCTTTTGAACGTATGGTGACGATTGTATGTTTGTGTTTTGTTTTGTTTTTATTTCGTTTTAACTGGAGATGACACTTCATGTGGCAAGTGTTTTATCGTTATTATCCAAGAAGTTTTTGTTTTCGAACTCGGATTTCCTCCACCTATTTCCCGACAAAAAACCAATCTCTTGAAAAAAAAAAGCATGCTAAATGGACCCAAGCTCACCGTTCTTTACACCTTCGGAGTTCCGTTTCGGACAAGTTGGCGCAGATGATTGCTTCCAGACGAGATGTACCGATAATGCGTTCATCAAGTGTGCGAGATGCACCAACACTATTTGTTTTTCCCATTTCATAATTGTTGATTAGCATTATTATCCTTATTTGTGAACTATTACTACGTATTAATCACAAAAAAATATAAAAAAATTGGTGAAAAAAGTTCTAGGACCTGGAAAAGTAAAAGCAAAAATCAAAATACAAAAATTTTATACCCCGAGGGATTGAACCCGCATCCTCCATTTACTATTCTCTTGCACCAACCACTCGGCCACCCGGCCACTGTTGAAAATGACTCTTAACTGCGGTGATAAATTCGCACGTGAAAATTAAAACTTTGGAGCTCATTTGCTCGGCTCCGAATGGTTTATTGCAAAAATTGAAAAGTGATTTGAGCTCCCCATGAAGTGCTCTTTCCCCCTATATAGGTTTCATTTCGAAACGCCAAGTTAAGTTTGGACCATTCCCTTGTCAGGCAGATTGTGAGCGCTTAACACCTTCTTAAACGTGATTAAAACGCTCAACGCCTTATCAGGCAAGATAAAGGCGTCGACCACCATCTCCAGCAAGAAGCGGGTACCCAACATCATCCCAAAGGGTGTGAGGGCTACTGTCACTCTGTCAGACGAGAGGGGCGCCGACCGCTCTCTCAAGCAGGATAGGGTCGCTGGCCACCATCATCACCTATCCAGGCTGTATAAGGGCACCCACCGCCCTCTAATATGGGGCGGGGCGGTCATGACTTTCACAGTCAGGGGGGGGGTGGGGATAGAGGCGGTGACAGTCCTTTTAAGTTGAGTGGGGCACCTCAAACTTGTCAGACGAGGCCGGGGCGCCGACCGCCCTTTTGGGAAGAATAGGGGTGCTGATCACTAGTTTAGACGGGATAAAGGCGTCCATCATCCTCCGTGGGGAAAGTACCAATGTTGGAAATGCCAATTGCCCTTGCAGGCGGTTCAGTGGCGGTGACCGCCCATTCAGGTAGAGTGTGGACGCCTCAACCCTGTCAGGCAAAATAAGGATACTCACCACCTTCCCAAACTGTATAAGGGCTACCACCACCTTTCATAAAGATCAGGGGTCCCAGCCGACCCTATTTAAGGCCGGTTGGAGGCGGTTAGCGCTCTTCAAGGTGGATAAAGTTGGGGCGGTGCAACCTTGTCAAGAAGAAACGGTGTATCCGATTCTCAAACGTAGAAAAAACGCCTGCCTATTCTCTAAGACGAGGAAAAGGCGACGACCGTTTTCTCAGATAGAATAGAGGCGCTGACCACCATCTTAGGAGGTATAGAGGCGGTGGCCGCCCTGTCAGGCAGAATAGAAGCGCTGACCACCATCTTAGGCGGTTTAGAGGCGGTGACCGCCCTGTCAGGCAGAATAGAGGCGCTGACCATCATCTTAGGCAGTTTAGAGGCGTTGACCGCCCTGTCAGGCAGAATAGAGGCGCTGACCACCATCTTAGGAAGTATAGAGGTGGTGACCGCACTGTCAGGCAGGATAGAGGCGCTGACCATCATCTTAGGCAGTTTAGAGGCGTTGACCGCCCTGTCAGGCAGAATAGAGGCGCTGACCACCAACTTAGGCGGTTTGAATGCACCCGTCACCCACTCAGACGAGGCGGTGGGCGCCAACCGCCCTTAAGTTAAGTTGCCAAACTTGCGCAATAGAGCGCGTTTACACTATCATGAAAAAAGATAAAATTTCAGATTCTGATAGCATCAATTTGCGGCACTCTGGTTCAAGTTGGCCCCGTGATTCCGGTCGAATTGTTGAAAACTAAACTGCAAGTGAGTTTCGAATTTTTTGAATTTGCCAGTGTGATCGTGGTGCAAAAAGCTAGTCCTCGGGTGTTTTGAACTCCTTTTGGAAAGTGAAATTAGATTGAACTGTGATTATTGGATTTTCTTTTCGGCATTTAAATAACATAAATATGTACAGTCCATTAGAATTGGCGAAATGCTCGCGTCTCTGTCTGCGTCTCTATTTTTGTACGCGTCTGTGGAGACGCAGAGATAGGTCGCTTTTGCTTTTACGTAGGCTCTGGCAGGCCCTCTACTTTCCACAAACCTTAACACTTTTCAGGTACAAAGAGAAAACATCTCACACTTCTCCAAACACTCTCAAAACCTGTACGCGGGTCCGCTGGAGTGTGCCCGTGAAACTGTGCGGTCAGAAGGTGTCAGAGGTCTTTTCAAAGGAGGCAGTGTCATTTTCTTCCGCGACAACATTGGCTATCTCTTCTACATTCCAGTCTATGAAGGACTGAGCCGATATTTCAGAAAGCACAGTCTAGAAAACACATGGACACAGTTATTTGCCGGCGGTTGTGCCGGAGTGAGCGGCTGGATTTCAGTTTGCCCGTTGGAAGTTGTGAAGAATCGAATTCAGGCGGACAAGAGTGTTAAGACATTGTGAGAAGCATGTCCTAGACTTCCAATTTTTTTTCTGTTTCAGATCCCCTATTGAAATGGCTCGAAAAATCCACCAAAACGAGGGTCTTCGTGCATTTTATCGAGGTGGCTGGGCGATTTCTCTGCGTGGATTTGTGGTCAATGCCGTGATTTTTGTGGTGTATGAGAATACCTACGCAATGTTTGATTGATGTTTAATAAATAAAACTTGGCATTTTTTTGGTTCTCACGGGGCTGGCTCAGGGCTCATCCTCATCGAGCAGTGTTTGCATTGTGATGAGACTACACGTGATTTCATTTTTTTATCACTATACTATACAGTAGTTCTGTTTTTTTGGCGCGAGAGAGTTCCAGAAGCTGATTCGACTAGTTAGGAGATTCCTCAAGACGAGATAGGCATCAAGATAGGTATATCGCGAGCGGTTTGCCTCTATTATAGGCAAATTGCCAAATACGACGCTTTTTATAAGCTGCGGAACATTGGAACGTTGTAACTGAATTTCGCTCGTGAATACACAAAAAAGGGGAAGGATTTTATTTTTTGTTGCAGTTTTCCTTAATTGTTAGCACTAACAGGCGTTAAACTAGCCCAAAAAGTGTTATTTTCTTTCAAAAAATGACTAAATTAAAAATATTTTTGAACAGCGGAATTCTGGAGCATCGTTTGGAATTTTCTGATTTTTAACGATTTTTTCGATTTTTGAACACATTTTTTTTTTGTGAAAATGAGCTAAAAATTTAATTTTATCATGTTTTAAATTTGGTTCAAAGATAAACAATTTATAAATCTTATATTTTTGAAACAGTGGAATATTGGAGCATCGTTTGGAATTTTTGGACTTTTAACGATTTTTTCGAATTTTTTACACAATTTTTTCCAAAAATTAGCTATAAAACGGAATTAATGTACTTTGAAACTTGCACCTCAAATAAATTTTTTTTTTAATTTTTAGTTTTTGGGCTAGTTAGCGGAACATTGGAGTGTTGTTTGAAAATTTTGGATTTTTAACGATTTTTTCGAATTTTCAACCAATTTTTTTTTCAAAATTGAGCTATAACTTGGAGTATACCGATTTCTTAACTTGCACATTTGAAAAAAAAAATTGAAAAAAACCCGTGTTTAGTATATAGCGGAACATTGGAGCATTGTTTGGAAGTTTCTTATTTTTGACGATTTTTTCGAATTTTTAAACTGAATTTAACCGAGAAAATGGTAATTAACTGAATTCATAAACGCTAACAGTCTAATTTAATTGATTTAAAAACAGCGGAATATTGGAGCATCGTTTGAAAGTTTTGGATTTTTAACGATTTTTTGGAATTTTTCAACCAACTTTTCAAAAAATGAGCTATTTTTGAACGTTTTCAGAGTATAATAATGATACACGGGGATATTTCTTGCGTCTCTGCGTCTCCATTTTTGCACGCTTTGCACTGTGGAGACGCAGACATGCTATATAGCGCATTTGCAGTTATGTAGGGTCCAGCGCCGTGTACTTCCACATTTTAGGTTCTAGTTGACCTAAAAACTAAAATCAAATCTCTCAGCGATCCATCCATCTTCTTCTATCCGTTTTTCACATTACTCGGCGGCCGTTCAAACCACCACTTTTTTACACTTGGCAGGTCATTCGATGGCCGCCAACAACTGTTTTCCCGTCAAAAGTTGGCTAGCTAGGTTTATTTTTTCGTCTTATTCTTATTATTACTGAAGAAATGTTTAGCTAATAGCCATCTTGGTGCAAGTCTGGAATTCAATGGTTATTAGCCGTTGTACTCTTTTGATCTCGTATTGTTTGTTTGTTGCGCTTGACAAAAAAATGTGTTTGTGTGTGTGTGTCAGTCGGCTTTTTGTTTGATATCAATGTACAAGCGTCTGCCATCTTCATCTTTACTGTTATTAAGCGTTAATGTTTGTATGTGTGTCTCACCAGCCTTTTTCCAGCTCCTACTGAACCTACATATTTTTTCCAAAATTTTAAGGCCTATTTCATTTCTTTTCCCTGCTCAGAATGCGATTGCTTCTCGGCCATCTTCTTCTTCCTCTTCTGCTTCTGATCAGCTCAACGACATGTCTGGATAATGGGCTTGCAAGGACTCCGCCAATGGGCTGGATGTCGTGGACGGCGTTTTACTGTGAAACAGATTGTGCCAAACACCCGGATGGGTGTATCAATGAGGACCTTTACAAAGCTATGGCGGATCAGATTGGTTAGTGCATCTTTATGTAGCGCAGCGGAAAAAGTAATGAAGATTCCCCGGGAATTACCCCTACGCGCGTACTGGTCACTGTAGAGACGCAGATAAATAGACCGCGAAAAGCCGGGTAGGGTTGGCAATAAGAAGCCTAATGATTTTCGCTTTACCTAGAAGCGGATACACGGCATTCCAGCCTTCCAAAATTGTTTCAACCTGGCGCATTTTTTAAACTTTAAGGCTCGGTCATTTTCTGACAAAAAGGCCTCGTTTTTGGATTAAAATGATGATGTCATCCTGAATAATCAGATGATGATTCGAATTTCTCAAAAAAGTATTTTTTCGAGTGAAAACATAATTTCATCATCCGACGAACTTGGGTGCGCATTGGATGACGGGGAGGTGTGGGATAAAAATAAAAAAATTATAGGCTCTTTAATAGACAGGTAAATATTAAAAAAAATTGGTTAAATGGGCTCTTGGCCTCCACCGGCGTTCAATACGCCAGCAATGAAATTTTTTTTACTGAAATTGGGGGGGGGGTTTAATATTTTACTCGAAAACTCATATTTTTAAGCAATTCGGACCATTGCCTAATTATTCAAAATAAAACCTTCATTTTAAGCCAAAAACGTGCAATTTTCAAACAAAAATGACGGAGCCTTAGGGTTTTGAAAATAGCACTGAAAAATCAGAAATTTTGATTTTGGAGGCATAAAATAGTTATGATTATTTGAAACGAATCATATTCTGATAGAGGGAATTTTTGCAAACATTTTGAGAGTTTTAAAGTTGAAAAAAATTGAGAAATGACAGATCCTTAGGCTTTCGTGAATTTTTTTTCGTGTACTCCCGTGGACAATCTATCATTTTTTCAATTTTTTTTTCATTTTTTTCTGATTTTTGACAAGTTTTCAGGCATAGATATGCTGTAAATAAATACTAAAAAATCAAGGCAAATATCAAAATAATTTTTCTATTTCATAAATTCTTCGTTTTTGGATTAAAATGAAGTTTTGAATGTGAATAATCTGAAAATGGAGCTAAATTCTTAAAAAAAAAACAAAGAAAATAGTAAAAAATAGCAAGCTAATATTGCAAACGCGCTCCACTGCGAATATGCTGGCCCGCTTGTTGGCGCGAGGCGGGAGAGGCGTTAAAAAATGTTTTTTTTTTTTTTAATTTCAAAATCAACTAGGTAAGCTTTCAGTAATTGACGGCTACAACCTAGTCGGCTACAAATCCGTGCACATTGACGATTGTTGGTCCGAGATGGAAAGAGATGTGAATGGAGTGCTCGTGGCGAACAAGACAAGATTCCCGAGTGGAATGAAGAAACTTGCCAAATATGTAAGTCCGCTGATTAATGACCTTTACATTTCTTCCTTTCTTTCTTCCAGATGCACCGCCTAGGCCTAAAATTTGGAATCTACGAAGACTACGGTACAAAAACCTGTGCCGGCTACCCAGGAAGCTACAAACACGAAAAAGTGGACGCTGAAACGTTTGCCGCGTGGGATGTGGACTATTTGAAGTTGGACGGGTGCAACATCGATGAGGACCTTATGCCAATCGGATATCCATTGATGGGAAAAGAGTTGAACGCGACGGGTCGTCCAATCATGTACTCTTGCAGTTGGCCAGCATATTTAATCAATCATCCGGAGAAAGTTGATTACAATGTGATCGGGAAGCACTGTAACACGTGGCGAAACTTTGACGATATTAATTCGTCGTGGAAGTCGATTGTGTCCATCATTTCGTATTACGATAAGAATCAGGACAAGCACATTCCCACGCATGGACCCGGAAAATGGCACGATCCCGATATGTTGGTGATTGGAAATAAGGGAATCACGGATGCAATGGCTATTTCGCAGTTCACGATTTGGTGCATTTGGTCGGCTCCGCTCATCATGTCAAATGACTTGAGAATTATCAGCGAGAATTCTAAAGTCATTCTGCAAAATCAGGAGGCTATTTTGATCAATCAGGACCCTCTTGGTGTTATGGGACGACTTGTTAAGAATGTATGTAGGTACATAAAAAATTAAAGGATAAATATTCTAGGCGCGCAGGCGCTACGCCTTGTTTGCCGCCAAGCCCAATGCGCTGCGGTTGCGTTGCGTGACAATGCTGTCTGCCGTCTGCGTCTCTTCGGCCTCAAAAATTAGGTTTTAAATTGTGAATTCGCATGAATTGGCACACTGCCAAGAGTTTTTCTGCAGAATTTAATGGAGCGCACTTTCTCGAATTTCTGCATCTTGACGGAGCGCTGTAAATTTGCTCCATTCGCACTGAGCCACGTTGGCGACGAGAGAGCGTGGCCAATGTTTCGCTCTGATTTCTCTGAATCTCACTCCAAATGCATCCGCAGTTCACTGTGCATTAGAGCGAATTCGCAGAGCTTATACATATATGTGAAAATAACACTGAAAATTGACACTTTTACAGACAACCGACATTGCCACGTATGTCAAGCAAATCACACCGTCCAGAGGGAACAAAAAATCGTTTGCTTTTGCTCTGTTGAACAGAAATGAGGCGAAATCTTATGTAAGTGTGGGCGTTTTTTTTAACCACAAATACTCAATATCTTGATTTTTACATGTTTATCAGTTTCAGCGAATTATAAATAGGGAGCGCAAAGGGGTGGGCGGAGTCAGACGATTTTTCTCCCCAGTTCGCGCGCGCATGTTTACAGGCCTGTAAGGAGCCCCCGGATTGAAGTATGATACTCAAAACTATCTCTTTAGATGTAATCGGCCATGCTGAATCTAATGAACAAGTTGGTTTTACATGAAAATGCATAGTTTTCTCAGAAAAAGGAGAAAACAAAAATGGAGCTCACTTTTTTGACCCGTGTGGTCGATTTTACCGGGGCACGCGGCTAATTTTTAGTATACAAATAGTTTAAGATGTGGGGAATTCATTTCTGAAATTAGTTTCTGTCCTGCTAGTTTCCGATTTTTTTAAAGCTTGTCAAACTTCAAGGAAAAATTCTAGAAAAATTTCAGCGACGACCCTAGTTTTTTATTTGTGGAATACAAAGATAAACCCTCTTAGAGCTTAAATACAAAAATTTAGAGCACTTTACTCACTTGGAGCAATTTTATGTACATTTGAATGAAGCATGTTCACCCAAAACTTCAGTTTTTTGAGGATTTGAAGGTCGCAAATATGGAGCACGCGGCTAATTTTTCATATACAGATTCAGCGTAAAATTTGCTACAAAACCATGTAAAAATTAATATTGTGGCTAGTTTCCGATTTTTTTTTCGAGCCGATTTCTGTGCGAAAAATACCGTTTTCCGTTGAAAATGCTGATCTCGCAAGCAGCGGTGGAGAATACAGTCCCCCTCACCTCTCTCCATTTTGTGTTGTCTCTCGCTCACTCTCGCTCTGTCGGCGTCTCTTTTCTCGCGTCTCGACGGCCCGCCTCATGCAAATCTTGGGAGAAAACAGTGCTACTTTGGGACGGTATAACTCGAGAATTACCGAACATTTTTTGAAAAAAATTTGACAGCGTACTCATATTGAGCCAAAGAACACATTCCAACCAAAAATATTCGGAAATTTTGACTTTTGGATAACTCGTTGCGGTCCCTAATTATAAATGGCTGATATAGAAATTTGGGACTACGTTTTTGAAAAAAAAAATTTCTGCGAATTTTCCAGCGCTCTCTGCGTCTTCGCGGTGAGCTAAACTTGGCAAACCTCGACTGTGGAGACGCAGACATGCGAACCTACCATGAGTCGGCTATCCCTTTTTTGTCTGCGTCTCTTCAAATGGCGCTTTGTTTGTGTGATCGCGCACAAATAAGAGGGCGGAGTTCCGCGTTCTCATGTCGCAACTCGATTGAAAACACAATATCACCTCGTAATTTGCGTTTCTTATTGTTAGGCTTGACGCTGCGCGCAGTGATTATAGAAGTTAGAAAAACAGAGAAACAATTTAGAGACCCCACGAAAAGGGGGGGGGGGGGAACTTCGAAATGCAGGAAAATGGGCGGAGCCTAATTTTTTTTTTCTTGATGAAGCTCCACCCATTAAGGCTAATAGCCATTGGAAACTGCTAGTAGTGGATGATAGTGGTTAATAGCCATTACGGCGCATGTTGGCACCGCTGAGTGTTCTATTAGTCGTCGGAAATCACTAATAGCTATTTTTTTTTTCAAACGAGATTCATCATGAGAACATGAGTCAGCTATCCCTTTTTCTCTACGTTTTCTTAAGTAGCACTGTGTTTGCGTTGTGGCGCACAAATAATTGGGCGGGGTTTCGCGTTCGAATTTTTTTAACGCGAATTTTCGCGTGGTATTTCTCGCGTCTCTTCGTCTCTACCTTTGTACGCGTTGCGCTAACCTTTTGCACTTCCGGCTAGATAAATTAGGCGGTGGTGGCCGAGAATTTCACAGAATTAGAGCGATAGAGCGCAAGAGCCAACACACATTAAAAAAAAAAACCACAACGATTTCAAATTTCAGAGAAAAGTGGAAATCAGCCTCTCCGCCATCGGACTCACCGACCCAGCCGGCTACTACGTGCACGACGTTTGGGCTCACGCCGACCTCGGACTCGTACGTCCCGGAGACTCGATCATTGTGGATCTCGAGCCGACCGCAAGTGTTTTCTTCCGCGCCGACGTGGCTGGCATTCCGGGACATGCGCAGAGACGACGAATCTACCCACTGAACAATTCTAGAGTGGTTTACGAGTTTGAAAAGGTGCAATTGTCGACGCTGAAAAAACTTGAATTCGCCGACTTCCTCAGAACTAATCGGGTGCCATTTTAAGTGTACATTTTTATGTAATTGTTTGTTTTTTTTTGTAATTTTTTTATACATACATACATACACAATGCCTTTTTGCAATCTCTCTCTCTCTCTCGCTCTCCGTTCAAGGCAAAACTAGAGAAAAATGAACCGGCTTTTTCTTTTTAGCGCCGAGACATTTTTATCGCCGTCCGTAGATCTTGAATTGAACGACGGCATGATGCACCCACCTGGCTAGATTTTAAAAGATTTCTGAACTGGACTAGACTTGACAATTTTGATCAATGCATCAAAATCTGCGCTTGGGCGGACGGAACAAAAGAGACGCTATGCTTTTCTGGACGGGTTTGCATTGACCAATGAAATGCCATCTATTCTACCTTGCTACAACCAAAAGATTAAGAAAATGTGCTCACTAGTGCACAGTAATCTATGGGTGAGTGTGTATCTTTTTTGTGGAAAATTGTCCATTAGCTGCCCATTCGCTGCTCATTCGCTGCCCATTGGCTGCCTACCCGCTGCCTATTATCTGCCCACTCGCTGCTCATTAGTTTTCTATCAGCTGCCTATCCGCTGCCCATAAGCTGCCCATAAGCTGCCTATTAGCTGCCCATTAGCTACTCATTGGCTGCCCATCCGTTGCCTATGTATTAGCTGCCCATTGGCTGCCTACCCGCTGCCCATTATCTGCCCACTCGCTGCCCATCCGCTGCCTATTAGCTGCCCAATGGCTGCCCATTATCTGCCTATTATCTGCCCATTAGATGCCGATTAGCTGCATATTAGTTGCTTATTAGCTACCCAACGGCTGCCCACCCGCTGCCCATCCGCTGCTCATTACTTGCCTATTAGCTGCCAATTGGCTGCTCATTGGCTGCCTATTGGCTGCCCATCCTATGCCAATCCGCTGTCCATCAGCTGCGCATCCGCTGCCGATTAGCTGCCCATCCGATGTCCATCAGCTGTGCATTGACTGCCCGTTAGCTTCCCATCAGCTGGTCCTTGGCTGCCCATCCGCTGCCCATTGGCTGCGCACTGGCTGCCCATTATTTGCCCATCCACTGCCCATCAGCTGCCCACTCGATGTCCATTAGCTGCCCATAAGCTGCCTATTAGCTGCCCATTAGCTACTCAGTGGCTGCCCATCCGTTGCCTATGTATTAGCTGCCCATTAGCTGCCCATCTGCTGCCTATTATCTGCCCATCCGCTGCCCATTAGCTGCTTATCAGCTACCCATTAGTTGCCCATCAGCTGCCCGTTGGCTACCCATTAACTGCCCATTAGCTGCCCGTCTGCTGCCCATTAGCTGCCCACGTGCTGCCCATAAGTTGCCCAATTGCTGCCTATTAGCTGCCCATCAGCTGTCCATTGGCTGCCCACTATCTGCCCATTGGCTGCCCTTTGGCTGTCCAATAGCTGCCCACTGGATGCCCATCAGCTGTCCATAAGCTGCCCATAAGCTGCCCATTAGCTGCCCATTGGCTGCCCATTATCTGCCCATAAGCTTCCCATTAGCTGCCCATTAGCTGCCCATTGGCTGCCCATAAGCTGCTCATCAACTGCCCATAAACTGCCCACCAACTGCCCACTCGCTGCCTATTAGCTGCCCATTGGATGTCCATTGGCTGCCCATTAGCTGCCCATCCGCTGCCCATCCGCAGCCCATTGGCTGCCCAAAAGCTGCCCATCCGCTGCTCATCCGCTGCCCAGCCACTGCCCATCCACTGCCCATCCACTGCCCGGGCCGCGCTGCCAAATTCCGTGACAATTTGCCCTTTCATTTCGCTTTTTTCGAGCCTATCCCTATTATTTAGGCTATAAAAAGTTTCAAACGAGCCTCCTTGAAAATAATAAAACACTCACATCAACTCAAAATACAATCCTATTCCAGCCATGCCGAAATCGTACACCATTACTTTTGCTGGCCGTAATTGCCATTTCCCTTCTCCTCAGTACAGTCTTTTTGAATTCAAAACTTCGAAGATCTCAACCACCGCTCAACAACATTCAATTTAATCAGAATCATGCCATTCACTTTAACCAGAGTCACGCCTACATCACATCTGCTTACTACTATGAAAATTCCAAATCGTGAGTGGCGGAGCCAAAAAACTCACAAAATATTTATGTTTACAGCCTCGGTAAAAATGCGATAGCTATGGTTGTGGTGATGAAACAAACAGCATATCGAGATTTGGAAAAATACGGAGGCTTGACCATTCTAGGAACAAGAGGAACGGAAACGGAAAGAGCAAATGCTACACTTCAAAAGTATGTGCATATTTACAGTTAAACGCGTTAAAGGGCAACAAAAAGGATGCGTGGAGACGGAGACGCAGAGTGCGCGGAAAGTAGTGTTTTGTGGCGCTCTGCCAGCGAGTCGCGCCGAAGAGACGCAGACAAGACAAGCAGCGTTCCTCTCAGCGCTGCGCACCGTGATTTAATCTGCTAGAAACTGACGTATTAACTCATGTACCTACTAAGTAAATGAGTCGCATACTCCCCTATTTCAGAGAAGCCCCAGACGACAACTCTTGCGAATACATAATGACTTTGGTGCAAGCGACAACGCTCGACAACCCGGAAACACTTTCCATCGAGTCACACGGTACAAGTGTTCAGATTCCATTCAAAAAACCACGTTCATGGTCGCGTTCTCCTGTCATTATGTGCATTTCGCCGCAGTTTGTGGCCGAGAAATGGCAAATATTTCTGATGAACATCCACGTCGTCAGAAGATACGGTGGCCATATGCACATTTACGTTACAAGTATGGTGGAGGAGTTGTTCAATACGCTAAAAGTTTATGAGAGATGGGTAGGTAATCGGTAATCACACGGTGCTGGACGCGTGCAACTAAATCCCAAAAACTGGACTTGAATCGAATTTTTCAGGGAAGTGTAACACTAGACTACTGGGTGCGAATGAAGTTTCTAGAAACACAAGCTCCCTACAACGATCCGATGAGAAATGTCGAGTGGAGAAATCAGGCGGGCGCCCAAACCGATTGTCTCCTCCAATACAAAGAAGTCGCCGACTTCATCACCTTCTTCGACATTGACGATATCCTGATACCTCGTCTGTCACACAACTACCATCAAGAGTTCTCCAGCCACTTTCAAGCGATTCCCTCTTTTCACTCAATCTTCTACACGAAACGAGATGTGGCCGTTCAAAAAGTTAACAATGTCTCCGACTTCTCGTTTCGTCACATTTTCTCGACGATGGTGATTCGCGATGAAATCGGGTACGGAAAGTCGATTGTGAACCCATTAAGGTACAATTCCACGTGGATTCATCATTCGTTCCAGTTGCCAATTGAGAAGATGTACAAAGTGTGGAACACTGAACTCATTCATGTGAAAGAGATTTTGGATGAGGAATTGAATACGACAGCGCCGTTCAAGGTGCCAAAAATGTTTGGGACTAATGAAGATCCATTGATTCGAGAGGCTGACTTGCAGAGTTTGGACAGAGATTTTCGAGAGTAAGTTGATTAGTTTTTGCGCTGTACGTAAGAATACTTATGGAGTTGATCAAGAAAATGTTTTTCTCCTTTTTTTTGCCCTTTTTGCTACCCTGTACGTCCAAAAGGAGTATCCGGGGTGTGGTTCCAGGCCTAGAAACCGGATGGATTTTTTTTAATGTCAGTATGAAACGCTGCAAATTCGCTCCAATAAAACAGCGGAGGACGCGACCACGTTGGCGACGAGAGAGGAAATAAATTCGCTCTTTTTTCTCTGAATCTCACTCCAAATACATGCGCAATTCACTGTTCGAATGGGGTGAATTTTCAGAGCTTTATACCAAGTATAGCATTATTTACATTCGCTAAAATATTCCGCATTTAATGATTTTTGGAACTACAAAAAATTATAACTTGTCCAAAAGGAGTACACGAGGTGCGAACCGCGTCAAGGCTCGGAAAAAGCTCCAATTGACCTGAAATTTTGGGATGTAAATGAAAAAATCGTTCCGGACATTCCCACAAAAATTTTGGACCACAACATCGATTTTAAAAATTTTCAGAGAAAAAGCAATGTTTTTTAAATCGATAATCCGGTCCAAAATTTCGTGGGAATGTTCTGGAAAATTATTTCCCTTATTTCCCAAAATTTCAAGTCACTCGGAGCATTTTCCGAGTTTTTCCGTGTTTATTTTTTTTGCTGTTTCGTGGCCCTACCGCGCAACACCAATTAAAGATGATTTTCAGCATGTATTCAATATCAACCCATTTTCAGTGCCTTTGGAGACGCTCATTTCAACGCGACGGCCGTCAAAATGGTAGACTACAATTACTTTGCCCCAATCGTTTTCAAATGTTACAACGAATCGTTCTACCATCCCTATTTCGTGCAGCACAGAGGCTTTGAAGAATTGTGTCCAAATGCTGATAATTGTGTGGTGAGTACCGTATTTCCTCTGATTTAAGCGCATGGTCTTCTATTGTTTCATTTCATCATACTCGGCAAAACACTTTCTAACCAAGCAGTTTCTAATCGAGACGACCGAAGTTTGGTGTGCAAACCTCTAAATGCTCAGCAGTTGTGATGAAATGAAACAATATAAGTGCATGCGCTTAAATTAGAGGAAATACGGAGTTGTTATATGGAGTTGTTCCTGATCTCTGCCACCGACTACATTTGTTGAATAAGCGTGTTATTCACGCCATATCTCCGCATCCAATCGAGTCCTTTTTGCAGCTTCCTCAACGCGAAGACATCAAATGCATCCACTCGGATGCCAAATACGTGTCAGGTCCCGAAATGCATCCAATCACTTTTCATTACGCCGTGAAGCCGTTCTGGTCGAGGGATATCGGATGCTTCCAATGATCTCATTTGTGAATCAAGAATAATCATGGCAATTTTCGAAGTAGTGTTTTAGTTGTTTTTTGTAATGGATTTTTGTTTGTAGAAAGTATACAGTAGTAATAAAAATCCGAATAATAAAGATAATAATAATAATAGCAATTTCTTGAAGACCCATCATGGCACCCCAGCCTTCCAAAATTGTTTCTACCTGACGCATTTTTAAAACCCTAAGGCTCGGTCATTTTTTGAGAAAAAGGTCTCGTTTTTGGATTAAAACTTCGAACTTCTCAAAAAAATAAATTTTAGAGTGAAAAAATAATTTCATTATCAGACGAACTTGGTGGCGCATTGGACGACAAGGGGAGGCGTGTCCAGATCAAATAACAACGATGGAAAAGACCTCAAAAAAGGGCAGCTTGAAAAGGGCATCTGCCCACGCTTTCAAAATTTTCGGTTCTTGGCGCATTTCTCGTGCATTTTTCGTGTACTCCCCTTGGACAACCGAACGTTCTCATTTTTCAGTGCTAAAAAAAATTTTAGTGCTCAAAAAATGATTCGTCGATTGATAAAGCCATTTGTAAACCAGATTAAGCCTCTGCAATGTATAGAAAAATATCATGAATCACCCAGGTATGGAGAGGAGAAAATTTGGTCCGAAAAATGTTGACCCCGTTGAATCTGAACACAAAATGAGAAAATACATGTTTCGAATCAAACAGCGCAAACTCAGCTGCTGGTGTTCTGCTGGCTGATGTCATGCTGACGCTCAGCCGAGAGAAGGATGTCGTCTTCTTTTTGGCATGCCACAATTATGTATTTATGCCTTTTGTTGCTAGAAAAGTGATTTTGCCGTCCTAATAAGCTTAAAATTACCTTCAAGCAAAACGTTGAAAAAAAGGAGCACACGGCGCCTGCGCGGGTTTTTTCCCGCGTTTAGCTGCGCAGCCACTCATCTGCGTTAAACTGATAAGAAGAGGAGACGCAGAGAAGCATAGTGCGTTTTGTTTTGCAGCGACTTTCGGCGAAGAGACGCAGACAAGCAGCCTCCCTACTCAGCGGAGCGGAGCACGTTGCCAATAACGTCCGGGGGCTCCAAAGGAGAGTTCTTTGTTTTAATTTTCTTTGGCACCTTTCCCATCATCACGTGATACCTTTTGTTTTGCTGCCAAAAGTTTTGTTTTGGCCTATTAAACGCCTGGTCTATGTCTCCCCCTCAAGTCACACTTTTCCCCTGTTTTGTGCTCATGAGCAAAATTCAGTTACGACGATTCGATGTTTCGCAGGTTGCTGGGAGACCTATGGGAAATCGGAGCGTCGTGACTGAATTTTGGTTGTGAACAGTTCACTGAACACTAAATATGAGAAAATCATAACCGTTCACTTTCATTCCTAATCCGAATTCAAACAGCGTGACCTAAATCCGTTTCCCGCAGGGTTTTCTTCTACCTAATTAGAACACGGCGCCCTATAGCAAGTGTCTGCGTCTCTACAGCGCAAAGCGTTCCGCCAAGTTCGTCCGTTCTGCCTTCGTCCTCCCTTACTCGGTCGTGTGAGGCTGTCATCTCTCCTCTACCCATCAATGGCAACGGACCAAGTAATCGATAAGGACTCGCCGGGCTCAACTACATCGTCACCCAAACTGAAACGTTCACGGATGGCTCGTGCCTGCGCCAGGAAACCAGCTCCCATGTCTTGGTCAAACAAATGCTCAGGGCTAGAAAATTTGGTTAAGGAGCTCAAGGACATCATTGCTAAACAGGAGGAACGGCTTGCATCGAATGAATTGCGTATTTCAACTCTCGAGGCTCATTTATCTACTTCAAGTTCTACACCAGCTCCCGTCAACTTTCCACCGCTGCCTACTGTCGCCAACAATTTGTGGACAAAACAAAAATGCCCGTTATTCTCGGAGATCGTCAAAGCAAATCCACTCGTATCAAAGGTCAGTAACACATTGAATCTCGCATCGTCCTTAAATGCTATACAAAAAAAAATCATTTCTCGCACTTATTGAAAATATTCCTGATTCCAAATTTGACTCACAACCAACCTCGGATAACGTTCTTATCTCTGATTTTTCCACTGAATATAGCCTTCCCAAACCTATTGAAGTTTTCCGTGTTTCCTGTAAAAACCCCAATACTGTCTCGCGACCCACAAAGGTTAGATTTTCTTCTCAAAAAGAGCGCGATGAATTTCTTGCTGGATTTTACAAACACTGGCGAAGTTTCTCCAGTCGTCCTACCACTGCTCGACCAATTAGAGCCCGTCGTGATATGACAATGGAGGAACTCGCTGTGTTGAGGGAAATTCGTTCTAAGACGCATATTGCGAATAAGAAGCGGGTCTCATTAAATACGTTGTTAGGGACCTTTCTATTGTTGAGCTTAAAAACCCTCGGCCATTCCCTTCTTTACTATTTCCCGCTTCATCTACCCATGCTAGTACTGCCTCTGCCCCGCTTGGTTTCCAGCAAACCGCCTAGGAACTGTGCCGCCTGACAAAGTTGAAAAATCCTCAAAATGTGAAATTCCCTCTACAATTCCCCCTATGTATTTAGTCATAACCTTACAAATTCGAATGCTTCTAGTAGCTCCCCTAACATTTATACCGCTCCGTCTAAACCTATGGCGGCAAAAAATACAAAAAACAGCTATCCAGAAAATTCCCACACACGCAAAAAATACCGGTCTATCCCTGTAGGTCAAAAAAGAGGTCAAATTCCCAAATGTGTTTTTGAGTCTGGTTTTCTCACGTGCATGCTAGTTAATGCACGCTCTATAGCATCTCTAAAAAAAATTTCTTTTACTTTAAATTTCATGGCAGCTAACCACATCGATTTTCTGTTTGTCACAGAAACCTTTTTTTCAAGCACCATACCTGACTCCCTTTGCACTAATGAAACCTTTGCTTGTTTACGCTCTGATCGGTCTGATTCTCATCCAAAAAAACGCGGCGGGGGTACCGCCGTCTTCTACAAGAAATCCATTGATCTCTCTCCTGTCCAAATCTCCCCAACAGATTACTTAAAACACTTTTGTGAAGTATTGGTTTGCGATCACAGACCCTCCAAAACTAGAATCATTTTGGTTTACCGGCCCCCATCCACTTCTGCCTCTCAGACTTTAGAACTTTTCAAATCCCTTACCGCACTTCTAGATATTTCCGACTATCATTTTGTTATATTGGGCGATTTCAATTTTCCCGCAATCCACTGGCTACCAGATCTTTTACCAGATTCCCCAGAATTCTTGGTAGACTGTATGACCTCATTTCACCTATCCCAACTAGTTACCTTCCCTACTCGCACTTCTCGGCTTGGCAAAAAAAACTTCCTAGATCTACTTTTCTCCAGCAACACTAGCATCATCAAAAATCTTAAAGCTGGATCTCCCTTTATACTCTCCGATCACTGTTCAGTTCTATTTTCATTGTCGCTTGCTACTTCTACTATACCCAAGCCTCCCACTGAAGATCCCCAACACCTACACTTTAGAAAGTGCGATTTCAACAAACTTAACTGTCACCTTTTTAGTTATAATTGGCCAAAACAACTATCCTATTTTGCCACCGCAGACTCTAAGTTGTATCATTTTTTGAAAATATTTAACGAATTAATAGAGCAATACACCCCTATCTCAACAAAAAGAACGGTTCACAGCAAAATTACGGGCAAAAAACTCTACCGAAAACTGCGCAAACGTCATCCTAATAGCCTCTCATTGTCTCTTAAAAAACGGGTTAAATCTATATTAAAAAATATCAGGAAATCTTTTGAATCCCAAGAAAAAAAGGTCATTGCATCCAAAAACCCTC
Source organism: Caenorhabditis japonica (assembly GCA_963572235.1). NCBI lineage: Eukaryota > Metazoa > Nematoda > Chromadorea > Rhabditida > Rhabditidae > Caenorhabditis > Caenorhabditis japonica. Next base: position 20,002,815 of record OY754346.1, read on the forward strand.
GATCTCTCTATTCGTTCATAAAATCAAGAATAAAAACTAAATCAACTTTAACACATTTTGAAGTAGACAAGAAAGTGATTCAAAAACCCTCTGATATGGCCGACTTACTAGTCAATATTTTCTCAAAAAATTTCAATACTCCCCCACCCCCCTTTCCCGCGCTTCCCTCCCCTAAGCCTCTTAATACTCCTATTGACACCTCACCATTTGGTATCTATCAAGTAATTGCCAAAATTAAACCTAAGATAGGTTATTCTAAGGACAATATCAATAACTTTATAATAAAAAACTGCGCAGATTCCATCTCAATTCCATTGTCACTCATTTTCGGTGAATTTTTATTATCCAGAACATTTCCCGATTGTTGGAAAATTTCAACAGTGATCCCAGTTTTTAAAAAAGGAAATATCCATGATCCCTTAAACTATCGCCCTATTGCGCTTACCCATCCTCTGGCTAGACTTTTCGAAAAGGTGGTTATAGGACCTATTAGGCGCACTTTCTCCCCAAAATTATCAAAAAAGCAATTTGGATTCTTAAATAATCGATCCTGTACCCTAGCACACCTCCATGCGTCTTCTATCTTCCACTCGGTTCTTTCATACCCCAAGTCCTATTTAGATGTAATTCTAATTGATTTCCGTAAGGCTTTTGATTCTGTCCCTCATGAACTTTTGCTATGTAAGTTAAGTAATTTTGGTTTTGATACTAAACTGTGTGAATGGTTCCGGGAATTTCTGACAGGAAGATCGTCCATTGTAAAAATTGATAATAACTATTCTTCTATAAAATTTAAAAACTCTTCGGGTGTTCTACAGGGAACAGTCACAGGACCATTCTTATTCCTAGTATACATTAACGATCTTCTTGAAAGTTTCCCTGATGACGTCCATGTTGTCGCATTTGCGGACGACATTAAGATTTTTGGAAATAACCGTTCTAGTCTTCAAAAAAGTATTAAAATCATTGAAGAATGGTGTTCCATCTGGCAACTAAAACTTGCCGAAAATAAAACCCAGGTGCTCCATTTGGGTGTTCATAACCCTCGTGTTGAATACCACATAGGAGGTATTACAATAGACAAATGTACTAGTGTTAGAGATTTGGGAATCTGGGTTGACGAAAAGTTACAGTTCAGAAAACATATAAATATCATAGTTAATTCTTGTATGTATAAAGTTAGACAAATACTTAACTCCTTTCGCTCTTCCAATTTAAACTTCTATTTCAAGCTATTTAACACTTATATCCGACCAGTTCTTGAATACGGATGTGAAGTCTTCAATCCTTGTTCTGTCTCTATGTCCACGTCTTTAGAAAAACCGTTACGTTTCTTTTCTCGAGCGGTTTTCAAGCGCTGCCGTGTTAATTATCTGTCATATGCCGACCGTCTCCTCCAAGCCAATCAACAGACTCTTAAACACAGGCGGGTCTTCCTTATTTTAAAAACATATCACAATATTATTTCCGGTTGGTATCACTTTCCCAATATCTCACAATATATCAAACTTGCACACACCCCGAGGTTCCCCTATCTACTACAACCCTGTGGTAAATGGACCCCAAACAATTTCCTACACAAATATCTTTCCCTTTGGAACAAAATAGCTAAAAAATTTCCGAAAACAGTGTCAGGCGCCACTTTTCATTTCCATATATCTGCGTTGCCCCTAGACTCGTACCTTTAAATTTTGTGCTTGTGATATCATCCCACCCGTCTTTCTCTCATCTATTTGACCGCGGATTTTTCCAATTGGTCATCTTACTTATTTATTTTCTCTCCCCTTATTTTTATACCGTTGTCCTCTTTTCCATGTGCCATATACATATTTTTATGCGAGAAATGAATAAACATATTATTATTATTATTAAGTTTAGCTGAACGCCTGCAATTGAGACGCAGAGATGCAGAGATGCGAAAATGTTCAAAACGATGTCCCGAACACGTCGTGTAGACTCGAAGTACTCGAAAAAAGATGTCCCTCTTATTTTTACCACGGAACACTTTACAAACCAGAGAACACAATTTCATTGCTCTTGTTGGTTTGTTTGACTTTCTATTGCCCCCCCCCCCCCCTCTCCCCTTCTAATTAGGCACTAACATCCCCGTACCAATTTGTCTAGTATATAAATATACGTACATGCGTGAACGTGGTAATGTGGAAGGACGTACAAACCGACAACAAAGATCAAAAAGTAAATAGAGACGCAGGCCATCCTACTGCCCAACGCGTTGCGCTTTGTGTTTCGCAATCTTTTCGCCAAAGCGATAGACTGAGAGAAAAGTGCAAAACTTTTTGTTATATATTTTTTCTATTGAGCGTGATGAAATGCTGCCCTTCGGCTCTTATGATGAACTTCCATTACCTTTTGAGCATCAATCGACAAGTGAAAATCAATTAAAGTGAGTTTTTTTTGAGTGCGTTTTTTTTGTTTGACCCTCCGGTTTTCCTGCGAAACATCGGAACGTCGTAACTGAATGTTGCTCGTGAAAACAATTATAATTTTCACAGCTACGCTCCACATTACGACATCCAAACCATCATCCCAATCGCAGAGTATGAAGAATCATCTCCAAGGAATTCAAGCCCTCCGGATGATGTTTCGGTGAGTTTTTTTTTCTTCTAAAAATGTTTTTATTGTTAAAAAATGGCAATGACGCTTCAAAAACAGGCGGGTAATATTTAGCACTGCATACTGTTTTCCTCGAAAACTTCCTTTCGCAGCATGTTTTCGCTGTGAGACCTATTGTGATTATAAATAAATTTTTCCATGCGCCTTTAAGTTCTTATCGATTTTCTTAGAAACGTGACAAATTATAAGCTTGGCTATAAAGCTAATCCGAAAAATAGAGAAACAACAAAATTAAAGGCGCATTTAAAAATGCAGTTGAAAGAGACCTGCAGCAAAAAAAACACAGTGTCGCTGGTGCTGGAAAGTTTTTGAGATTTTTGGACAGGGAAAAATGCCCAAATTTGAAAAATCGATAAATGGTCGTTGAAACTTTTATTTTCCGATTAAAATAACCCAAAAAAGCGATATAAACTTCTCGAACAAACGAAAAATTCCAAAAATTTGCTTTAAAATTATCTGAAACCGCCAATTTTTTTCCGAAATTATTAAAATACGAAGATTATTTTCTTTAAATAAACTTCGATAATTTATAAACAAGAAATCACATGCGCTGGGAATCAGCAAACGCGCCCGAACGCACAATTAAAATTGTTTCAGTTAGGATTGGTGATTGTTATGTTTTTGTTGATTTTTTTTGCTCCTGTAAATGAGATAATAGTGTTAATAAAAACTTTTGAAAGCAATTTGCTTTGAATTCTTTGAAAAATCCTGAAAAAAAACTCCCCTCTAAAAAACAAATAAATTCCTCAAATAAACGACAAAATAACTAAAAAACCAGCAACGACGCTCCGAAATGACGTACAGATCCGTAATTACCGCAAAAAAGGGAGCAAACATCTATAACGCGCTCCACCGATATGCCTGTGTCTGCGTGCATCTTGTCTCGTTCTGTCTAACCGTCTAACCTCTCTTTCTACAAGGCATTATGTCACGCGTCATCGATAAAATGAATGAAATTTCAAATTGCAGTCGCCATTCTCCGACGAAAAAACATACAAAAGTCTACCGCGGAACAAGTGTCCATCGAAATGTCTGGTGTGCAGGAATGCGGCAATCGGGTATCATTATGATGTAAGTTTGTTTGGAAAATAATATTCGCAGTCAGCGCGCGACGAGAGAGCGCAGAAAATTAGGAGAGCGCGCTTTTTTCTCTGAATCTTACTGTGCGATTGGAGCGAATTTTCAACGCTTTATACCGAGTATAATAAAAATATAAGTTCAGGTGCCCTCTTGCAATGGATGTAAAACATTTTTCCGGAGAACGATCCTTTCGGGAAGGAGATTCACTTGCACCAAGGCGAAAAATTGCTTGGATGGGGTAGAGCCGATAGGTACGTGGATTGGAGCAATTAATTTATTAGAATTAAAAAAACGGATTCCTAGGACGCTGGCCTAGCAAGCCGACGGCCGCGACTTCTAGGAAAAATGGGATTAGCCTAAAATTTTAGAAAAAAAGCCATGGCAGGGGCCCAGTTTTCTCAGGAAACTAGATGTACATATTCCCCATTTTGGTGACTGAGAAACGTGTCAATAAGCAACCCAATATTTAAAATATTCTAGATATGTCAAAAAGGCTGTGTCGAGCTTGTCGTTTCGCCAAATGCGTGGCCGTCGGGATGAATCCGATGGCTATTCAATCGGCGGTCAAATCACAAGAGGGAAATGTGCTGCGTAAAGAAGTGCTCAATCAGCGAAAGTCTATGGGCGTCGTTTCGTCGGTAAGTTACAGTATTACTCGGTACGCGGCGATGCAAACGCGCTCCATTCCAAAAAATGGTCGGGCCGGCGGGAGATGCGTCAGCGTGCCAGAATAGCCGCGGATTCCAGCCAGCTTTACATGTTTTTTTTTCCAGTTAATGGCAACAGAAGAGGACCTTTTGAGCAGAATGATTGAAAAATTGAGCATAGTGGAGAGTAAAGTTGAACCGTTGCACAGATCTGGCATTCCGGCCGGTTATAATGTGAGTTTTGCAGTTTTTGTTTTCTTCTTTTTTGATTCAAAAAATGATTCTATAGGACATGAGAACGTTGGAAGAAATCCTGGACATGAAGCCGGTGTTTGCAGTGTCCGAAATACCGAAACTACAGTTTTACGCGTCAGCGTGTGTTAAATCTGGAAAGTGAGTATTTGCGGGTCATTTCTCGCGTCTCTATTTTGCATGCGTTCAAATTTCTTGACAGAACGCTTTTCACTGTGGAGACGCAGAGAATGGGCGCCGTGTGCGCCAACACAGCCATCAGAACGGGGAATGAGCCTCAATGGGAGGTCTCATAGAGTAATTACGACAATTTATCTGCAGACCCCGTCACCGAGGCAACAACTACGTGCACACCAGTTTTTTGGCGTCTGTGGAATCCACGAAAATGTTCGACTTCTCCGCCCACCTCGATCTCGCGAGCAAAGTGATTCTGGTGAAACACGCCACAATCGCATGCTCGAACATGATGAACGCGTTCTTTTCAATGTACCAGATGAAGTCTGACGTGCTTTTGCATCCGGATGGACGATTGGCTGGAGCGATGAAGAAGAGGGACAGGGAGAACGATGTATGGAGTGAACACACCCGCCTACTTCAGAAAACTCTGATTTCGTTTTTGAGCAACAAAATTGATAAGATTGAGTATCTGCTTTTCAAGGCGATTATGCTCTGCAATCCAGGTCAGTTTTTTTAGTCGAAAAATTTTCCTGACCCTTATTAGAAGGGTCAGGAAGATCAATGCAAACTCACTGAGCCGTTGGTGGGAGATGTGGCCTAGAAAATTCAAAATCCTGTACGAGTAAATTCGGCACGACCCGACACGGCTAAAATGAGTGTGACCATAATCTATTTTTTTTAAAGTTAGCGTCATATTAATGGTTTTTCATGGATTTTTTTTTTGAATTATAACTTTCTCTCTCTCTCTCACTCTTTCTTGTTAAAAAAATATTATTGGGGTACGGTAACATACGTTTCGGCTATGCCTGGTCGTGTTCTAGGCAACAGCTTTAAAATAAGTCACCAATTAGGCCCCGCCTTTTTGTCCAAATTGAACGCACGTCAACCTTTCAAATTTGGGCAAAGAGGCGTGGCCTAATTTGCTCACCTTCTGGATTAGGGCGTGGTTCTAAAAACCCTACAAAAAAGTGACTACCACAGATATTTACAGCTGTTCCCGGCCTGTCAATTTTCGATCAACAAGTCATTGAAAAGGAGCGAAACCAATACATGAAAGCCCTCCTCAACTACTGTTTTCTCCAGCACGGAACTCTGAACGGTCCCGCACGGTTCGCCGCAATCATCGCCTTGGCTCCCGTAATTGAGGGACAGTCGAAACAACAACGCGATTTTCATGTCTGGCTGAAAGCGACGCACTTTCACAAACACCAAAAGCTGACGGATAGAAATCGGAAATGTTTGAGTGGCATGTTCAATGAGATCATGGAATCGTAACGTAATGAAATGAAATGTACATAATACTACATATAGTGCAATGTGATGTGTTTTAAATAGTCCGCAAACACTGTTAGTTCAAATGTAACAAGTTCTCTACCAAAGAAAAATGAATATGTATTTACAATTAGAATGAATAAATATTGTGCATTTTTGAAGTGTCTTACTGATTCTCTTTGTTGTTGTTATTGTAAACGCGCCCTGCCGCACAAATAAATAACTCAACGGGGAAGTGCAGATTTCTATGCAATAAATCTGCTTTTTTGAGTTTTCGGGAAATTTTCTCCCATTTTCAAAGAGTACATTTGCGAACTATTTTCTACAATTCTAGTTCTGAGGCCGTATTCATGAACGTTTACTGCGTAAATCGATTTACCTAGGTGAACATTTACTCCGTAAATGACAGAGTAAATCGTTTACTGCATAAATCATTTACGGTATTCACAACGACATTTACGGTCCGTAAAAATTTACCGCCTGTTTTTGTTTGGTTTACCGTGGGCTGACTCATTAATTGTTTATACTTTTTTCGAAATAGTGGTTTTTGTGAATAATATCTATTTTGTAAAGTTCTTTTCCCAATGTGCTATTGTGTTTTCAATCGACTTGCGACATGAGAACGCGAGACTCCGCCCACTTTTTTGTGCGCTACCTGTCTGCGTCTCTTCAAATATCACTGTGTTCGCATGGTCGCGCAGAAATAAGTGGGCGGAGTCACGCGTTCTCATGTCGCAAGTCGATTGAAAACACAATACAGCAAACAAAAAATACAAAGTCGATCCGTTCTTCATGTACCATAAATAGGTACTGCGGATCAGTGGTAGAAGCAAAAAAAAAATGTTTTTTCGGGTTTTTTGGGTGAGACAAAAAATGTTTTGATTTTTTTTTGATGGCGAAGGTGAGACAAAATTTTTTTTGATTATGCACCGTAGATTTAGAATTATGGAAAACGTGAAATAGACTATAAAAAGTATAAAGTTGACAAAGAAATGTAAAAATAATGAATCAATAACGAACATTTTCAAAGTTTGCGCAAAGTTCATGCAAAGCTTGTGCAAGCATCGCGCATGTTGCCACATCTTCTGTTGGAATAGATTAATTGTGCAAAAGTTGCGAATTGCCCAAAGCTGGCGCAATCACGGAGTAATGGCGACTGCCTTTTTTTCAAACGACTTTTTTTGGCGCGGGAACACGCGCGAGCTCTCGTTTTCTCCGTCTCGTCTCTTTTCTAAATGTTTGCATTGGAACAGTGCCCAAAATTTTTGCCGTCGAATGCGGCGCGTGCGCGTGCGCGTGTTATCAATGGAGCACGTTTGCACCAGGTCACTCGCCATTACTCCGTGCGCAATGATTGCCAGAAATTTGTGTAAACATTGTACCACTTCTTCATCTGTTTCCTATTTTCGAAGTTTCTCTGAAATATTGTGTAAACCTTGCGAGATTCTCGAAATTTGCATGTTCCTTGTGGATAGTTTGCGTGAGAGTTGGAAAACCTTCATAGTTTGTGTAAAAGTTGCATGAGGCTTCAAAGTTTGAGTAAACGTTGTGGGTTTTTGCTGAGGTACGTTGCGTTATTGATCAAAAGTGACGTGATAAGCGTCGGACGACAAGACGAGAGCGGCAGAATAGTGACTTGTGTGGTCTCTGAAGACGATGAAAACACGTTTGGAAAAAAAAATTACAAAACCGTAAAGTGCCACGTTGTAAAGGTCAAAAATAAATACACATTTAAAGAAAGAAAAACAATCAATAATTTAGTTCGATCTCATCTTCCTCGCCTCCTTCTTCTAAGCTTATACGGAATTTTGTAGCCAAAAAGAACTGTCAGATCGGCACCAGCATGTTGCCGGCGAGACTGGAGTAGCGCTCTCTGAAATGTTCGACTCAATGAGCTAGAATGTCGTTTTCATCTTGTTGAAATGATGGCAAATTATCGAAAATCAGAGACCCTGACAAAACCGGGGGAAAAAATGACAAAACCGGAGAAGAGGCTCCTCCCCCTTTTGCAACTGCTGCACGGTGTTTTGACGCTGACGTATATTACGGTGATTCTTTTACTACCGGCCACACATTTCTAGTCACCCGATCTCAAGTATTTCCTCTCTCCCCCTCGCACTCTCTCATCACATGGAGTGGGCGGAGTACCCTACCCTTTTTGAAAAATGCGACAATAAAGTTTGCGGAAATGAGTTCGGCTACCACGGAAAACCAGTTTTATTTGAAATTGTCCGTATAAAAACGAGTAAATTCAGGTTTTAAATATGCGCCCTAATAAGATCTAGTAACGTGACAGACAACTTTTTGATCAGGCGTCATTTAAAAAATCGTGACAGGAAAAACCTAATCGGGGGACCTAGAAATGCGTGGCCGGCAGTAAAAGAACCGCCATGCATTTTAAATTGTACATAAAAATCAGACCAACTCCGGTTTTAAGTATGCGCCAAAATGAGAAGAAGTAAAGTGACAAACAACTTCTCGATCCGAAGTCATTTAGAAAATCGCGACAGAAAAACCTAATCGGTTGATAAGCGCTCTCGTGTCGATACATTTTCGTGAAACTGCCTCGGTTGATAAGCGCTCTCGTGTCGATACATTTTCGTGAAACTGCCTCGGAACCTTACTTACTGGCTCTCGGACGTTTCGAAAGTGCGACGTTTCCAAAGTGTGACGTTTCGAAAGTGCGACGTTTCGAAAGTGAGCTTTTCGAAGAGTTTTCTGGATTTTGTCGACATGTTGTTTCACATAGGGTTGGCAGTGGGGAGCCCCACTCTTTTTTGCACTAGTGACAGATATCCAATTTTAAGCACTCAAACAGTTTCCTCACTTTAAAAAATAAAAAACTAGCACGTCTACTATTCAGATTTGTGGCGGAAATTTCACATTTCCAGAATTGTGGAGGCATGTTTTGGCGATGGGTAGGTTGGGGCGGGGAAGTGGGGAGGGGAGGTGGGGAGCCTCCCCACCTCCCCATTTTTTTTAATCAGTAGGTTTAAAAAAACATTTAATCAGTAGGTTTAAAAAAAATCAAGTTATTTTTCGCCCTATTTCTCCTCGAATCTTTCCGTAGCGTCACGAGCATCCTCCATCTCACGGCATCTTCCCATTCCATCATACATCGAACTAAGAGGCTTTGAACCTTTTCCTACCTTGCCCAACTCCTCTGTTCTTTTCCAGACCATTTGCCCTTTCGCTCGTTCGGGAATTGACTCAGGATCGTAGATGCGGTCATAAAAGTGTATTCCATAACACTGAGATTTTTGCATCGCCATCATTTCGGACGGCAACACACTGCGCTTTGGGCGGTTCGGATCGCGTGGCGGGTCACCGATACGTAGGCGTTTCCGACGGATTGGTTCTACACGTCTGTTCATTGGAAACGATTCGTTTGCTGGGTTTGGTTCAATACATGGGTGTAGATCAGGCAGAACAAATCTACGCCGTCTGACCAATTTTCTCTCCACATTCCACCAGTGATGCCACTCGTTGAAATAATGACTGTGCTCAAAAATGTCTTTTTCACAATTCCACAAACGACGAAAGAGCCAGCGTGGCCAACGATTGTCGAGAAATTCCCGACGCTGTTCTATGACAAAGGAAGCGTACATGTTGGAGCGGAATTCCATTTTAACGCGATACTTTCGAAGTGGAGGGAACCACTGAAAATATAAATGTTAATTTTGAACAGACTGTAATAAACTGTAAACTCACGTTGAACAACAACTCATAATGAACGAAACGCCAGAAGTAGACTTGATTGGCATCAGTTAGGCAACATCTCTTGCTAGCTCTTCCACCATGCACACTATTGTGAATGCCCACGTCATCGTCCAATGGTGCAATGACAGCCGCCTGCAGAGCGATAATCAAAGTGCCGGCTCGACCCGATCCCAGAAGACTCATCACAACGGCCGGGAACTTTTCTGACGCTTGCTTGAGTCGTTCGGCAATCAGTACGTAGTTTTCCCAGTACATTGGAGCATTCCGCTTTTCCCAGTCGAACATGCGGAGCATCAGCATTCGTTTTGTTGGCATGCGCTGTAGACAACTGAAAACAAAATGTCACTTTAAATATAGCATTACGAGAAGAACATACTGGAAAAGAGTGATCTCAAGCACATATTCCTGTCCGTATTCATCGTAAACATCAACAACACTCAAGCATTTCACCTTGTAGTGACGATATTTGTTTCGATTGTACCAACCCACCTCGCCCGCTTTGTCCGGGTAGAATTGAATCGAATAATGAAAGTTACCTGAATTATGAATGAAATCTTTTCTCAAATCAACCCTGATGACTCACTTTCCCAATCCTCGTTGAGATGAATGAAAAATTTGACGTTCGTTTCGTATATCCAGTGCCACAGAATTCCGCACGGATACACAAACGCTGGTGCACTGGCCACAATCAGTTTATTCTTATACTTGTCCATAATCTTATGGAAAACAAAATCATACGGATACATCCACGCAGCATCGTAAAAGTCGCAATCGTCCCAAAAGTCTTTGGTCATCCGCACCCGACACCAATCGTGGGTGTATTCCGGTGGTTGAGTGCGATATTTATGCTCAAATGTGTCTTGAAAATGAGATTGAATGTAGTTATCGATTGGTTCGGCTTGCTCGTAGCCCAATGCAACAATCCTTTTCTCCGTAGGGACATCCATCTCGTAACTTTCATCGACGTAACACGTAGCCATTTCCACTGAAATAAATAACATTAATAGTAGTGAAATATGAAAAATAAAGAGCCTAACAACTCACAAGGTGTTCTCTTTGCTTTTGCCTCTTCGTATGCAGCCTCTTTTATCGCCATTTCCGCGAACCACGCATCTGCTATAGCCTTGTTAATGGCACGTCTTCTGTCGATTTCTGGCTGCGTTCTTGCCATCTCCTCCCTATATTTCTTAGTACGGGCAACTATCTTCTCCTTTTCTATCAAAAACTCTTCGTGTTCCTCCTCTCGTTGTTTCCGTCGTCTCTCCACCGCCGCCTCATTCCTCATCCTCTCTTTCCACTCCAGATAAGCTTTTGTCAAGAATTGCTCGCACTCAAGCCCATAATAATACTCAATTAGAAATTGGTCGCGTGCCTCTTCTAAGCCTTTTTGTCCGAGCATAGTAAGGAGAGGTGTATCCAATACAGTCATCCGATCATATTCATCCTCATCACTTAGGGAAGCAGTTCTGTCCATTGAATCCATAGAATCGGTGAAGGAAGCCTGTGAGTAACTATCGGTAGTTTCAGAATGGTACTGAGTAGAATCCGATTGAGTGGAAAGCGTGTTGGTGTTAATTGAGCGAAGATCGTCAGAATTGTCTGGATCATAGTCAATAGGCGGCTCAGGCTCAAATTCTTCGAACACTCTGTAAGCTTCTCCGTCTGGTCTAACAGCATTCTTTTCGATGGGTCGCTCGACTATAGGCGCCGGTGGATATTCTGCCTTACGTCTTCTCGTATTCTCATCTTCGTCCTCTCCTATTTCGTTTGGTCTGACGTTCACTGGAATATACATAGCTCGCCGTTCCAATATAATTTTGAGGATTTCTTCATCCGTCATTACTATTTGCTCATTTTGCTTCTTCGGCTTTTCTTGTTCTTCTACGACACCTTTTTCCTTGTTTTTCTTTTTCGTCTTTTCGCTTTCCTTTTTACTTTTTCTTTCAGTTCCCTCCTTTAATTCTTTCTCTTCCAACGTCTTCGTTTCCTTCTCGTCATGTACTGAATCCTCGAAACTCCCAGATTCCGCGGTTATTTCGTTGTCGGTAGAACTGTCGGCAGCGCTTTCGGCGGTATTTGGTATTAGTGGATCACACTCGTCTGAAAAAATGAAAAAAAAAACATTGAAAAAGGAACCATTAACTAATTTTATACCTCCACTTATACTTTTTTCGCTTGGAGTTGGGCTTACTGGTTTTGGACGCAGTGAAGGAAAACTTTTGTAGCAACATAGCCACACCAATACGGGGCTCGCGACAACGACCACCAAAACGCCGGAGACAATCGAAACGATTAACCTGAAAGAAATTTTTTTATAAGTTAGTTTAACTTGAAAATAATTTACCACCAGCTCATCTCATCGGGTTTTTCTGAGAAGAAACTTGTGAAAAAGTTGTCTGCTTGTCCTAGTAACGTCCCGAGTGTGCCATTTTGACGCATGGAAGCGTATTGTAATCCTTCCAGCTTGATGAGGCTTTGCTCGGCGTTTAAAACTTTTTCTGACTGCCCGACCCTTGATGACTTCAAATAATTAATTGCGGAAACCATCGATGAGAAGTTAAATTCCGGAATTTTATTAGCGTCAAGAAAGAATAACGATTTCCCAAACGACGTCAAATTGCTTTCAGGGAGAGTTGAATTCGAAGGAAGAGATTTGATTACTGGCAAAAGGCTAGACAGAGATTTGTTTAAAGAGGAGATATTGCTCCATCCAGAACCAACTTGTTGTTTCTCATTGGCTGGGAGACTTTCAATGAACTTCACCAATTTTTCGCCATTGGTTGCCAAGTTTTTAAAATCCTGCTTCAGATCCTTCCTTTGAAAGAAATGCAATGTACGTTCGGTGTACGCCAGTTGAGACGTTAAGTTGCGAGCAGAAGAACATCCTGATAGCCGATGCAAAAATCCTGTTTCTTTCATTTCCAGTTGTAGACTTTCTTCTAACAACTTCGATCCGTTCATTTTGGATTTCACCGAAACCAAAAAATTTGAAATTCCATCGATAACTTTACGTTCTTTTTCGGAAAATAAACATAAGGAATTTAACAGTTCGACGAGATTTTCTACTGCCGTAATTTCAGACTTGACATTTTGAAGAATTTCTATTAAGCTTCGAATGTTGTCGAAAGTGGTAGTGCTGTTAAATTCGACAATCGTTTTAAAGTATCCTGTGGTTTCATTTTTAGCGCTTACGAGAAGATCCAACTGGTTTTGGAAGAATTCGAGATTCTGTGAATATTTTGGTATATCCAAATTGTTTTTCAAGAATGTGAATTTGTCTTCGTCTTTTTTCTGCTTTGCTACAGCTGTCCCAATGCCATATAATTCTTCTACCGAAAACTGAGCAATTTCAGGTGCGTCGAGAAAACCTGCCAGCTGGTTTTTGAAACTTGTGAAAGGCTCCGAAGAGTTCAAAAGTTGATTGAACTCATCCAAGACTATGGAGTTCACATCGGCAATTGATCCCAAGTTCACAAAAGTGTCGTTCACCTTAGACAACGAATCCGATACGTCCACTGGGTTGGCTTTATTTATGATTCTCAAAGAAATCAGACTTTTCCGGGTTGTATTCGCGTAAGTTTCTCTGTCCGATTTCATCCATATTTGTTCTAGTGAGCTAAGCTGACTTTGAAACTTCTTCATAGGTCCGAAGACCCGTACCAACTCAATCACAGATTTTCCTCCATTTAAAACTCCTTTGATCCAATTTCCTTCGAGGTTCTCGAACAGCGTTGCCAAATCTTTTGATCCATTAGGAAATCCAATAAGCAACTTCTTATCGTATCCAAAGACACTTGGTGCAAGTATTGTGTTTATGTCATCTAACATCTTAACGGCATGATGTTTGTTCTTCGCATCCAACCACGACTTGATAGTGAAGATGGATGACAATAAACTGTTCAAACTTGTTTTCAGATTGTTGAGAAATATTTCGCTGGTCAGAAGCTGGTACTGCTTGAAATCAACGACAAATGACCGCAAATCCTTCAAAGAATTTTCGAATTTCTGGATACCGATGTTTTCTTGCAAGTTCTTTACATTATTATCACGTAAAACAATGAATGGGCCAAAGAAACCTGAATAGTGTTTAACAGCCATTTTCAAATTCGGATTGGAAGAATTAATCTCCCGTGAGAGATTATTAAGGCTCTGGGAAATTTGTACAACTGAAGATGATATTGTGTCCAAATCAGTATTGAAATCATTCAAAGAGGAGAACATTTGGCTGATTGAAGATGAATGCGAAGTAGAGTCGCCAAGAAACACAACTTTCTTCAACTTTTCGGTAGTTTTATTGATCGTCTGTGCTGGTCGAGCAGTTATCAAATCAACTGTCTTCACAGCCTTACCAGCGACACGGGAGTCCTTTTCATCGATGCTATCGAGCAGAGTCGAATTTCTCACATCTAATGCTTCAGCCATTACCTCTTTCATCGTTACTGATCCGTCATTAAATTCATTCTGCAGTGAAATCGCATTCATCAGACGAGCTAGAGCGGCCGTTTTTTCCACGGATGTATTGAGAGTATTCAGATTTGTGCTTGGCTCATTTTCAGCCTTGGAGAACCACGAATGGAAGAATATAAAAACTCCAATGGCTAGCAAAATAAGTAAAAAACCGAATACTTTAAACTTGTAGTAGCCATTGGTTTCACTGGACGTACCAGCATCCGTCGTTTCCGTGAGCGTTACGCATCTTTTTTTTGTAGCACTGGAGTCGCTCAGTTGGCCTGAAATTAGTTTCACTGTATGAAATTTCTAATCAACTCTTAGAGGGACCCATTGAAAAGCGGAAGATTATATCAGTACGGGTTTTTATCACTACCACCAGATTATTTTCTGGCCGATAATTCAAGGGGGCATCGGATTCAGAAGACATAAGGGGGAAAAGTCTAATCATATTATTAAAATCTGAAAACTTAGCGACATAGCGCCACAAGCATGCGTGTCACCTTAAAAATGAGCGAATAGAAGGAGCTGGGAGGCGGCATGCTTCGATCCAAAAAATTTAAGGTTGAACCTAAATAGATAAGCATTTATTGCCAGAAAGGCACTACTTATTTAAAAATGTGTGTTGAACCTTCCAACCTAGGACTACATTTCACTAGTTGTTAACTTTTTTGTATGGCTACTTTCAAAAGTACTGCAGATCAGGGATGTGATTTCACGGTTACGGATTTCACGGTTTTCACGGCTATTTTTGAAAATAATTATTTCATGGCTGTTCGTAAAAAAGTTCCGTGAAATCCGTAAAATTTTCGAGATTGAGTGTAACTTTTAAAGCTATTGTGTTTTCAATCGACTTGCGACATGACGACGCAAGTCTGCATTCACCGTTATGTCTGCGTCTCTTGAAATATCACTGTGTTCGCATGGTCGCGCACAAATAAGTGGGCGGAGTTTCGCGTTCTCATGTCGCAAGTCGATTGAAAACACAATAGTGCGCTGACTGCTGTATCATCCTTTCAGGCGACAAGTTTTCGCAAAAAAATGCTCATTATGCATAAAACACCTAGAACTGCCAGAAAAACTCGAACTCTTGTCGAATTTATTTCGTAAAAATCGACCACATCCACTCAATACAGCGCATACTCGAAGTTGGACGCGAGTACCAGCAACCACTCACACTTGTCTTCATAGACTTTCACAAAGCCTTCGACAGTGTTGAACCACAGGCAATCTGGGAAAGCCTGAAAAGTCAAGGCGTCCAGCCTGCCTATATTGCCCTACTACAACAGTGCTACACCAACTGCACAACCACCATCACACCATTCCACAAGAAAATCGAAATTCCGATCACAAGAGGAGTTCGCCAGGGAGATCCCATCTCGCCGAACCTCTTCTCAGCATGTCTGGAGAGCGTCTTCAACAAGATGTCATGGCAGCACCTGAGAGGAGACGAAGACGACGAGAACGACAAAGCCAATCTCTTGCCCGGAATACGAATCAATGGCCAAAATCTCACGCACTTGAGATTCGCCGACGACATCGTTCTGGTCGCCAGCAACCCCAAGGCGGCAAGCCTAATGATTCAAGAACTGGTTGAGATGTGTGGAAAAGTAGGACTCCGAATGAATACTAACAAGACCAAAGTTATGAGAAACAAATTTGCCAGCCAAAGCCCGGTCAACGTAACGCTTAACAACGTTACTACCTGCATCGAAGAGGTCAATGAGTACGTCTACCTCGGTAGGCTACTCAACCATAACAACGAACTGGAGCCGGAACTTCACCGAAGACGCCGAGCAGCATGGGCTGCGTTCAACAACATCAAGAACACCACAGATGCCCTGTCTTGCCCGCGAATCCGAGCTCAACTCTTCGATTCCATTGTTTTACCGGCTCTCACGTATGGCTCTGAAGTCTGGACCTTTACTCAGGCACTTTCCGAAAGAGTCAGAGTGACCCACGCAGCATTAGAAAGACGACTAGTCGGAATTTCACTATCGGAACAACGTCAGAGGAATCTGCACAGGGAAGATATCCGAGCACAATCGGAGGTCCGAGATCCCCTACTAGTCATCAAGAAAAAGAAGCTTGGATGGGCCGGACACATAATGCGAAGAAACGATGGCAGATGGACGAGGCTTGTGCAAGAATGGTATCCCATAGGAGAGAAGCGACCCGTTGGAAGACCACGGATGAGATGGAGCGACTCCCTAAAGGAAGAAATATCATTATTTGATGGCAATCATCTCAAAACACACTGGTCAACAATCGCCAAGGACCGAATGGCTTGGAAAGCCGTGATCCGCGACCACATCAGGTGATCGAAGAACGGATCGACTAAGTAACTAAGTAAGTTGAAAGACCTCTGAGTTTGTCATGTTTAGCCAAAAACAACGAAGCACAGTTGTATCATGGTCTGTCACTGACCGTTCACCAGCCACAGGTACTGTATTTCATACGATTTTTCGGGACTTCCTATTATTTCAAAGGAGTTCCCAATTAATAATGATTTTTTAGTAATATGGCATATCTCCCTGATAACTGAACACTTAGGTTACGAGAACTACTGGGAGCCAGGGTAAAGAAACGATTGTCATCGACTAAAATTTAAAATGGAAATAAAAAAAACGGAAAAAATTAGTTTTAAGTTCCAAACGCCAATTCAAAAAAGGATGGAGCCGAACGAAGAAGAAGATCAGCCACTGTGAAAATAATTAATCTAATTTTGTAAATTTTTGCTCTTTTTTCAATTTTTTATTGTAATTACGGTTTTCTTTTTATTATCTTTCTTATATAGAAAATTTTAGATTAGTCTGTGTGTTTGTTTGTGTGTCTCACACACGAGTTTGCGGTCGTCAAAATTCGATCCAGCGACATACAGATTGACGTTCAAACGTGCTAACCACTATACCACAAGGGTCACGAGAACTTGACAAAAATAGGGAAAACAGATGATTGCCATTTCTATTTAAAAAAAAACAAAAATCAGTAAAAATAAATATTTGACGAAGGCGACTTAGTCGCCACAAGCCGCAGGCTTGTTAACAATAAAATTGTTCGAATTTAAGGGAAGAGTCTACAAAATCGGCAAGCGAACGGCAAGTTGCCGGGAAATACGGCAAGGGTGCCGACTGGCATCGGCACCCTTGCCGATTTTCATGCAACTTGCCGAAAATTCCCTGAGTATTCTTCTCTTTTCTATGGTTTTGAATTCACTCCAATAGTTTCTTATCAAATTTGGCGTCTTTCAAACGACGGCCACCACCCGGCAGACGTCGATAATCCGGAACTCATGAACTGATTTTGTGTCATTTGTTTTTTTAACACGCGCCAGTGCGTTTTTCCATAGTGAACAGGCTTTCTCGGAAATAAAAATTTCTCTTCCAAGTTCCGTTGGAAATTTCCGATTTTGTAATTTACTCTTCCCATTTTTCGGCGGAATTTCGAATGTTTCATTTTTGTTTCCGAATTTCATCCTCGCTTTCGTCATGTTGAAATTTTAATTGTTTAACAAGAAAACAAAGAAAAAAAATAATTAGTTTCAAAAACGGGGGTGTTCTTAGTAAAATATCCTTCTATTTTTTATTGGCATCCTAGGACTGTCCTTCTATTTTAGGGGTGAAGGGTTCTTCTATTATATTATTGTTTTAAAAAAGTTGTCACCTGGCGAGAGGCGCGAATTCAAAAAAATAGGCTCCGCCTTCTCGCCAAAATTGTTTCGCAATTCTGCGCGCGCCAATTCGCAATCGCGGTGCTCGCGATTTTCTGCGTTGAATTAAAAAAAGAAAAAAAAATTAAAGAAAATTAAAAACTCACTTTGAATCAACAGTTGACAAAATTCGCTTCAAAATAACAATTTTTATACAGGTTTCCAGGAGAAATTGAAAGGCACTGGACGAAAATTCGACGCAGAAAATCGCGCGCACCGTGATTGCGAATTGGCGCGCGCAGAATTGCAAAACAAAACATCTCGCCAGGTGACAACTTTTTTAAAACAATAATAGGTTTTACGGTAACCATTTTCTACGTTGAAGATTAAGAGACGCCAGACGAAACGCAGGAAAGTCCGCAGTGCACTGTCTGTGTGCGACCGGTGCAACTAGCAGAGATGGATAATTCCGAAAAAATCATATCGAAACATTCTGGATGCATTTTGAGAAATGCTCTTCAGAATGCGAACAAAAAATGTTAAGAATTATGGATGTCATTGAAAACTATGTTTCTTTTTTTTTCAATGTTATGAATTTTTATTTTCTTATTGTCGATTCGCGAAAAAAGCAAATACGCTCCACGAAACTCAGTACTTCGTGGATTTCATTTTCGTCGCCAAATTATTTCATTTCACGTTGATTTTACACAAGAATTGAAATAATTTGGCGACGAAAATGAAATCCACGAAGTAGAAGTAAGTTTCGTGGAGCGCACTTGCTTTTTTCGCGAATTGACAATATTGTGTTTTCAATCGAGTTGTATCACTTAAACACCGCCCACTTTTTTTCACGCCAATGTTGAATTTTAGTTTATTTTGAATTTTTGCGTGAAAAAAATGGGCGATGTTTCATTTTTTGATGATGCAATTCTATTGCATTTTCGAGCGGTGGAACTCTCAGTGATGAATAATATTGAGAACACAGTACTTTGATCCATTTTTGAAAATTTGTTTTTTTCACGAATTTCACGGTTTTTCACGGTTCTTCAAAGCCGTGAATTTCATTTTTTTTTGGCCGGTTTAAAAAATCAGAAACATTTATGCAAAGTTATTATATATTTCTCCGATGCTTTTTTTTTAAATCACGAAGCACCCAAGATAGCCGACTGTTTGCCCCCAAGATAGCGATGCCCCCTGATGACCCCTAAATCCGATGTCGCCTTGGATTAATGGCCTTATTTTCCAGTGGCGGCAAAATGCCAGTATAGCCACCCACAACAATATAGACACACACTCTATTGTAAAGGCACCAACAAAACTGAAAGAATAGGATTTTCTCAAATAGGTACATTTATTGATAGATGTGGGTGCCTATTCTGTAATAATACCCCAATGCCTTCACAAGACGTACCAGAATTCTCGTCATCCGTAGTTTCCGTGACCAGCTCGCTACTTTCTTTTTCCGAAGGACTGGAGTCGCTCAGGCACGATCGAGTACGTAACAAACTTTTTTCTGAAATTAGTTTTTGAAAATTCTGATATAGCCTCCCACACGACACAAGCCTTTCATGTGGAATACCACTCCCACCTATTGAAAAGCGGGGGCTTTAAAAATTTCTTCAAAGCCCCCAAAAATTGAGTGGGAATCTGGGGTGGAACCAAAAAAAAAATCTTTTTTTCGATTTTTTTTTTGTTTTTTCGGGGTTTTTTTTGGATGAGACAAAAAATTTTTTGATTTTTTTTTTCGATGGTAAGAGTGAGACCAAAATTTTTTTTTTTTTTATGAAGCGCCGCAGGCAAAAAACTTTTTTTTAGAGACACGGAGGCGAAAGAAAGTTCCGGTTTTTGGGCAAAATCTCATTCAGTATATGTTCCGAATTGACAAAAGCTTTTAATTTTGAACAAAAACTTGGAAAATTTATTTTTAAATGGCAGAAATACGTACTTTTTTTGGAATTTTTTTTTTGTTTTTTTGGTAATTTTTTTTTGGAGACAAAAAAAGTTTTTTTTTGTCCCACCCCTGGTGGCACGGCGTGCTGAAGAGTACATCGTGAAAATGCGCTCCACTGCTCACATAGATTTGAGGAAACGCGGTTGTTACAGATTTGAAACAGTTTGGATTTTCAAAAACGAGGCGCTGGCGGAATACGTTTTCTGCATAAAATAAATGGGTAAATATTGTTTAAATATTTAGAATCATGCAAAAGATATGAACCCACAAGAAAAAACATATAAAAAAAATTTCTGTGGCGCCGCAGTAACGACGTTTTGAATACGCCATTTCGCGCAATTTTTTCTCGAGTGACGTGGCAACTTTCCCGTGAAATTTAAAATTTAATTTTCATGTACCTCTCAACACCCCGTGTGGTGGGAATGTTTATTTTTTTATTTAAACTTGTGGCCAGTGGCTTCACGGGACGTACCTAAATCCTCGTCATCCGTCAATTCCATGAGATATCCGTTTTCGTCAATTTTCGGTAGACTGGAGTGGCTCTGAGTCGATTGAGTACGTAACAGCAGTTGGCCTGAAATCAGTTTCACTTTATGAAAATTCTGATCAACTCGTAGATGGGAAAACTGAACCTTGCATTGAAAGACTCGGGAAAATTCCAGTATAGCCACCCACTACAATATAGGTACCCACGCTATAGTATAGCCACCCACATAACTGAAAAATGTGTTTTTTCCGATTTTCTGTGGGTGGCTATTTTGAAATATATGGGTGCTTTTACTGGAATATATTATTACAGTTAAGCCACCCACTCAGTGGTAATGGGTGGCTATACTGGTTTCCTAGGGAATCTTTCAGAATAGCCACCCATATATTTCAAAATAGGTACCCACATCAACGGGCTATAGAATAGCCACCCATAATTCCAGAATAGCCACCCATAATTCCAGAATAGCCACCCACGCGGCGCCGACTATGGGTGGCTATACTATAGCGAGCCAAATGGGTACCTATTTTGAAATATATGGGTGGCTATTCTGTAATTATCCCAAAGACTCGCTTCAAAAACCAGAAAAAAAGGTTTCAATAAAGCGCGCTTGCACCGCGCCTGCGTCTCGTTCCTCGGCACTCTCTCGCCCACTTTTTGGAACATATGAATTTCAGACTGTTAAAACGCATTTTAAAGTATTTTTACGTTTAATTTTTTTTCCGGAAACTATTATTTTCTATTTTTACACATTGATCCCTATTTGTTTTTTCTGACTAGGGAAGTAATTTTTGGTACATTTTGGAAAATTCTTTAAAAAAAATCAGGGTAATACTAGATTTTTTGGTGAATTTTTTGATATTAAAAATCCGAAAAATGTTTTCAGAAAAGTTTTTATGAGCCGTCAAACTTTTTCTATTTTTCGAACACATTTTCACCGGGGTTATACCAGTGGGGGTGTGGCCAGTGGCTTCACAAGACATACCAGAATCCTCGTCATCCGTCGTTTCCGTGAGCAATTTGCATTTTGCTTTTTCGGTAAGACTGGAGTCGCTCAGATTCGATGGAGTACGCAACAGCGGTTGGTCTGAAATCGGTTTCATTGTATGAAAATTGCGATTAACTTGTAGACCATCTGTGCGGTTCAGAACACGATTTCCCTGCGCCTCACCCCCAACAACTATTCTGACATACCCCTGAAAAATCAGAGCTGATCTTTTATGAATCGAAGCATGCTTCCTCCCAGCTCCCTCTGGACGCCATTTTAGAGATGTCAAACATGCTTCTGGCGCGATGTCGCTAAGTTTTAAAATTTTAATAAAACCACCACATTCTATGAAGTTGGGTGGGGGGCTCTTCCAATGTTTATGCTGGGGGGCCTATATCACAACGCTGCGGAGGGTTTTAATCGAATGTTCCCTATTCCCCTATTTGCGATCATTTCAAAGATTAGAATAACTATCACAAAATTATTACAAATACGAGAAATAGATTGCAGCCCTTCTAAACCGCGCAGTTCTAAAGTCCTCTTTTCATGTTCGACTCCTTTCAAAAAACACTGAAAGTGGTTAAAAAGACGCAATCGAATGTTCCCCTTAATCTTTTAATCGAATGTTGATCCACGCGCCCTCCACGAGGTACGTGTGGATCCACGACGACCCACGCATAAACAAACACTGGGCGAAGATATTGCTCACCTGTTTCCGAATTGGACTCTTCAACTATGTTCTTCACTTTTGACGGGTCTCGGGGATCGCGTCGCTTCACTGAAAATATTAAAATATTAATGGGGTTTTTTTAACATCAAAAAATCATTTTTCAAAGCCTGAATAATCTTATGATAAAAAGTAATACACACTTACTTGTTCTTCGTTTGAACAGCAGCAGAAGACAGCTCCAGAAGAATCACAGTTCAATGAATAAAAGTTGTTTATCCAACTCTCATTTGAAAGGTGACACGTGGTGATCAGATAAGATCAGTTCAAAAAATAAAAGTTCACGCAAATGTCAGTTTTTATTTTTATTTTTTTTTTCAATTTTATAATATAGACGTAAATATTACTTATTGTCGGCGTGATCGGTGCCCTACGATAGGAATGAGGGCATATCGCGTTGGCAAATGTGGAATCATGTTTTCAAAACGGAGCACTGCAAATTCGTTGCTTTTGTAAAGTGGAGGACGCGGCCACGACTAAAGAGTGCAGAGAATTGAGAGAGTGGCCAAAGTTTTGCTTTTTTTTCTGAATATCACTCCAAATGAATGTGAAATTCCCGGTTCCAAAATATGATTCTTTCCGTTATATACGCTGTTTTGATGCTTTTTATGTCTGCGTCTCATCCCGTTTTAAGCCGGCTTCTCTTTCACCCTCTCCTTCTCACACGCTATTTGTATGCCTTTTTTTCTGCGTCTTTCGCCCTTGTTTGGTGGTCAAGTGGTTAGCGCGTTTATTTTATAAGCGAGAGACCCAGTTTCAAGTTCTTTGGTGGTCCAAATTACTTTTTTCCGTTCCATTTCCGTTATTTCAAGTATCTGAAAATTGGTGATCCGGAATAGAACTGCTCGAAAATTATGGAGGAATTTTTCGAAAAATACACTTGGTTTTGAAATGACTGGTTTTGAAACGTTGCGGAGCCGGTGACCGAGGGAGTAAGAGGGTGTTCTGTAGAAATATTTTAAAAGCTGCTCACCAAACGGGGAAAATCACGGGGTGTTGAGAGGTACATGAAAATTAAAATTTAAATTTCGCGGGAAAGTTGCCACGTCACTCGAGAAAAAATTGCGCGAAATGGCTTATTCAAAACGTCGTTACTGCGGCGCCGCAGCAATTATTTATTTTTTTTTCTTGTGGGTTCATATCTTTTGCATGATTCTATTGTCGGTGAATGCATCATTAGCCGCGCTCCACTGGACTTTTCAAATTGCAAGTGTGCGGCGCGCCTTTTCGGCGGGAGGATTCAAATTTGAGCTGCCATTAGTCGTTTCACAATTTTTCTTTTATTTATTCGCTGCATTTATTTTCCTTTTTATTATTTAGAAAATGATAACATAAAAAAAAATATTTATTGATTTCAGCAAACGCGCAAACAAGGATGGATGCAAATGAGGAAGCGCAGCTGTAATTGCAGGTGAGTATTTCGCAATACATTGCAGTTTAAATTATTTTTGTTTATAAATACGCATTTGCGTGCAGTGGTAGTAGTATTAGTTATAATGGACTCGTGGCGAAGTGACAATTTTTTCACGTTTTATTCGAAAAAATTAAGAAATAACTGAAGAAATGAAAAGATTTTTCGTCTCCCAGGTTCACGTAAAATTTCACTCCGTCACGAATCCATTATAGTAGGTTTCATAATTCATTAAATTGAATAAAAAAAATTTTACAATTTAAAAACGAAAAAGAAATTATTTTCAGCGGACAGCGGCTCGCCATCGTGTGCGCGCAGAAATCAACGACAATGCGGTCAGCGATAAGGATATGGTGAGTTGATTGATAATTTATTAAAAATTTATTTAAAAAAAAAGAAGACAAAAAATTACAAAAAAAAAAAACTAAAAATTTTTTAAACGTATCGCCTTTATCAAAACCTTTCCGTCTACTGAAATTGTTCGCTTTTTAAAGCTCGACCTATTCCTCTGCATCGCTTTCGTCGTTATCTCGCTCCTTTGCGCGCATAAGTTTGTATTCCGCGAATGCATCGGCTTCGTCTTCATTGTCGAAGGCTTGGTCGTCAGCATCTTCAAAAAGTGCCACCTGTTCGTCGTAGTCTCCCGACCACTCATAACCATCTTCGAGATACCCATACTCGCTCTTAAATATGCGTACTTGGTCCGCCACAGCCTCTTCTAACCTATTTTCTTCATCCTCTATCTCTTCCATAACACTTTGTTCTACCGCTGCCGCTGTTGCTCTTAATACGTTCTTCCAGCTTCTGCCTCAACCATCTCTGCCTTTTTTCCTTCTGCTCCTGCAGCTTTTGTCTCATATCTTCTTCAATTTTTGCCACATGATCGAATAATTTCGCCGATTTTTCTGGGGAAAACGAGCGCAGCAGCATGAGAGTGTTCAGGCGAGCCTGAAATGAGAGCAAGTGAAATAATAATATTTAAAAAAAATTACATCGGCAAGCGTCGTATCGATGGTTCCTTCTCTTCGTAACTCCTGTTTCACGTCGGCCCAAAGCAATTCAATCGCATTGAGCTCACAATGATAAGGGGGGAGACGTGCCACGATGACACCCTTGCTTTTTGCGAATTCATCGACGACGTATTTCTTAAAATACCATCTACCTCCTTTCGACGCAATCAATTCTTCTACTTTCTCGTACAGTTCTGCTCTCTTTGCAGTTTCATCGTAGAGTGCTCCATGCCGTGTCAAAAAATCTTTCATGACCTGCTTCTTTGCTGCTTTTGTGGGAGCATTATCTAACGTGCGATTGTGATAGGGCGCGTTGTCGATGATCAGAACAGGCGGTTGATTCGCAGCTGCAGCAACTCGTACTAATGCAGGGATGACATCATTTAGCATGTATTTCTCGTAGAGCTCTGCGTTCATCTCCTGATGATAATCTTCCCGCCGTTCCGACGCCCTGACATTCGACACCCACACTTTCTCCGAGCCCGGCAACACTCCATCCATCGTCAACACGGCAGCCACAATTCCCCTCTTTCCGCGGCTGGCTCCTTTCGGTGGCCCTGGCAGCCTCTCTTTCTTATCAATTTCCCTTGCCCGCTTGTAGGGGTCAGCTTCCCGAACTTGCCACCCATACTCCAGAACCATGCCAGCGAAAATCCATGTTTCGTCAAAATAGCAAAAATAAGATCCCGCTTCTCGTAGTCGCTGCATTTTTTCGAGGAACTTTAATCGCATGGCTCTGAGGTCTTCTCGTTCTTCGATGTTTGGGTTGTGGGTCTTTTTTTTGAAACAGAACCCCATTCCACCCAGGACATACGCGAGCACTCGCTGACCATACGGAAAATCGATGTTTTTCTTTGCCCATTCCAGCATTTCTTTCAAGCGAACGTCTTTCTTTTGAATCCAGACTGACTGCAGGAATGTATGGATTTTCTTCTTATCATCACTCAAAATTTTCTCTGCTGCTCTCTTTCTCAATTCCTTTCTCGTGGGGCGCTGCCATCCTTCACGGGCCTTTTCCGGGCGAATCAGACGCTCAGCCCGGACAGCAACTGATCGCTTTGATACACCTAATAACGTGGCTGTCAGCAAATCAACATTTCCGAAAATTGTGCCTTTCGCACTGCTTCCAAGCTTTGCTGGGATGGTGGCGATTCCATCCCGTACATTAGACGCCAGATCTTCGCCTCTGTGCGCAATTTTTGATTTATTCGTTGCATGCTTCGGTAAATCAGACATACTGATCCCTAAAGCTTTCACTCCGATTTCTTCAGCAACAATCGCTTTCTGAAAAAAAAAGCCATGCAGGGTGCAGGATGCAAGTTGAAAATACATATATTTAAAAGTGTAATAAGCATATCATTTTGTTAAGCAGTGAGGAAATAACCACCGTGCATTTTTATAAGTGTACTAAGTTTTCCCAACTACCAAGATTTTTACATATCCATGCTAACTAAATTTTTTCAGAAGCACTACTGTCATCCACATTGAACTATAATTTTTATTATAATTGCTTGTTTGTATTTCTTTATCTTCCTTCCTTGTTGTTTGTACCTTAGTTCGTTATTGTTTTTGCCCAATTTCACCATTTTTTCTGAATATTGTCAATAAAAATTATTTGTATAATAAAATACGTAGGGAATTTTATGCAGGTGTGGCAGTTGTAAGCGCCTAAACGAATATTGGAACGAGTTCAGAGGTGAGTGACACTAATTTTTTGAAAAACAGTGCGTTTGGATGTCAGTGGCGTTATTTTGGTGGCTATCATCGAGAATTTGGTGATCATCAATGGTGGTTTGGATAACATCATAAGCTTATACCTTGGTAGATATCCTAAAATGGATTAAAAACAACTTTTTTTATGGCTAAATGCCAGAAAAAAACAAAATTTTAGTTTTTTTCATTAATTTTTGTTTGAAAATTAATGCATATTGGCCGATATTTCGGTCAATTGCTGTACAGTAGTAAACACCCCAGTTTTTGAATAAGTGTATTAATGATCGTTAATAAAATTTACTTTTTTTTCGTTTTCTCGCGCTTTTATTTCTTTCTTTTCTGCTTCTTCGAGGATCGCCCGCTGTCGTTTCTCAGCTAATTCTTCTGGAGAGGGGATTTTGGATGCCTGTCGCTTTTTGTGACCTGCCATGCTCAACCATGGTCGATTTTCCATAGCGTTCAACCTAAAATAATACGATTTCCACTATATATGCAATTAAAAAAAATTCAAACAAAAATCAGTAAAAATAATAAATTGGCTAAATCAATAATATGAAACAACTAAAATATGAAAAATTATGTGAATTACTTGTTTTTATTAGTAAACAACAAACTTGAAAAATAAATAATTTTGAATTCGCGCCAATCTTGCAAGTGCGGCACGGTTTCGCCAAATTTTGTCAATAGAGCGCGGCTAATGATGCATTCACCGACTATAAATATTTAAACAACATTTTTCTATTTATTTTATGCAGAAAACGTATTCCGCCAGCGCCTCGTTTTTGAAAATCCAAACCGTTTCAAATCTGTAACAACCGCGTTTCCTCAAATCTATGTGAGCAGTGGAGCGTATTTTCACGACGTACTCTTCAACACTCCGTGAAAATGTTTTTCGAAATAAAAAAAGACATAAAAAGGGTAGATATTTCACGTTCAAACTCCCGATCGACGTGACATTTGTTTTTAATGGACCTATTCAGCAGAGGAAAAAAACCATTTTTCGTGGTTTTTTCCCCCATGCAGAATTGAGAAAAAAAGACAAAAGCCGCGCTATTATATTAGTGTCAAAGTTGACTTGCCCGTTGGACGTTGACACTCAAAGTGTTGTAACTCAGCTTAAAATGGTCCGATGAACCCGAACTTAACTATTGTCGGCCCACCAAAATGGTCAAACGCGCTCCGCTGAACTCAATACAACGTGGATTTTATTTTGGTTTCCAAATTTGTTCATTTCACGTGTAAATTCAACGTGAAATAAAATAATTTGGAAACCAAAATGAAATCCACGTTGTATTGAGTTCAGCGGAGCGCGTTTGACCAACGTGGCGGGCCGATAATAAAATCATAATTTTAGTTCGAATACTTTATTTCGATAACAAATGTAGAGCTCTCGCAGGTCTGAGAAAAAATCACATTTTTTGAGTCGAAAATTTTGACATCTTAAATATTTGAAAAAATCGGAAATTTTCACAGTTGATTAAATATATTTTGAGGGCTTGACAATAACATTACGGAACATGTCCATGCAAATTTCCAGAATCCTAATCCACTCCGTTCAAAAGTTATAGTCAAAAAAATGAAATTGTATATCTTACTGCAGGGTACTGTAAATCATTTTGGACGGGCCTTGAGATTTTGATGAAACTTGTGTCAGAGGTAGTCCAGAACAGGTTTTCTCGAAAATTTCCGAAAAGTCGGAAATTTCCGATTCCGGTTCTGAGGCAGTTTCACTTCCGGAAAAATTTCCGATTCCGTTCCGAGACAAAATGATTTCTCAAAATAATTCCGTTTCCGTCGGAAAAAAAAAGTTTTTCTGTCGAAATTTGGTACGAAAAATCGTTTTTTTTTTTGGAAAAAATTCAACCATATCCGTGACACAAATTTCCTATTTAAAACACGAGTCTACATATCTTTCCTCAATTTTTATAACTTTTTTGTAGATATTGTGTTTTCAATCGACTTGCGACATGAGAACGCGAGACTCCGCCCACTTTTTTTGTGCGCGACCACGCGAACACAGTGATATTTGAAGAGACGCAGACAGGTAGCGCACAAATAAGTGGGCGGAGTCTCGCGTTCTCATGTCGCAAGTCGATTGAAAACACAATAATTTAAGATTTTATGGGATGGGCCTATTCAGGTTCATTTCCGATTTTTCCGATCGGAAGTCGGAAATAAAAATGAAAAATTCGGAATTCCGTCGGAACATCGGAAGAGAAAATTACAAATCGGAAATTTCCGACGGAACTCGGAAGAGAAATTTTCATTTCCGAGAAAGCCTGGTCCAGAATCTCGTGAATCGAAATCCGAAATGGCAGCGGGGGTAAGAGCGCGCTCTGTGAATCTGACGATGCATGCTCGACCACTACGATAAGCGCTCACTCACGATAAGCTCGGTATCCTGAAATTTTCGACTCTCGAGGTGATCCAATTTAGTCGGAATACGATTTTGTATCATTTGAAGAGCTGCTTGTCTGAAAACACACTTGTAAATATATTTCTTTACTTTTTACCACCCCACTTCTTCACATGCTTGTCCTCGATCGATGTCAACAAGTTTCGCAACGTGGCCACCACAATTCGAATCACCTTCTCCTTCTGACAAGTTCCAAGAATTGCGGCAATGGTTTGAACCAGATTTCCAGATAGCGCAAGCTCGGCAGCGTGCTCATTAAAAGTGAGCAGCCACATGCAAAACACAATCTGATACTGTATCTGGAATCCGCATTTTCTCGTCGAATATAGAGCGTAATTGAGCGATTCGTAGCCGTTCATGTTGACGAATGCTAATCGGTACGAATTGACACGGAATAATGTCTGCATGCATCTGACTACTGTAGCAATGTAGTCGTTGCTTGTTCCACGGTGAATTGCTTCTTTCAATGAGCCCATAAAGTATTCTAGCTCGTCGCCGGTCATTCTGAAGTTAAAATTCACGAAATGGCAAAAAAAACTCGGCAATGCTGCGATTGACCTAAAATTTTGGGAAATACGGGCAAAAATACACCTGGATATTTAAATATGTTCAGAAAATTTTTGACAGAAAATAGATATTTCGGTCCAAAAATTATTCTGCTCATATTTAAATATCCAAGAGGATTGTTGCCCTAATTCCTCAAAATTTGAGGTCGATCGGGGAATTTTCCGAGTTTTTTTTCTCCAATTTCATCAATAAGTCTGCAGCAGGTGTAACGGTTTACAGAGTTTCACGGTGAGCTATTGTGAAAACAAAAAAGTTGCGACGCGGTGTTTGCCTACTTTTAAAATTCAAACGAAAATGGGAACAACTCTCTTCATTTCCCGTGCTATTTCTTTCATTGCCGTTTGAATTTCAAAAGTACGCAAACACCGCGTTGCTATTTTTTTGTTTTCACAATAGAGTCTACGTTTTAAAATTATTTTTGGAAAAGTAATTTCGGAGGTCATCTCTCTCAAGACTCCGCGTCTCTAGTTTTGCACGCACTTAGCTAAATTTGGCAGAATATAACAGGTGAGACGCAGAAAAACGCGACAGAGCGCGTTTGCCTTTACGTAGGTTCTAATGGGGTTATTCTCGAAACCAGCAAAAAAAGCAAAAAATAGAAAAAACCAGCAAAAAATTCAGCGAAAATTCGGAGAATGCTCCGATTGGTCTGAAAAGAGAGATCATTCAAAAAACACTCTCGGACATTCCCTGAAAATTTCAGACTGAAATATTGATTTAAAAAATTATCGATTTTTATTTCTGAAATTTTTCAAAATCGATATTTTGGTCTGAAATTTTCAGGGAATCAATCGAAGAATTCTCCGAATTTTCGCTGAATTTTTTGCTGGTTTTTTCTATTTTTTGCTTTTTTTGCTGGTTTCGAGAATAACCCCATAACACGCCGTGGGTTTAATATACCTAGCTTCTCCAAAAACTGCCATTTTGGTAAGAATCGAGAATGCAATATGGACAATGTACTGATCTTGGCGGTGAAGAAGCCCGAAGAAAAACGAGAATGGCGTTCTTTTCAAAAGATCGGCCACGTCTTCGAACAGCTTCGTTCTCGACACCTCTTCTCGTAGCATGTCATCGATAATAGTGAGTGTGTAACGTACGTATTCGTCTTTCGAGATCTGTGGCAAGTTCTCATTGTCGAAGAATTACCAACTAAAATATCAAGGAACCTGTGAGATGAGATGAACGAACGCGTAAACGGCTCTTTCTTTGAACGCGGCCAGCACCGTCGAGCGCTCCGTTTCGTTTTCCGCTTGCTGATATGTGACGATAAAGTCAAAATCACTCTGCGCAATCATTATTGTTCTGGAACATTATATATTACTCTCGTCTCAGCAGCTGCTTATAAACTTTGAAATTAGCCAATTTTCCCACAATATATCTCGGTGCACATTTTCTCGACACAGTTGAAATGAAAGCGACCGTAACACATTTAGAAATGTAACCAATTTCTATTGTTTAATTTAATTTTTCTTGTTTTTCATCATACATTTTTATTGGGTTACGGGCTTTCAGAAATGCCTAAAAATTTGGTGGTATATAGTAACGTTCCGAATCAGTGCAAAAAAATGACGAAATCAGTTTAGACTGATTATCATTTACACTGGTCACGCATCTATATCAAAAATATCGATTATCAAATTAATTGTTTTGAAAAAAGAAATGACGAATCCGATTATCATTTACGTCGAAAAAATATCGGGTAGGAAAACAATGAATATCAAATTCGTCAATTACGTCGTTTACGTCAAAAATCGTCAAAATACTAATGACGTAAACTATCGAAAGATATACACGTAAGGTTACGTGGATACGAGTTGCCCGATAATTGGGCTCTCGGACGTTTAGAAAGTTGACGTTTCGAAAGTGCGACGTTTCGATGGTTTTTCTGGACTTTGTCGACGCGGTGTTTCACACAATTATTTTAAAAAGCTTTTTAAGGAAAATTCCACAAACACCGCGACGACAAAATCCAGAAAAAGCTTCGAAAAGTCCACTTTCAAAACGTATATTTTCAAAACGTCCGAGAGCCGATAATTGGGTTTCTTCCAACAGTATTGTTATCTGTCCTAAAATAGTATGCCCCGTTTGGGAACTATTTACCCGAAAGGATGTCCCTGGAAAAAGAGCTTGCAGCAGCCAGTGCTACAAGTGGATTTCGTACATTTTTGTTTTATTTTTTGCCATAATTTTAGCAGTAATCAGATTCGAATCAGAACATGTCTGTATTGAATTTGAAAACTGAATCATAGACGTAGATGAGGAGGAAAAGTTTCAGTCTTCAGTGTATTTTCCTCAAAACATTTAATAGACTTTATGGCATAGGAATTTCCACGTGGCCAATGGAAATGATTTTTTTTGTTGATTTTTTTCTCCAGCTATACCCGGCGAATGCATCATCAGCCTCGCTCTACGGCACTTTTCAATTTTCAACAGTGTAGTGCACCTATTTTGAAGCGAAAAATCACATTTTATCTGCAATTCATCGTGGATACATCATTTTCCGTTAAAAAGAAGTATAAAAACTAGAATTCGAGTTAATCTTGCAAGTACAACACTGTTTTACAGGAATTTTGCAGTAGAGCGAGGTTGATGATGTATTCGCCGACTATATATCGTTTTCGTCGGTTTAATTTCGATATGAATAAATTTGATTATCATTTTCGTCATTTTCATATTTTTCAATAAATTTTTGATAATCATTTCCATTTCATTTTTGACGAATTCAACAAATTCGATTATCATTTTTCGTCAATATCGCGTGATTTTAGGAAATGAAGAAAATGACTAGGAACGTTAGTATATAGTTTGAGTTATGGAGAAATTTGTAGGGTGCACTTTTTCGATTTGGCTGGAAAAAGCGTCTGAAAATATTTTGAATCGCAATCACTTTTATCATTACTAATTTCTTGCACTGAAAGCAAAGGAGGAATGACAGAGTGGAGAAGAGTTTCGGCTGACTGTGCAGAAGGTTGCTGGATCGTTCACGTCATATGTTAAAAAGTTTTTCAAAATTTTCAGTAAACGCATTTTCGAATTACCCATTTTCTTTTTCAAAAATGCGTTTACAAAAAAATGTGCAAAAATTTAAACAAATGACGTGAACGATCCAACAACCTTCTACACAGTCAGCCGAAATTCTTATCCACTCATTCCTCCAGTGTTTTCAGTGCTAGAAATTAGTAATGATAAAAGTGATTGTGATTTAAAATATTTTCAGACGCTTTTTCCAGCCAAATCGAAAACGTGCAACCTAGAAATTTCACTGTCGAAACTCGATACCTCAAACTATATGCCACCAAATTTTTTGGAATTTCTGAACGCCCGACCAAATGTAACTCCCTTGTTAGTGGGAAAATTGGCTAATTTCAACGTTTACGTGAGACGAAAGTGATAACATCCACCTGAGGCCGTATTCATGAACGTTTACCGTACGGTAAATGAGAACAGTAAATGGTTTACCGTAGGGGAAATGCATTTTTCGGTATTCATGAAAAACTTTTACGGACCATAAATCAGTTTACGGAGAGGAAATGATTTACTCACCTTGAAGGTCAGTAAATGACATTTACTGTCTATTTTTTTTTATATTTTTTCAAATTATTGGCTCGTTTTTCATGTTTTTTAGTAACTTTTAGTACTCGAATTGTCGGAATTGATGGTATTGATAGATAAAGCTAAACTTGTGATATTTGAACAATTCCGTTTGAATTTAGGCGCAATTTAAGCCCCGTATATTTTTATTGCTACTAAGTTTGTTATGTAATTAAATTTTGAACAAATTATCATGTTTCGTGTCATGAAAATTGTTTTTTTTAATTAATCGCAAAATCTACAAAAATCTGCGTTTCCCCAGCAAGAAATTGACTTAAATATTGTCAGACTTAGAACGGTACACCAACAGTCGTCCGAGTATGAAGAGAGCAGTGATCCGCAGCAGGGGTGGGACAAAAACATTTTCCACAAACAAAAAAAAGGCAAAGAAAATTACCAAAAAACAAAACAATTTTTTGTCCACGAAAAATTTACCAAAAAAATCTTTTTAAAAAAGGCGTATTTCTGCCAGTTAAAAGGAAATTTTCCACGTTTTTTTATTTTTTTTTTTGGTCGTACCCCCGACCCGCAGTACCTATGTATGGTACATGAAGAACGGATCGACGTTGTCTTCTTTGTTTGCTGTAGCTCATATTGGAAACTCATATTGGACAGATATTATTCATAAAAACCACTATTCCGAAAAAAAGTACAAAAAATCAATAAGTCAACCCACGGTAAACCACACATAAACAGGCGGTAAATTTTTACGGACCGTAAATGTCGTTGTGAATACCGTAAATGATTTACGCAGTAAACGATTTACTGTGCCATTTACGGAGTAAATATTCCCCTAGGTAAATCGATTTACGCAGTAAACGTTCATGAATACGGCCTCTGTTTTATATACAATCAAAAACTTACTTTGTGAACAGCGTCCAGTTAGCCTTCATCGTTCGCATTTTGTCCGCTTCTTTTTGAAAATTGGTGCGGATGAGATCGTGATTTTCGCCGAAAACCATTGTTCACTGATGATAAATAATTGAAAAATTGAAGTTTTTCATGAATACCGAAAAATGCATTTCCCCTACGGTAAACCATTTACTGTTCTCATTTACCGTACGGTAAACGTTCATGAATACGGCCTCAGAATTCTGACGAACTAATTTACCATTAAGTTGTTCCAGATTAGATAATTTTTCCGTCAAATTCGCGATAGATTTAACAAGATCATCCGTAGTATATCCATTAATCGTAGAAGTATTAATCACAGGAATAGAGTTATTATTAGTAGCATCAAATAGACATTCATCAGTATCATTCACAATAGATAGCGATTTGGATCGTTTCTTCTCACACTCGGGTGAATTAAGAGCGTCCCTTTTTCTCACAATACGATTAGAAGCCGACATAGTAGTTAGTAGTTAGTATAGTATAGTTAAAATCGGTGAATAGTATATGGGACTAGGTAATCGATATGAGAGAGACAACCGACTCGAATGAGACAACCGACTCGAATGAGACAACCGACTCGAATGAGTTGATAACGATTGAAGCTGAGTAATCTTGTTCTTTATAGAAAAGCAGTTTGCATATCCAATAGTTAAATAGTTTGTTTTTGGTCTCTTACTTCCCATGAGTAAGGCTCTTGGTTTTTCTTGTAAATTATTTTCACCACTTCGAGGTTTCGCACAGTGAATAAGCGTTTTTTCGTTTCGTTGTTTTTGCTTATGGCCTCTTTCCACTAGCTCCTGAATTTTGCTAGTTCTTTTTTGGTGAGGTCTGGGCGGATCACAAAATGTTTTAATTCTGGCATTTTCACTTTGACAGAGTATAATGTTGAAAGAACACGACTCGCATCCTCCTTTGTTGGAAACTTCATCTTTATCAGAGGTGGACCTTCCATCTTGTCCGAAATCCGAAAAACCGCCACTGGCAAGGAAACACAGCACTCACTAGCAATTTTTTGAGCCAAATCGTCGTTGTTCAGAGTGGTTTGACTATCGATCTGACGTATAACTACGGATGACTTACGGGATTCGTGGATAGTGGCGTTGATAGTGGCACGTTTGATAGAAGCCTGGCTTTCCGGAAGAGATATACCTTTGGCTACAACCTCCGCAAAAGTTTTCTTGTTTCCAAATGAAGATTTTAGCTCAGCAATCGACGCTTCGAGAGAATTGACTTTATCCTTTAGTTTTCTATTTTCAGCAATAAGAGTATCCATGGAAATTAGAATTTTTGACAGCAGTTGATCATTTAGGGCGTTAGAAATAAATTTTTTGACAGGTAAGAAATAATCAGTAATAGTAGAAGGCGATTTAGAATTCACAGATGAACTTGGAATATTTCCATCGTTGGTTTTGCTTCTTTTTCCATTCGGTGTAAGTTGGGAGGGAGATCCATGAAACTGTCTTTTTCCATCCGATGGCATTTTTATAAGTAGGAGAGCAGAATGAATAAATTGTGCATTCTTTATTTATCATATTTGACGGTTTATTTATTTGCTGCAATATCTTTTTTTGTTGCAATTTTTCGCATATTATTTGATTGCTCTTTCTTTTTCGGCCGAATATTTTCCATTCGCGAAGAAAGCAAGTGCGCTCCATGAAACTTAGTACTTCGTGGATTTTATTTTCGTCGCCAAATTATTTAATTTCACGTTAAATTTAAACGTGATATAAAATAATTTGGCGACGAAAATGAAATCCACGAAGTACTAAGTTTTGTGGGAGCGCACTTGCTTTCTTCGCGAATGGACAATAAATGTTTAAATAAAATCATTGAAAAACCAAAAAACCAAAAAACTTTTGAAAAAATTCTGCAGAAAACGTCTCAAATAAAAATGTAGACTGCACAACTACAGTAACCCAACACCATTTCGACGGCCCTGAAGCCTGAAATGGGACACTATTTAAAGGGAAAAGAGATTTGTAAAAAGCCGCAATTTGAAGGACAAACAACGTGATGCAGACACGGGGTCGCCGAAGGAGGAGGAAAGGCCAAGAAGATGTTGTCGAAGGGAAAAATCAGGAATAGCTTCACAATATTTCGCTTTTCGACCAGGCCACCTACGACAAGCTCTACAAGAAGGTGAGTTATTTTTTGGGTTTTGCGACATATTCACGAAACTAGCAAAATAAAATAAAAAATTCCGCAAAACTTCGGAGAATGCTCCGATCGGTCTGAAACTTTGAGAAACCATTTGAAAAATACTGTCGGACATTCTCAGAAAGTTTCAGACCAAAATATCGATTTTTTTACTGAAAACTTTCAAAATCGACAAGCCTGGCTGCATCAAAAGCTACTTTTGATTTCTTTTCATTTTCAAAATGTTTTTATTCTTCATTTTTTATATAACTTTTTCATGCAATTTCCGCGTGTCCCCTCTGGCGCAGTCGGGTAAATTTTCTGGATTTTGTCGACATGTTGTTTCACATAGGGTTGGCAGTGGGGAGCCCCACTCTTTTTTGCACTAGTGACAGATATCCAATTTTAAGCACTCAAACAGTTTCCTCACTTTGAAAAACAATACTAGCACGTCTACTATTCAGATTTGTAACGGAAATTTCACATTCCCAGAACTGCGGAGGCATGTTTTGGCAATGGGTAGGTTGGGGCGGGGAGGTGGGGAGGGGAGGTGGGGAGCCTCCCCACCTCCCCATTTTTTTTAATCAGTAGGTTTAAAAAAAAACATTTAATCAGTAGGTTTAAAAAAATTAAGTTATTTTTCGCCCTATTTCTCCTCGAATCTTTCCGTAGCGTCACGAGCATCCTCCATCTCACGGCATCTTCCCATTCCATCATACATCGAACTAAGAGGCTTTGAACCTTTTCCTACCTTGCCCAACTCCTCTGTTCTTTTCCAGACCATTTGCCCTTTCGCTCGTTCGGGAATCGACTCAGGATCGTAGATGCGATTATAAAAGTTCATTCCATAACATTGAGCTGTTTCCATCGCCATCATTTCGGACGGCAACACACTGCGCTTTGGGCGGTTCGGATCGCGTGGCGGGTCACCGATACGTAGGCGTTTCCGACGGATTGGTTCTACACGTCTGTTCATTGGAAACGATTCGTTTGCTGGGTTTGGTTCAATACATGGGTGTAGATCAGGCAGAACAAATCTACGCCGTCTCACCAATTTTCTCTCCACATTCCACCAGTGATGCCACTCGTTGAAATAATGACTGTGCTCAAAAATGTCTTTTTCACAATTCCACAAACGACGAAAGAGCCAGCGTGGCCAACGATTGTCGAGAAATTCCCGACGCTGTTCTATGACAAAGGAAGCGTACATGTTGGAGCGGAATTCCATTTTAACGCGATACTTTCGAAGTGGAGGGAACCACTGAAAATATAAATGTTAATTTTGAACAGACTGTAATAAACTGTAAACTCACGTTGAACAACAACTCATAATGAACGAAACGCCAGAAGTAGACTTGATTGGCATCAGTTAGGCAACATCTCTTGCTAGCTCTTCCACCATGCACACTATTGTGAATGCCCACGTCATCGTCCAATGGTGCAATGACAGCCGCCTGCAGAGCGATAATCAAAGTGCCGGCTCGACCCGATCCCAGAAGACTCATCACAACGGCCGGGAACTTTTCTGACGCTTGCTTGAGTCGTTCGGCAATCAGTACGTAGTTTTCCCAGTACATTGGAGCATTCCGCTTTTCCCAGTCGAACATGCGGAGCATCAGCATTCGTTTTGTTGGCATGCGCTGTAGACAACTGAAAACAAAATGTCACTTTAAATATAGCATTACGAGAAGAACATACTGGAAAAGAGTGATCTCAAGCACATATTCCTGTCCGTATTCATCGTAAACATCAACAACACTCAAGCATTTCACCTTGTAGTGACGATATTTGTTTCGATTGTACCAACCCACCTCGCCCGCTTTGTCCGGGTAGAATTGAATCGAATAATGAAAGTTACCTGAATTATGAATGAAATCTTTTCTCAAATCAACCCTGATGACTCACTTTCCCAATCCTCGTTGAGATGAATGAAAAATTTGACGTTCGTTTCGTATATCCAGTGCCACAGAATTCCGCACGGATACACAAACGCTGGTGCACTGGCCACAATCAGTTTATTCTTATACTTGTCCATAATCTTATGGAAAACAAAATCATACGGATACATCCACGCAGCATCGTAAAAGTCGCAATCGTCCCAAAAGTCTTTGGTCATCCGCACCCGACACCAATCGTGGGTGTATTCCGGTGGTTGAGTGCGATATTTATGCTCAAATGTGTCTTGAAAATGAGATTGAATGTAGTTATCGATTGGTTCGGCTTGCTCGTAGCCCAATGCAACAATCCTTTTCTCCGTAGGGACATCCATCTCGTAACTTTCATCGACGTAACACGTAGCCATTTCCACTGAAATAAATAACATTAATAGTAGTGAAATATGAAAAATAAAGAGCCTAACAACTCACAAGGTGTTCTCTTTGCTTTTGCCTCTTCGTATGCAGCCTCTTTTATCGCCATTTCCGCGAACCACGCATCTGCTATAGCCTTGTTAATGGCACGTCTTCTGTCGATTTCTGGCTGCGTTCTTGCCATCTCCTCCCTATATTTCTTAGTACGGGCAACTATCTTCTCCTTTTCTATCAAAAACTCTTCGTGTTCCTCCTCTCGTTGTTTCCGTCGTCTCTCCACCGCCGCCTCATTCCTCATCCTCTCTTTCCAATCCAGATAAGCTTTTGTCAAGAATTGCTCGCACTCAAGCCCATAATAATACTCAATTAGAAATTGGTCGCGTGCCTCTTCTAAGCCTTTTTGTCCGAGCATAGTAAGGATTGGTGTATCCAATACAGTCATCCGATCATATTCATCCTCATCACTTAGGGAAGCAGTTCTGTCCATTGAATCCATAGAATCGGTGAAGGAAGCCTGTGAGTAACTATCGGTAGTTTCAGAATGGTACTGAGTAGAATCCGATTGAGTGGAAAGCGTGTTGGTGTTAATTGAGCGAAGATCGTCAGAATTGTCTGGATCATAGTCAATAGGCGGCTCAGGCTCAAATTCTTCGAACACTCTGTAAGCTTCTCCGTCTGGTCTAACAGCATTCTTTTCGATGGGTCGCTCGACTATAGGCGCCGGTGGATATTCTGCCTTACGTCTTCTCGTATTCTCATCTTCGTCCTCTCCTATTTCGTTTGGTCTGACGTTCACTGGAATATACATAGCTCGCCGTTCCAATATAATTTTGAGGATTTCTTCATCCGTCATTACTATTTGCTCATTTTGCTTCTTCGGCTTTTCTTGTTCTTCTACGACACCTTTTTCCTTGTTTTTCTTTTTCGTCTTTTCGCTTTCCTTTTTACTTTTTCTTTCTGTTCCCTCCTTTAATTCTTTCTCTTCCAACGTCTTCGTTTCCTTCTCGTCATGTACTGAATCCTCGAAACTCCCAGATTCCGCGGTTATTTCGTTGTCGGTAGAACTGTCGGCAGCGCTTTCGGCGGTATTTGGTATTAGTGGATCACACTCGTCTGAAAAAATTAAAAAAAAAAACATTGAAAAAGGAACCATTAACTAATTTTATACCTCCACTTATACTTTTTTCGCTTGGAGTTGGGCTTACTGGTTTTGGACGCAGTGAAGGAAAACTTTTGTAGCAACATAGCCACACCAATACGGGGCTCGCGACAACGACCACCAAAACGCCGGAGACAATCGAAACGATTAACCTGAAAGAAATTTTTTTATAAGTTAGTTTAACTTGAAAATAATTTACCACCAGCTCATCTCATCGGGTTTTTCTGAGAAGAAACTTGTGAAAAAGTTGTCTGCTTGTCCTAGTAACGTCCCGAGTGTGCCATTTTGACGCATGGAAGCGTATTGTAATCCTTCCAGCTTGATGAGGCTTTGCTCGGCGTTTAAAACTTTTTCTGACTGCCCGACCCTTGATGACTTCAAATAATTAATTGCGGAAACCATCGATGAGAAGTTAAATTCCGGAATTTTATTAGCGTCAAGAAAGAATAACGATTTCCCAAACGACGTCAAATTGCTTTCAGGGAGAGTTGAATTCGAAGGAAGAGATTTGATTACTGGCAAAAGGCTAGACAGAGATTTGTTTAAAGAGGAGATATTGCTCCATCCAGAACCAACTTGTTGTTTCTCATTGGCTGGGAGACTTTCAATGAACTTCACCAATTTTTCGCCATTGGTTGCCAAGTTTTGAAAATCCTGCTTCAGATCCTTCCTTTGAAAGAAATGCAATGTACGTTCGGTGTACGCCAGTTGAGACGTTAAGTTGCGAGCAGAAGAAAAACCTGATAGCCGATGCAAAAATCCTGTTTCTTTCATTTCCAGTTGTAGACTTTCTTCTAACAACTTCGATTCGTTCATTTTGGATTTCACCGAAACCAAAAAATTTGAAATTCCATCGATAACCTTACGTTCTTTTTCCGAAAATAAACATAAGGAATTTAATAGATTGACGAGATTTTCTATTGCCGCAACTTCAGACTTAACTCTTTGTGGAATTTCTATTAAGCTTCGAATGCTGGCGACGTTCTTATCCGTGATTGTGCTGTTAAATTCGACAATCGTTTTAAAGTATCCTGTGGTTGCATTTTTAGCGCTTACGAGAAGATCCAACTGGTTTTGGAAGAATTCGAGATTCTGTGAATATTTTGGTATATCCAAATTGTTTTTCAAGAATGTGAATTTGTCTTCGTCTTTCTGCAGCCTTCCTTCAGACGTTGAAATTTCTTTTAATTCTTGTATCGAAAACTGAGCAACTTCAGGCGCGCCGAGAAAACCTGCCAGCTGGTTTTTGAAACTTGTGAAAGGCTCCGAAGAGTTCAAAAGTTGATTGAACTCATCCAAGACTGTGGAGTTCACATCGGCAGTTGATCCCAAGTTTACAAAAGTGTCGTTCACCTTAGACAACGAATCCGATACGTCCACTGGGTTGGCTTTATTTATGATTCTCAAAGAAATCAGACCTTTCCGGGTTGTATTCGCGTAAGTTTCTCTGTCCGATTTCATCCATATTTGTTCTAGTGAGCTAAGCTGACTTTGAAACTTCTTCATAGGTCTGAAGACCCGTACCAGCTCAATCACAGACTTTCCTCCATTTAAAACTCCTTTGATCCAATTTCCTTCGAGGTTTTCGAACAGCGTTGCCAAATCTTTTGATCCATTAGGAAATCCAATAAGCAACTTCTTATCGTATCCAAAGACACTTGGTGCAAGTATTGTGTTTATGTCATCTAACATCTTAATGGCATGATGTTTGTTCTTCGCATCCAACCACGACTTGATAGTGGAGATGGATGACAATAAACTGTTCAAACTTGTCTTCAGATTGTTGAGAAATATTTCGCTGGTCAGAAGCTGGTACTGCTCGAAATCAACGACGAATGAACGCAAATCCTCCAAAGTTTTGAAATTCTGGATACCGATGTTTTCGTTCTTTAAATCAGTTAATAAACCACCATGTATAGATCCCATCCGCGATTGGAAATCCAAAAAGTGCCCAACAGCCGTATCGAACTTCGGATTGGAAGAATTAATCTCCTGGGAAAGATTTTTCAGATTCTGGACTGATTTAACAACTGAAGATGATATTGTGTCCAAATCAGTATTGAAATCATTCAAAGAGGAGAACATTTGGCTGATTGAAGACGAATGCGAAGTAGAGTCGCCAAGAAGCAAAACGTTGTTCAACTTTTCGGTGGTTTTATTGATCATCTGTGCTGGTCGAGCAGTTATCAAATCAACTGTCTTCACAGCCTTACCAGCGACACGGGAGTCCATTTCATCGATGCTATCGAGCAGAGTCGAATTTCTCACATCTAATGCTTCAGCCATAACCTCTTTCATCGTTACTGATCCGTCATTAAATTCATTCTGCAGTGAAATCGCATTCATCAGACGAGCTAGAGCGGCCGTTTTTTCCACGGATGTATTGAGAGTATTCAGATTCTTGCTTGGATCATTTTCAGACTTGGAGAACCACGAATGGAAGGATATAAAAACTCCAATGGCTAGCAAAATAAGTAAAAAACCGAATACTTTAAACTTGTAGTATCCATTGGTTTCACTGGACGTACCAGCATCCGTCGTTTCCGTGAGCGTTTCGCATCTTTTTTTTGTAGCACTGGAGTCGCTCAGTTGGCCTGAAATTAGTTTCACTGTATGAAATTTCTAATCAACTCTTATAGGGACCCATTGAAAAGCGGAGGATTATATCAGTACGGGTTTTTATCACTACCACCAGATTATTTTCTGGCCGATAATTCAAGGGGGCATCGGATTCAGAAGACATCAGGGGGAACAGTCTAATCATATTATTAAAATCTGAAAACTTAGCGACATAGCGCCACAAGCATGCGTGTCACCTTAAAAATGAGCGAATAGAAGGAGCTGGGAGGCGGCATGCTTCGATCCAAAAAATCTATGGACCTATGCACGAAATAAAAAAGGCCATTTAAATGAATTAATTTGACATTTTTTTTCCAATGCACGAGAGCAAGAAAATTCAATTAAATTGAATAAATTTGAACGCAGAAAACCGTTCGTGTCAAAATATGGCCACTGAAAAATTGCGTACGCCTTTAATAAATTTTGTCGCTTTACGGAATCTCGACACGAACGTTTTTCTGCGTTCAAATTTATTCAATTTTATTGAATTTTCTTGCTCTCGTGCAGTGCAGTGGCCTTTTTTATTTCGTGCATAGGTCCACTAAGGTTGAACCTAAATAGATAAGCATTTATTGCCAGAAAGGCACTACTTATTTAAAAATGTGTGTTGAACCTTCCAACCTAGGACTACATTTCACTAGTTGTTAACTTTTTCGTATGGCTACTTTCAAAAGTACTGTAGATCAGGGATGTGATTTCACGGTTACGGATTTCACGGTTTTCACGGCTATTTTTGAAAATAATTATTTCACGGCTGTTCGTAAAAAAGTTCCGTGAAATCCGTAAAATTTTCGAGATTGAGTGTAACTTTTAAAGCTATTGTGTTTTCAATCGACTTGCGACATGACGACGCAAGTCTGCATTCACCGTTCTGTCTGCGTCTCTTGAATTATCACTGTGTTCGCGTGGTCGCGCACAAATAAGTGGGCGGAGTTTCGCGTTCTCATGTCGCAAGTCGATTGAAAACACAATAGTGCGCTGACTGCTGTATCATCCTTTCAGGCGACAAGTTTTCGCAAAAAAATGCTCATTATGCCTAAAACACCTAGAACTGCCAGAAAAACTCGAACTCTTGTCGACTTTATTTCGTAAAATCGTATTCCCACCAAATTGATGCAATTTGGGCAGAAAAGCATAAAATTTTGCC
Source organism: Caenorhabditis japonica (assembly GCA_963572235.1). Classification (NCBI taxonomy): domain Eukaryota; kingdom Metazoa; phylum Nematoda; class Chromadorea; order Rhabditida; family Rhabditidae; genus Caenorhabditis; species Caenorhabditis japonica. The sequence goes on from OY754346.1 coordinate 20,045,820, forward strand.
TACTTCTCATTTCAACAATTTACAGTGTTTTTGAAAGAAGTTGTACATGAAAGGGAATTAACAAAGTATTCTAAAATCAATAGTACACTTCTAGACCCTGAGTTTGTCATGTTTAGCCAAAAACAACGAAGCACAGTTGTTTCATGGTCTGTCACTGACCGTTCACCAGCCACAGGTACTGTATTTCATACGATTTTTCGGGACTTCCTATTATTTCAAAGGAGTTCCCAATTAATAATAATTTTTTAGTAATATGGCATATCTCCCTGATAACTGAACACTTAGGTTACGAGAACTACTGGGAGCCAGGGTAAAGAAACGATTGTCATCGACTAAAATTTAAAATGGAAATAAAAAAAAAACGGAAAAAAATTAGTTTTAAGTTCCAAACGTCAATTCAAAAAAAGGATGGAGCCGAACGAAGAAGAAGATCAGCCACTGTGAAAATAGTTAATCTAATTTTGTAAATTTTTGCTCTTTTTTCAATTTTTTATTGTAATTACGGTTTTCTTTTTATTATCTTTCTTATATAGAAAATTTTAGATTAGTCTGTGTGTTTGTTTGTGTGTCTCACACACGAGTTTGCGGTCGTCAAAATTCGATCCAGCGACCTATAGATTGACGTTCAAACGTGCTAACCACTACACAGGTAAAGCGCGTCCAGCTTATAATAGGTGTAAGCCAAATAAAGGCCTATTTTGGGCTTAAAATAAGTCAATCGCGTGTGGCAGCGGCTACCCTCCTGCAACAGACTTATCGCGCACGCGGTGTGTGCGGCGACCGCACTAGGCCTATTACAAGACATCGCGATGCAAACGCGCTCTACGGCTTCACTGTTTTTTTGGGCGGCCTAAATTTTTTGTCATCATTTCATTGTTTTTTTTCCAAGTTTTCATAGCTTTTTGAGTACGTTTTCCATTTGATTTGTTTATTTTTTACAAAATATTTTTTTAAATAATTAACGTTATTGTGTTTTCAATCGGGTTGCGACATCAGAACGTGAAACCTCGCCACCTTTTTCCACGCAAAAATTCAAAATGCACTAACTTAATGTTTCCGTGAAAAAAAGTGGACGGAGTTTCACATTTTGATGTCGCAAATCGATTAAAAACACAATATTTTGTTTTCAATCGAGTTGCATCGTTAAAAAATGAAAATCCGCCACGTTTTTCACGAAAATATTAAATTTTAGCGCATTTTTAATTGTTCCATGAAAAACGTATGCTGGTTTTCATTTATTTTTTTTTTATGTTGCGACCTTCTTAAAAACATAATGCGTTTTCGCATCAGTGTTGCACTAAAGTTCTTTTCGTTCCGTTTTTTAGCCCCGCCCGTTTCCTATTTCCGTTTTTTTTAGTTTTTCCGGAACTTGAAAACCTTATTTTTCGGCGCTGCTCGCACCTGTATTATTATGGATTATTGACGTAGCGAGACAGCGTGTCAGTTATTTCGCCACGATTCAACATTTGGCGGCAAGAGACGAAACAAATTTTGCAAAATTTTTTTCATTTTGCTGGCGCACAACTTGCAGCAACGAATCGCTACGTCACGAATCCATAATATTGTGTTTTCAATCGAGTTGCGACATCAAATCGTGAAACTCTACTCACTTTTTCACGCGAACATTACATTTTAGTGCATTTTGAATTTTTGCGTTAAAAAAGTGGGCGAGGTTTAACGCTTTGATGTCGCAACTCGCTTGAAGACACAATAATACTGCTGAATCTTCTTCCGTTAGTTATTTCTGGGCCGTATTCATGAAGCCATTCGGAATTCCGAATGTCCTCCTGAATACGGCCCCTGCTATTTTTTCCGTAAACTCTCTTTTATGCACTGAACATTTCAGATTATTATGGACAGCTCGGACACCACGCGGAGACATCAACGACCTCAGAAACGGCCTCTCCTGTAGCTCCTGGCAGGTCTCCTGGACACCGTGCAGGACTCCGGAAACGGACGGCAACGACGACGCGTGACGTCATTTATTGTTAATTTTAATGGTTTGGCTTTGGTAAGCTTTTTAGAAATTTAAAAAAATTGGCTAGCGTGTATAATTTTTTGAAAAGTTGTCATCAACTGAAAATTCCTTTTGAAATCGGAAGGCAAACATTTTTTTTTCAAGTGACGTAATTTTGAGCGAGTTTGGAAGTATTTTTGACATTCTTTCCCAAACTTTCAAACCAATCCGAGCATCCAACGTATTTTATCCTTTTTTTGAATGTTGTCCACTGACTATTGAATTTTACCAAAAAGATAAGATTATTTAAAGAAAAATCCCACACCAGAAAAACGAAGTACACGTTGGCCATTCTTTTAAAATTCTGAAAGCTCTCCCGGCTTATTCTGTTGTTTATTTGTTTTCTGCTCGATTTCCATTGTTTGTTAATAACTTACCAAAGTTTTCATGTGTTTTAATTTCAAATATGCAATAAATTCGATTATTTTCATCAGTAAAATTTATTTGGGCAAGCTAGCTTGAATTCAAGCACGGCGGAGCCAAATATTTCTTGTGATGACCTGTGGCATGCCTATTGTAAGCCCACAGCCGAGTTTGTAATGGCCGCGAAAGGCCTATTATAGGCGTGAAATAGGCTTTCTAACAACCGCAATAAGCAAATCGTAGGTGAAAATTACCCGCGACAAGCTTATTTCAGGCCTATTACAGGCGCCGAGCCGCGATCAGCCTGTTACAGGCTTACTTCGGTGTCCTTCGCATGTACTCGATAGGCCTTGCGCGCAACCTATTATAAGCTGAACGCGCACTACCTGTGTATACCACAAGGGTCACGAGAACTTGAGAGAAATAGGGAAAACAGATGATTGCCATTTCTATTAAAAAAAAACAAAAATCAGTAAAAATAAATATTTGACGAAGGCGACTTAGTCGCCACAAGCCGCAGGCTTGTTAACAATAAAATTGTTCGAATTTAAGGGAAGAGTCTACAAAATCGGCAAGTTGCCGGGAAATACGGCAAGGGTGCCGACTGGCATCGGCACCCTTGCCGATTTTTGCGGCAATTTGCCGATTTTCACGGCAACTTGCCGAAAATTCCCTGAGTATTCTTCTCTTTTCTATGGTTTTGAATTCACTCCAATAGTTTCTTATCAAATTTGGCGTCTTTCAAACGACGGCCACCACCCGGCAGACGTCGATAATCCGGAACTCATGAACTGATTTTGTGTCATTTGTTTTTTTAACACGCGCCAGTGCGTTTTTCCATAGTGAACAGGCTTTCTCGGAAATAAAAATTTCTCTTCCAAGTTCCGTTGGAAATTTCCGATTTTGTAATTTACTCTTCCCATTTTTCGGCGGAATTTCGAATGTTTCATTTTTGTTTCCGAATTTCATCCTCGCTTTCGTCATGTTGAAATTTTAATTGTTTAACAAGAAAACAAAGAAAAAAAAATAATAAGTTTCAAAAACGGGGGTGTTCTTAGTAAAATACCAGAAGGTTGTTGACGGCTATCGCCGTCAAAAACCTTAAAATTTCAAAGTTTTTCTGTGTGCCTGTCAATCCATTTTTGTATATTGCCTGCGAAAAGAAATATGTCACAAACCTATTCAGTGCAGCAAAAAAAAACAGTTTTTGATGTTTTCAACCCGATGCAGTGCGCAAGAAATTTGAAAAAAAAACTACCGTACTCAGATGTTTTCAAACTGAACACAATTCTTCAGGTCGAGTCCTGGCATTTGAATATTCTAATTCGTCTTCCAATACTATAATGGATTCGAGGAGGAATGACACTCGAATTCACGTTTTTATTCGAAAAAAAAGTAACCAAAGCACGGTGTCCAGGATTTGAAATGTGGGCGGGGCCTAATTTGCTGGCGCGTCAGCAAACTTTTATGGCGCACTTTCGGTGCTTGCGCAGTTTGCGACTCTCGAATTTTTTTAATTGATTTTTTTATTTTTCTTTCAGTAAAACCTGTTTTTTTTTTGTAAAATGTATGTATTGTATATTTTAATACCATTAAATTGCCCAAACTTCCATTTTCGTAAATATTTATCCTGCAAAAACACCAAAAAACTCTAAACGAATATTTCGAAATGGTGGCTGAACCAAATTCGACGTTCTTAGGCTTAAAAAAGTTCTAAAGACCTCAGCTGTAATTCCGTTGGAGCACATGTGGGAAAAAATGAAGAATTTATGCTTTTTTTCCCGAAAAACATGAAAAATGCGTCAAAATTTGAATTTCGCGCGAAAAAATCTAGTGGGGCGCGTTTGCTCGGCTCCGCCCACATTTCAAATCCTGGACACCGTGCCAAAGAGATTTTTTTTTCTCCCAATTTCACGTGAAATTTCACTCCGTCACGAATCCATTATAAAAACTCATAGAGCAAAGCCGCCTTTACTCTTTAAGTTATCTGGAATCGTTATTTCTCCCATTATTTATTTTCCTCTGAACCCGATCTCAAGTTAAAAGTTCAATTCTTCATTACACTTGTTCTGTTTTCAACAAACCTTTAGGTTAAATGGAGTTTCGAAATGATTACCAACTGTTTGGATTTTTATTAAAAAACATATACCGTAAAACCTGTAATTGAAGTACATGTACTTCTATTTTTCAAACCCCCTAAATGGGTGTACTTCTAATACAGGTGTACTTCAATTAGAGGGTGTACTTCTATTTTTCAAAGGTCTTTCAAAAATAAAATAAGAAAAAAGAAAAACGATTCGAGACCAGGCTTTCTCGGAAATTTCCGATTCCGTTCTGAGACAAAATGATTTCCGAAAATAATTCCGTTTCCGTCGGAAAAAAAAATGTTTTTCTGTCGAAATTTGGTACAAAAAATGGTTTTTTTTTTTGGAAGAAGTTTGACCATGTCCGTGACACAAATTTCCTATTTAAAACACAAGTTTACGTATCTTTCCTCAATTTTTTAAACTTTTTTGTGGATACTTTAAGATTTTATGGACCTATTCAGGTTCATTTACGATTTTTCCGATCGGAAATCGGAATACCGACGGAAATTCGGAAATGAAAATGAAAAACTCGGAATTCCGTCGGAACTTCGCAAGAGAAAATTACAGAATCGAAAATTTCCGACGGAACTCGGAAGAGAAATGTTCATTTCCGAAAAAGCCCGAGACCCAGACAAACCCGAGGAAGACAAAACTGGGAAAAACATTTCCAAAACCGAGGAATAAATCCCGCCCATTGCAAACGTACGGCACGAGTTTTGTACTAAAAGAATTATAAGATTCGAGGAAAACTGCGCCGCAGACATGCAAATTTTTCCCGGTGTCGGGGTCTCGAAAATTTGAATTCTGCGCTCGTCAATTAAAATGTTGCCGGTTTGTTCCTCCATGAACACTTGTGTCGCGGGCATTCAAATGATTTTCAATTCAAAAATTGTTTAAACCGATGAAAAACGGAAAAAAGCTTCAAAAATTGAATAAAATTTTTTCAAAATAATTCACCCGATGATGTACCTCTATTAGAGGGTGTACTTCTATTTTTCAAAGGCCTCTTGGGGGTGTACTTCTATTAGAGGTGTACTTCTAATACAGGTGTACTTCAATTACAGGTTTTACGGTATATTGGCGCAATTTTGTTCATTACTGCTCAGAAACTAAAACAAATAGTATGAGTGAACATAAAATATGCACTTCAAACGACAAATCAAAAAAAGAAATATTCAAAAAATAGCTCAAAAATATGAAGAAACGTACTTGAATCTAACTTTGTCGGCTAAATTTCCACTAACTAAACAAAATATCCCTAACAAAAAAGAAAAAAACCACAGTAAAACTCGAACTCCCGACGTCCCGCACGGCAGCCAAGACTGTAAACCACTTGGGCATCGCGCCGGCTGAAAACCTAGGCAGTGTGTGATGTCACATTTCAAACGACCCCGGAGTTTTCCGCCGGATTTCATTTCGACTGTAGAAATGCAAAACGCGCAGAAGAAAAAAAATAATGATGACGGACCTAACAGTAAAGTACCCTTCAAAATAACGATATCAAAATTTGAAAAAGACGGGCATCATCGCGGGACTCAGGAGAGTCAGATTTCCAAGTTTGGGCCCCTACGGACTTCTGGGGTCTGCGCGAGCAGTGCGAACATACCGATGCACAGACAGACTTACACACAGAAAAATTTTATTAGTAACAAGCCTGCAGCTTGTGGCGACAAAGTCGCCTTCGTCAAATATTTATATTTACTGATTTTTGTTTTTTTTTAATAGAAATGGCAATCATCTGTTTTCCCTATTTCTCTCAAGTTCTTGTGACCCTTGTGGTATAGTGGTTAGCACGTTTGAACGTCAATCTATAGGTCGCTGGATCGAATTTTGACGACCGCAAACTCGTGTGTGAGACACGCAAACAAACACACACACACACAGGTTTTGCGCGATAGGCCTATAATAGGTTGCGGCCAAAAATAGGCCTATTATAGGCTTATAATAGGCCTATCGCGGGCGGCAGCGCCTACCCTCCTGTAATAAGCTTATCGCGGACGCGGTGTGCGGCGACCGCGGTAGGCCTATTTGTAGGTCAATGCAAACGCGCTCTATGGCTAGACTATCTCGTCAGCGACTTTCAAAAAACCACATTTTTTTGGCCTAAATTAAATTTTTGCCGTCGCATTTAACTCTTTTCCGTTTTTTTAAATAATATTTTATTTTTATTTTAATAAGTATAAATTGTGCTTGTTTTTTCCTGTTTTTGCGCATTCGTAAAAATTGGCATTTCGAGATAAATTGTTGGACAAGAATTATTTTCTTATTTTTTGTTTTATAAAAAACAATTTTTTTTATCAAAAATGCTGATTTTTACCGTGAGATTTCAAATATCTGGAGATCCGTAAATTTCCTTTTTAAATTCGAGAGAATTTACAGGAAATTTACGAATAATGCCAAAAAATAAATTTTTCGATATATTTTCTGAAATTATTTGTAAATTTCGTCGTGAGACTGCTGAATTTTTTCTGATTTTTGAATTCTTCTGATGTCTCGCGAGGAAATTTACGAATATGGTCAGAAAATTTAAAAATTTAATGTTTTCAATCGACTCTTCAATTGAAAACAATTGAAAAGTCGATTGAAAATAAAATATCTTGTCAAATAAACATTTATCGATTTTTCTCGATAAAACAAATTCGCACCGTTCTCGTTATTCCTTCAATATTTTATAATTTCAGATTGCCCGACGCCACCCATTCATCCGCCATCCACCCGACACCGTCAAACGCCGTGCCAACGATTTTAAAGTGAGTTTTTATTTCGTGTTGTAAAAATTGGATAACTTTCGGAAATGTCCTGCCTTGATTTCTTCAGAATTGAATGAAAAAAAATTATTAAAAAGTACACAAACGCCAGTTCAGAGCAAAACACTCATTAAAAAAAGAACTTTACTTATTGTCCATTCGCGAAAAAAGCAAGTGGGCTCCACGAAAATTAGTACTTCGTGGATTTCATTTTCGTCGCCAAATTATTTCATTTCACGTTGAATTTACACGTGAATTGAAATAATTTGGCGATGAAAATGAATTCCACGTATTGTCGGCCCGCCAAAATGGCCAAACGCGCTCCGCTGAACTCAACACTATGCGATTTTCATTTTGGTTTCCAAATTATTTCTTTTCACGTTGAGTTTACACGTGAAATGAAATAATTTGGAGACAAAAATGAAAATCGCATAGCGTTGAGTTGAGCAGAGCGCGTTTGGCCATTTTGGCGGGCCGACAATAGTACTAAGTTTCGTGGAGCGCACTTGCTTTTTTCGCGAATGAACAATATGGGGTTATTCACGGAACCAGCAAAAAAAGCATGAAATAGAAAAAAAAACTCAGCGAAAATTCGGAGAATCGATCTGAAACTTTGAGAAATCATTTGAAAATACTCTCAGACATCCCCAGAAAATTTTAGAACGAAACATTGATTTAAAAAATAGCGATTTTTATATCAGAAAATGTTCAAAAATCGATATTGAAATTTTCTAGGAATGTCCGAGAGTATTTTTTAAATGATTTCCCAAATTTTCAGAGCGATATGAGCATTCTCCGAGTTTTCGTTGAATTTTTTGCTAGTTTTTTGCTGGTTCCGTGAATAACCCCATTAATTTTTGTTATTTTGAAAAAAAAAATATTTTTTTGTTATTTACCGTAAAAACTGTATTAGAAGGGCCCCCCTTCATTTTTTTTTTCGTGGGACCGTGCGTGTGTGTGGAGGGATTCTTTCTATTATAGGGGGTCCTTAAACTTTCGCTAAAGAGGTCTTTTTATTGATAGGGTCTTAAAATTAGAGGAACGCTTTAATTCAAGAGGGCACTTCTATTTTTCGGGAGGTTGTTTGTGGGCCGTTCTAATACAGTTTTTACTGTAACTTATTTCTAGGAAAAAACTGCTGGCATTTGTGCACTTTTTTGGTTTTTTCATTTAATTCTGAAGAATTCGTAGAGCGAGAATCATGAAAAGTGCGAAAAATTAAAATAAGAAGAGAAAACGAGAAAAATAAAAAAAAATTAAACAAAATATGACGAAAACTGAGGTCGAACCTCACAAGTAAGTATATGACAAATTTTTTAAAATTATATTTGTTTCAGTTTGTGGCCTTCCACCCGATATGCAGCGATGGTGGCGACGGTGTCGGATATGGAGACGATTGCGATTGGAGGAATGGGAAACGAATCATCAATCATGGAGGATATTCACGGAACAGCGAAAATGGAGCAAAAGCGAAAAAAAAAAACTGCGCGAAAACTCAGAAAATGCTCTGAGTAATTTGAAATATATGGGAATATGGGCGAAAATACTCTTGAATATGCTCAAAAAAATTGAAATAAAATTTCGATTTCAAAAATTTCAGACTAAAATTTCAATATTTCGGTACAAAACTGTTTGAGCATATTTAGGAGTATTTTTGTCTCCATTTCCCGATGTTTCAGGTCAATCAGAGAACTTCCCGAGTTTTGGAGAAGTTTTTTTTTTGCCTTCTTTGCTGTTTCGTGAATAACTCCTCTAAAGCATTTTTTTTTATTTAATTCGCAATAAATTTGTCATTTTTATCAACATTGTATCAATTTTGCAAATAAACTGCCTTGAATACAAATAAATTTGAGCCTAAAGAGCCGATATATCGGCCTGGGAGCACCTATAATGAGCTTACCGACGAGTTTTGAATGTCCGCGAAAGGCCTATTTATGGCTTACAATAGGCTTATTGGTGACCGCGATAAGCTCATTATAGGCGAAAGTCAACCGCGATAAGCCTATTATAAGCTTATTATAGGTGACGGGCCGCGATAAGCCTATAATAGGCTTACTATAGGGTCCTTCGCGGGTACTCGATAGGCCTACCGCGCAACCTATTATAGGCCTATCGCGCAAAACCTGTGCAGGTGGTGGGAGATAATGCCAAAACGGATCCGAAACGGATGGGACGTGGATTGGATCCATATATGATCCGATATAGATCCACGCGCCCCCGTGGAGGGAGCGTGGATTGTTTTGGCGTGGGTCGCCGTGGATCCACGCCGGCGTGGAATATATATGGAGGACGCGTGGATCCGTGGGAGAATGGAAACATATCGGATCTTATATGGATCCACGTGTCCCTCGTGGAGGGCGCGTGGAATTTTTTTGACGTTATGGAGAATGGATCCGCGTTCATCTGAAGCAGGGCGCGTGGATGTCAGGCTCTATTAGAAGAGCAGGCAACTTGGTAATGGACCATTGTAGCCCCCCTAGCTGATATCGACCACCAAGGATCGGCTTAGCACAGGCTGATTTTGGTCCGATTTACTCAGTGGTTTGTAAAAAAACCTGGCAGTTATCCTGGTATATGAGTGAACTAGTATAATAACTAGTATAGAATTGTGTCGAAATAGAACTTGACGCGAAACAGAACCGCGTGGAATAGAACTGTTCGGAAATGAAACTGTTCCGAAATAGAACCGCGTGAAATATAACCGAGTCAATAAATCGAAAACAGGTCACGCCACTGATTGTGAGTGGAACTTTTTCTGTTTGGCTATTTATTCAATAGTCTTCACCCAATTGTGCTAAAACGCGCTAAAACTATGTACAGTTCTATTTCACACGGTTCTATTTTGAAAAGGTTCTATTTCGAGGTAGCGCCTATTTATCAGATAAGTCCTCCACTTCTTCCTTATTTAATTTTCCATTTCAATATCGCCTTCCGCTATACCAGAATAGCCCCCCCCTTTTGTAATACCGTATTTACTCTATTTGTCCGGCATGCCGGCTTATTGTTTAAACCTACTGCTTGAATGCCGGCCAGTTAGAGTGAATACCACATAATTCATTTTCCACATTTGTGGCTCATAAAATCTTTTTTTTTTTCTTTTCCAATTACGTTACTGATTTCACCTTTACCATAGTTCTGATTTGAAAACGTTTTGATTCGAGATAGTCGGGGACTACGATGGTGAGGGACTATAATTATTTATGCAGGGGTGGGCGCTTATATCCCACGGCAGGCATATGAAGTAAGTATTCGGGAAACTACGTCTTAAAATAATAAAATCCACGAAAAACTGGTGTCACCACGCTACGCCCCGCCCCTTTCCCGTGCAAAACATAAGGGCCGTCGAAACCCGTGAGGTGTCGGTCCACATGGGAAGGTATACCCGCCGCCTGCGCCAGTGTTGCAAGGTATTTGGTCAGAGAATTCTGAAGGGTGGGTGGGGAGCTCTGGATGAAGGCTCCGTGGCACGGTGCCACAGAGCTCGCCGGCTATTTTTGGTTGTCTGGATACATGTGCTCATTGAGCATCTTGAGTGAAAACCAAAAATGGAAAATTCAGGAAGTCTAGAAAATATCCACGTCCCACCCACGTCCCATCCGTTTTTGATCCGTTTTCAGTCCACGCTCCCACGTCCGCATCCTATCCGTGGGAGCGTGGATCCTAATAGGATCAAAATCGGATACATATAAAATTCCTATAAATTCCACGTCCCATCCGTTTCGGATCCGATATGGATTTGAAGCCCTTCACCTGTGCAGACTAATCTAAAATTTTCTATATAAGAAAGATAGTAAAGATCCTTCTATTTTTTATTGGCATCCTAGGACTGTCCTTCTATTTTAGGGGTGAAGGGTTCTTCTATTATATTATTGTTTTAAAAAAGTTGTCACCTGGCGAGAGGCGCGAATTCAAAAAATAGGCTCCGCCTTCTCGCCAAAATTGTTTCGCAATTCTGCGCGCGCCAATTCGCAATCGCGGTGCTCGCGATTTTCTGCGTTGAATTTTCGTTACTTAATTAAGAAAATTAAAAACTCACTTTGAATCAACAGTTGACAAAATTCGCTTCAAAATAACAATTTTTATACAGGTTTCCAGGAGAAATTGAAAGACACTGGACGAAAATTCGACGCAGAAAATCGCGCGCACCGGGATTGCGAATTGGCGCGCGCAGAATTGCAAAACAAAACATGGGATAATTACAGAATAGCCACCCATATATTTCAAAATAGGTACCCATTTGACTCGCTATAATATAGCCACCCACAGTCGGCGCCGCGTGGGTGGCTATTCTGGAATTATGGGTGGCTATTCTGAAAGATTCCCTAGGAAACCAGTATAGCCACCCATTACCACTGAGTGGGTGGCTTAACTGTAATAATATATTCCAGTATAAGCACCCATGTATTTCAAAATAGCCACCCACAGAAAATCGGAAAAATCCCATTTTTCAGTTATGTGGGTGGCTATACTATAGCGTGGGTACCTATATTGTAGTGGGTGGCTATACTGGAATTTTCCCCAAAACATCTCGCCAGGTGACAACTTTTTTAAAACAATAATAAATTTTACGGTAACCATTTTCTACGTTGAAGATTGAGAGACGCCAGACGAAACGTAGGAAAGTCCGCAGTGCACTGTCTGTGTGCGACCGGTGCAACTAGCAGAGATGGATAATTCCGAAAAAATCATATCGAAACATTTTGGATGCATTTTGAGAAATGCTCTTCAGAATGCGAACAAAAAATGTTAAGAATTACGGATGTCATTGAAAACTATGTTTCTTTTTTTTTCAATGTTATGAATTTTTATTTTCTTATTGTCGATTCGCGAAAAAAGCAAATGCGCTCCACGAAACTTAGTACTTCGTGGATTTCATTTTCGTCGCCAAATTATTTCATTTCACGTTGATTTTACACAAGAATTGAAATAATTTGGCGACGAAAATTAAATCCACGAAGTAGAAATAAGTTTCGTGGAGCGCACTTGCTTTTTTCGCGAATTGACAATATTGTGTTTTCAATCGAGTTGCATCACTTAAACACCGCCCACTTTTTTTCACGCCAATGTTGAATTTTAGTTCATTTTGAATTTTTGCGTGAAAAAAATGGGCGATGTTTCATTTTTTGATGATGCAACTCTATTGCATCTTCGAGCGGTGGAACTCTCAGTGATGAATAATATTGAGAACACAGTACTTTGATCCATTTTTGAAAATTTGTTTTTTTCACGAATTTCACGGTTCTTCAAAGCCGTGAATTTCATTTTTTTTTTGGCCGGTTTAAAAAATCAGAAACATTTATGCAAAGTTATTATATATTTCTCCGATGCTTTTTTTTAAATCACGAAGCACCCAAGATAGCCGACTGTTTGCCCCCTGATGACCCCTAAATCCGATGTCGCCTTGGATTAATGGCCTTATTTTCCAGTGGCGGCAAAATGTCAGTAAAGCCACCCACAACAATATAGACACACACTCTATTGTAAAGGCACCAACAAAACTGAAAGAATAGGATTTTCTCAAATAGGTACATTTATTGATAGATGTGGGTGCCTATTCTGTAATAATACCCCAATGCCTTCACAAGACGTACCAGAATTCTCGTCATCCGTAGTTTCCGTGACCAGCTCGCTACTTTCTTTTTCCGAAGGACTGGAGTCGCTCAGGCACGATCGAGTACGTAACAAACTTTTTTCTGAAATTAGTTTTTGAAAATTCTGATATAGCCTCCCACACGACATAAGCCCTTCATGTGGAATACCACTCCCACCTATTGAAAAGCGGGGGCTTTAAAAATTTCTTCAAAGCCCCCAAAAATTGAGTGGGAATCAGGGGTGGAACCAAAAAAAAATTTTTTTTTTCTATTTTTTTTTGTTTTTTCGGGGTTTTTTTTAGATGAGACAAAAAATTTTTTGATTTTTTTTTCGATGGTAAGAGTGAGACCAAAAAATTTTTTTTTTTGATGAAGCGCCGCAGGCAAAAAACTTTTTTTTAGAGACACGGAGGCGAAAGAAAGTTCCGGTTTTTGGGCAAAATCTCATTCAGTATATGTTCCGAATTGACAAAAGCTTTTAATTTTGAACAAAAACTTGGAAAAGTTCTTTTTAAATGGCAGAAATACGTACTTTTTTTGGAATTTTTTTTTTGTTTTTTTGTTAATTTTTTTTAAAGGGCAAAAAACAAATATTTTTTTTGTTGGTTATTTTTTTGGAGACAAAAAAAGTTTTTTTTTGTCCCACCCCTGGTGGCACGGCGTGTTGAAGAGTACATTGTGAAAATGCGCTCCACTGCTCACATAGATTTGAGGAAACGCGGTAGTTACAGATTTGAAACAGTTTGGATTTTCAAAAACGAGGCGCTGGCGGAATACGTTTTCTGCATAAAATAAATGGGTAAATATTGTTTAAATATTTAGAATCATGCAAAAGATATGAACTCACAAGAAAAAACATATAAAAAAAATTTCTGTGGCGCCGCAGTAACGACGTTTTGAATACGCCATTTCGCGCAATTTTTTCTCGAGTGACGTGGCAACTTTCCCGTGAAATTTAAAATTTAATTTTCATGTACCTCTCAACACCCCGTGTGGTGGGAATGTTTATTCAAATCTCTCGGAATCTTCGATAGACAGGGAAAGTTATTTTTTTATTTAAACTTGTGGCCAGTGGCTTCACGGGACGTACCTAAATCCTCGTCATCCGTCAATTCCATGAGATATCCGTTTTCGTCAATTTTCGGTAGACTGGAGAGGCTCTGCGTCGATTGAGTACGTAACAGCAGTTGGCCTGAAATCAGTTTCACTTTATGAAAATTCTGATCAACTCGTAGATGGGAAAACTGAACCTCGCATTGAAAGACTCGCTTCAAAAACCAGAAAAAAAGGTTTTCAATAAAGCGCGCTTGCACCGCGCCTGCGTCTCGTTCCTCGGCACTCTCTCGCCCACTTTTTGGAACATATGAATTTCAGACTGTTAAAACGCATTTTAAAGTATTTTTACGTTTAATTTTTTTTCCGGAAACTATTATTTTCTATTTTTACACATTGATCCCTATTTGTTTTTTCTGACTAGGGAAGTAATTTTTGGTACATTTTGGAAAATTCTTTTAAAAAAATCAGGGTAATACTAGATTTTTTGGTGAATTTTTTGATATTAAAAATCCGAAAAATGTTTTCAGAAAAGTTTTTATGAGCCGTCAAACTTTTTCTATTTTTTGAACACATTTTCACCGGGGTTATATCAGTGGGGGTGTGGCCAGTGGCTTCACAAGACGTACCAGAATCCTCGTCATCCGTCGTTTCCGTGAGCAATTTGCATTTTGCTTTTTCGGTAAGACTGGAGTCGCTCAGATTCGATGGAGTACGCAACAGCGGTTGGTCTGAAATCGGTTTTATTGTATGAAAATGTTTTTTCTTTTAAGCGGGGGGGGGGGTGTGGCCAGTGGCTTCACAAGACATACCAGAATCCTCGTCATCCGTCGTTTCCGTGAGCAATTTGCATTTTGCTTTTTCGGTAAGACTGGAGTCGCTCAGATTCGATGGAGTACGCAACAGCGGTTGGTCTGAAATCGGTTTTATTGTATGAAAATGTTTTTTCTTTTAAGCGGGGGGGGGTGTGGCCAGTGGCTTCACAAGACGTACCAGAATCCTCGTCATCCGTCGTTCCCGTGAGCAATTTGTATTTTGCCTTTTCGGTAGGATTGGACTCGCTCAGATTCGGTGGAGTACGCAACAGCGGTTGGTCTGAAATCGGTTTCATTGTATGAAAATTGCGATTAACTTGTAGACCATCTGTGCGGTTCAGAACACGATTTCCCTGCGCCTCACCCCCAACAACTATTCTGACATACCCCTGAAAAATCAGAGCTGATCTTTTATGAATCGAAGCATGCTTCCTCCCAGCTCCCTCTGGACGCCATTTTAGAGATGTCAAACATGCTTCTGGCGCGATGTCGCTAAGTTTTAAAATTTTAATAAAACCACCACATTCTATGAAGTTGGGTGGGGGGCTCTTCCAATGTTTATGCTGGGGGGCCTATATCACAACGCTGCGGAGGGTTTTAATCGAATGTTCCCTATTCCCCTATTTGCGATCATTTCAAAGATTAGAATAACTATCACAAAATTATTACAAATACGAGAAATAGATTGCAGCCATTCTAAACCGCGCAGTTCTAAAGTCCTCTTTTCATGTTCGACTCCTTTCAAAAAACACTGAAAGTGGTTAAAAAGACGCAATCGAATGTTCCCCTTAATCTTTTAATCGAATGTTGATCCACGCGCCCTCCACGAGGTACGTGTGGATCCACGACGACCCACGCATAAACAAACACTGGGCGAAGATCTTGCTCACCTGTTTCCGAATTGGACTCTTCAACTATGTTCTTCACTTTTGACGGGTCTCGGGGATCGCGTCGCTTCACTGAAAATATTAAAATATTAATGGGGTTTTTTTAACATCAAAAAATCATTTTTCAAAGCCTGAATAATCTTATGATAAAAAGTAATACACACTTACTTGTTCTTCGTTTGAACAGCAGCAGAAGACAGCTCCAGAAGAATCACAGTTCAATGAATAAAAGTTGTTTATCCAACTCTCATTTGAAAGGTGACACGTGGTGATCAGATAAGATCAGTTCAAAAAATAAAAGTTCACGCAAATGTCAGTTTTTATTTTTATTTTTTTTTTCAATTTTATAATATAGACGTAAATATTACTTATTGTCGGCGTGATCGGTGCCCTACGATAGGAATGAGGGCATATCGCGTTGGCAAATGTGGAATCATATTTTCAAAACGGAGCACTGCAAATTCGTTGCTTTTGTAAAGTGGAGGACGCGGCCACGACTAAAGAGTGCAGATAATTGAGAGAGTGGCCAAAGTTTTGCTTTTTTTTCTGAATATCACTCCAAATGAATGCGAAATTCCCGGTTCCAAAATATGATTCTTTCCGTTATATACGCTGTTTTGATGCTTTTTATGTCTGCGTCTCATCCCGTTTTAAGCCGGCTTCTCTTTCACCCTCTCCTTCTCACACGCTATTTGTATGCCTTTTTTTCTGCGTCTTTCGCCCTTGTTTGGTGGTCAAGTGGTTAGCGCGTTTATTTTATAAGCGAGAGACCCAGTTTCAAGTTCTTTGGTGGTCCAAATTACTTTTTTCCGTTCCATTTCCGTTATTTCAAGTATCTGAAAATTGGTGATCCGGAATAGAACTGCCCGAAAATTATGGAGGAATTTTTCGAAAAATACACTTGGTTTTGAAATGACTGGTTTTGAAACGTTGCGGAGCCGGTGACCGAGGGAGTAAGAGGGTGTTCTGTAGAAATATTTTAAAAGCTGCTCATCAAACGGGGAAAATCACGGGGTGCTGAGAGGTACATGAAAATTAAAATTTGAATTTCGCGGGAAAGTTGCCACGTCACTCGAGAAAAAATTGCGCGAAATGGCTTATTCAAAACGTCGTTACTGCGGCGCCGCAGCAATTATTTATTTTTTTTTCTTGTGGGTTCATATCTTTTGCATGATTCTAAATATTTAAACAACATTTTTCTATTTATTTTATGCAGAAAACGTATTCCGCCAGCGCCTCGTTTTTGAAAATCCAAACCGTTTCAAATCTGTAACAACCGCGTTTCCTCAAATCTATGTGAGCAGTGGAGCGTATTTTCACGACGTACTCTTCAACACTCCGTGAAAATGTTTTTCGAAATAAAAAAAGACATAAAAAGGGTAGATATTTCACGTTCAAACTCCCGATCGACGTGACATTTGTTTTTAATGGACCTATTCAGCAGAGGAAAAAAACCATTTTTCGTGGTTTTTTCCCCCATGCAGAATTGAGAAAAAAAGACAAAAGCCGCGCTATTATATTAGTGTCAAAGTTGACTTGCCCGTTGGACGTTGACACTCAAAGTGTTGTAACTCAGCTTAAAATGGTCCGATGAACCCGAACTTAACTAAAATCATTATTTTAGTTCGAATACTTTATTTCGATAACAAATGTAGAGCTCGTTGGCTCGTTGTCTTCAATTGATTTGCCGTCACAACAAATGGATTTGTCGTCGTCGGATGCTCTATCGTTGGATGATGCAGCAATGGATGGTTCTTCGTCGGATGGTTCAACAATGACTCGTACTGGACCGTGTGCTCCTGTGGTGTCATCGTCGTCGCAAGGATTGGCTGGACCTCTACCTCTTCGTCGCTCCGAACGTGCACCGAAGATTCCTTCTCGCTTGAACATGGCTCCCAGTGGAAAGTCGTACAAGTAGAAGCTCAAGTGCAGTCGAGGGAGATGTTACGATCGACATCGTATAAATAACATTAATTATGTTTTGACCTACCTTTGTTGATCTCTTACGCGCACATTTTCTATGTGATGTTTTACCCGCCAACTCGCCCTATAAAAGGCGAGTTTCCCCTCATTTATGGTTCTCCTCCCGTCACCCAAATTATCTATATTCTTATTGGATCTGCTGAATAAACACCTATAAAGCAAGACCTTCAACAATCCGGATATTTAAATATGTTCAGAAAATTTTTGACAGAAAATAGATATTTCGGTCCAAAAAATATTCTGCTCATATTTAAATATCCAAGAGGATTGTTGCCCTAATTCCTCAAAATTTGAGGTCGATCGGGGAATTTTCCGAGTTTTTTTTCTCCAATTTCATCAATAAGTCTGCAGCAGGTGTAACGGTTTACAGAGTTTCACGGTGAGCTATTGTGAAAACAAAAAAGTTGCGACGCGGTGTTTGCCTACTTTTAAAATTCAAACGAAAATGGGAACAACTCTCTTCATTTCCCGTGCTATTTCTTTCATTGCCGTTTGAATTTCAAAAGTACGCAAACACCGCGTTGCTATTTTTTTGTTTTCACAATAGAGTCTACGTTTTAAAATTATTTTTGGAAAAGTAATTTCGGAGGTCATCTCTCTCAAGACTCTGCGTCTCTAGTTTTGCACGCACTTAGCTAAATTTGGCAGAATATAACAGGTGAGACGCAGAAAAACGCGACAGAGCGCGTTTGCCTTTACGTAGGTTCTAATGGGGTTATTCTCGAAACCAGCAAAAAAAGCAAAAAATAGAAAAAACCAGCAAAAAATTCAGCGGAAATTCGGAGAATGCTCCGATCAGTCTGAAACTTTGAGAGATCATTCAAAAAACACTCTCGGACATTCCCTGAAAATTTCAGACTGAAATATTGATTTTAAAAATTATCGATTTTTATTTCTGAAATTTTTCAAAATCGATATTTTGGTCTGAAATTTTCAGGGAATGACCGGAAGTATCTTCTTAATGATTTCCCAAAGTTTCAGATCAATCGAAGAATTCTCCGAATTTTCGCTGAATTTTTTGCTGGTTTTTTCTATTTTTTGCTTTTTTTGCTGGTTTCGAGAATAACCCCATAACACGCCGTGGGTTTAATATACCTAGCTTCTCCAAAAACTGCCATTTTGGTAAGAATCGAGAATGCAATATGGACAATGTACTGATCTTGGCGGTGAAGAAGCCCGAGGAAAAACGAGAATGGCGTTCTTTTCAAAAGATAGGCCACGTCTTCGAACAGCTTCGTTCGCGACACCTCTTCTCGTAGCATGTCATCGATAATAGTGAGTGTGTAACGTACGTATTCGTCTTTCGAGATCTGTGGCAAGTTCTCATTGTCGAAGAATTACCAACTAAAATATCAAGGAACCTGTGAGATGAGATGAACGAACGCGTAAACGGCTCTTTCTTTGAACGCGGCCAGCACCGTCGAGCGCTCCGTTTCGTTTTCCGCTTGCTGATATGTGACGATAAAGTCAAAATCACTCTGCGCAATCATTTTTGTTCTGGAACATTATATATTACTATCGTCTCAGCAGCTGCTTATAAACTTTGAAATTAGCCAATTTTCCCACAATATATCTCGGTGCACATTTTCTCGACACAGTTGAAATGAAAGCGACCGTAACACATTTAGAAATGTAAACAATTTCTATTGTTTAATTTAATTTTTCTTGTTTTTCATCATACATTTTTATTGGGTTACGGGCTTTCAGAAATGCCTAAAAATTTGGTGGTATATAGTAACGTTCCGAATCAGTGCAAAAAAATGACGAAATCAGTTTAGACTGATTATCATTTACACTGGTCACGCATCTATTATTGTTTTAAAAAAGTTGTCACCTTCAAAGCCGCGTGACCTTTAAAATTAGGCTCCGCCTTTTCACGCGAATTTCCACCTTTGTAAATTTTCATGAACAAAAACTGAAGGAAAATAAAAATTTCATGAAATTCGCGTGAAGAGGCGGAGCCTAATTTTGAAGGTCACGCGGCTTTGGAGGTGACAACTTTTTCAAAACAATAATATATCAAAAATATCGATTATCAAATTAATTGTTTTGAAAAAAGAAATGACGAATCCGATTATCATTTACGTCGAAAAAATATCGGGTAGGAAAACAATGAATATCAAATTCGTCAATTACGTCGTTTACGTCAAAAATCGTCAAAATACTAATGACGTAAACTATCGAAAGATATCAGAAGTACGGAGCGCTGCAAACGCGCTCCCTTCGCACAGTGGTGGACGAGGCCACGTTGGCGACGAGAGAGTGCAGAAAATTGAGAGAGCCGTGGCCGATGTTTCGCTCTGATTTCTCTAAACCTCACTCCAAATGCATGCGAAATTCTTTGTTCGATTGAAGCGAGTTTTCAGCGTTTTATACCGAGTATATACACGTAAGATTACGTGGATACGAGTTGCCCGATAATTGGGCTCTCGGACGTTTAGAAAGTTGACGTTTCGAAAGTGCGACGTTTCGATGGTTTTTCTGGACTTTGTCGACGCGGTGTTTCACACAATTATTTTAAAAAGCTTTTTAAGGAAAATTCCTCAAACACCGCGACGACAAAATCCAGAAAAAGCTTCGAAAAGTCCACTTTCAAAACGTCTATTTTCAAAACGTCCGAGAGCCGATAATTGGGTTTCTTCCAACAGTATTGTTATCTGTCCTAAAATAGTATGCCCCGTTTGGGAACTATTTACCCGAAAGGATGTCCCTGGAAAAAGAGCTTGCAGCAGCCAGTGCTACAAGTGGATTTCGTACGTTTTTGTTTTATTTTTTGCCATAATTTTAGCAGTAATCAGATTCGAATCAGAACATGTCTGTATTGAATTTGAAAACTGAATCATAGACGTAGATGAGGAGGAAAAGTTTCAGTCTTCAGTGTATTTTCCTCAAAACATTTAATAGACTTTATGGCATAGGAATTTCCACGTGGCCAATGGAAATGATTTTTTTTGTTGATTTTTTTCTCCAGCTATATCGTTTTCGTCGGTTTAATTTCGATATGAATAAATTTGATTATCATTTTTGTCATTTTCATATTTTTGATAATCATTTCCATTTCATTTTTGACGAATTCAACAAATTTGATTATCATTTTTCGTCAATATCGCGTGATTTTAGGAAATGAAGAAAATGACTAGGAACGTTAGTATATAGTTTGAGTTATGGAGAAATTTGTAGGGTGCACTTTTTCGAGTTGGCTGGAAAAAGCATCTGAAAATATTTTGAATCGCAATCACTTTTATCATTACTAATTTCTTGCACTGAAAGCAAAGGAGGAATGACAGAGTGGAGAAGAGTTTCGGCTGACTGTGCAGAAGGTTGCTGAATCGTTCACGTCATATGTTAAAAAGTTTTTCAAAATTTTCAGTAAACGCATTTTCGAATTACCCATTTTCTTTTTCAAAAATGCGTTTACAAAAAAATGTGCAAAAATTTAAACAAATGACGTGAACGATCCAACAACCTTCTACACAGTCAGCCGAAATTCTTATCCACTCATTCCTCCAGTGTTTTCAGTGCTAGAAATTAGTAATGATAAAAGTGATTGTGATTTAAAATATTTTCAGACGCTTTTTCCAGCCAAATCGAAAACGTGCAACCTAGAAATTTCACTGTCGAAACTCGATACCTCAAACTATATGCCACCAAATTTTTTGGAATTTCTGAACGCCCGACCAAATGTAACTCCCTTGTTAGTGGGAAAATTGGCTAATTTCAACGTTTACGTGAGACGAAAGTGATAACATCCACCTGTTTTATATACAATCAAAAACTTACTTTGTGAACAGCGTCCAGTTAGCCTTCATCGTTCGCATTTTGTCCGCTTCTTTTTGAAAATTGGTGCGGATGAGATCGTGATTTTCGCCGAAAACCATTGTTCACTGATGATAAATAATTGAAAAATTGAAATGATTTACGAGAGCAAAATATTATGAAATAAGACCGCAGGTATAAGATCGAATTATTTAAGCTTCGAAACATTTTACGAATTATTGATTTTTTTCGGCTCAAATAATTAATTTTTAAATATTTAAAGGACCCGTCCAGGAATTCACCAGCTCGGCCACGGTGCTCGCCGAGTTGTCTTGGTCGGAAGAAAATGTTTGGAAGGAGCACCACGGATACGGAAATTACTGAAGCGTCATACGGCCCCAAGAACAGAAGGAAAGGCAACGACTTCCACATCGGCTCTCTCAACGTCAGATCGATATCCGATCAATCCAAGGCCGAGGCATTCGACTTGCTAGCTGTCAATAGCGGCTGCAAGGTGATTGCCCTACAAGAGACGAAGAGAAAAGAAGGGGAATGGGTCTTGTCCAGTGGAGCCGAACTGATCTGCACAAGACGCGAAGCTCGCGAAGGAGGACTGGCTTTTTGGATTCACAAAGACTGGCTCGATAGTCTGGTGGAAACGAAGAGAGAGTCGGACCGTATTAGTACGGCGTCGTTCGATTTTCATGGATCTCATCTCCACGTCATCAACGTCTATGCACCCACCTCGGCCGCTAATGAGACCCAGTCGGATAAGTTCTACAAGGATCTGAAGAAAGTATACACACGGCTATCGAAGTGGGACTCGTCGATCATCATCTGCGGAGACTTCAACGCCGTCGTCGGATGCTCTTCAGACGATCTTCCATTTGTGGGTGGACACGGAACTGGTCAAAGAAGTGATAATGGTGATCGGCTGGTGAACTTCGCGTTCTCCAGCAGAGTTTCAATACTTAACACGATCTACCCCAAACGACCCAACCGGAAGTGGACATGGATCAGTCCGAACGGCAAAACGAAGAACGAAATCGACTTCATTCTCACGAACAGGCGAGAAATTGCAGTAGACTGCGAAGTATACTGTGATTATCTCAACTGCAGTGACCACCGTCTTTTGCGCGCGAGATTCCGCTCAACCGCGAAGAAGGAAAAGTCGAGGAAGTTCGCAAAGGCCAAGCGGGCTGGAGGCGAAAGATCATGGGACCCCGTCAGATTCAAGAACACCATCACCGAAATGCTCACGGAAAATCCACCAACATGCTATGAAGAACTCACGGAGTCGATAAGGAGCGCTGCCAGCACAGCTACGCATGCAACTCATCAACTCAGCAGGATTTCCGAAGCAACGAAGAAAATGATGATGTCCCGCTTCCAGATGATACACGCCGGACAGACGAAGAACGCGGATCTAGCGAAAATCAACAACGAAGTTCGAAGATCTTTGGAAAATGATTTGGACAAATGGCGAGAAGTTAAAAGTCTCGAAGCCGCGGTGAAAGGAAGAAGCTTGAAGAAAACGAAGCGAGCACTGACACTCAAATCCTCCCCGTTCACGAATTTAGAACGGCCGGATGGATCAACGACATACAATCGTCCCGAGATCAGGAAGCTAGTTCTCACTCACTTCTCCAATCTGTACGCAGCGACGACGCGAGAGCCACAATCCAGATACAACCATCCAGATGAGCCGGAAATTCTCCAACATGAGGTCGAACACGCAATAGTCACCTCAAAGACGAACATTTCGCCAGGACCTGATCAGATTACAATGCTACAATTAAAGCTGGGAATTGAGAGCATAGCTCCTCATCTCACAGCCGCACTGAATCAAGTCCTCACGAACGGGAGAACACCGGAAGACTGGAAGACGGTGAAGATTTCTCTCCTTCCCAAGACCACGAAACCGAAGAAAGTGAAAGATTATCGTCCGGTTGCGTTGTCCTCAATCGTCTCAAAACTCTTCACAAAAATCCTTACGAGAAGGATCACCGCCAAAAGCGAGGATTACCTGGAAGAGTCACAAGCAGGATTCAGACGTGGAAGAGGATGCGCAGACAACATTCAAGTCGTCGCGCAGATGTGGGAAAAGTGCACCGAATTCAAGATTCCGCTCGTAGCGGTCTTCCTGGATTTCACTTGTGCCTTCGACAACGTTAATTGGACGAAGATATCCCAAGTCCTGAACAATCTTCAAATCGGAAGAAACGTGATTCGGGCCTTAAACAACTCAAACTCTTCGGCGATTGGAGAGCTGAACGTTCTGAACAAGAAGATGAGGTTCAAGATCAAAAGAGGAGTACGTCAAGGTGATTCGTCGTCTCCACTACTCTTCGCGCTGGCTCTTCAGGCGATCTTGGATGAGCTAGACCCAGCACCTTGTGAGGATGATAAGACCGGAATTGACATCAATGGAGAATCAATTCACCGTTTGGAATTCGCAGACGACGTTGTTTTATTCGCGAGCTCTGTGAAAGAGGCAGAAGATAGAGCAAATCGGATTGCAATGGGATGTCCCAAGTACGGCCTCAATATAAACCCGTCCAAGACGCAAATATTGATGAATAAGTACGTCACAAGATCAGATATCGATATTCTGAACACGAGGATTGAAATCTCCCAAAAGGTCAAATACCTCGGAAGAACGTTTGCGGACGACGGATCTCTCACTGAAGAAGTCGCTAGAAGGATTCGCGCGGGATGGGCTGCTTTCAACGCCATTCGGCGGGAGCTCTTGCAGTCTCCTCAGAAGACAAGAATAAGACTTCTCACAACAACTGTCATCCCAGCGATGACTTATGGATGCGAGACATGGACTTCCAAGGAGGCAGACACGAAGAGACTACAGAGAGCGGTTAGCAACATGTTCGAAATTGCCGGATGTGACCCACCAGACATGGAAAAGCAAGTCTTACGAAGAAAACTGAAGTGGGCAGGACACGTATCACGCATGAAATACGACAGATGGGCGAAGATAGTATCAGAATGGGATCCTAGGGGATCAGCACGACCACGCGGTCGTCCTCCGAAAAGATGGGCCGACGACATCAAGGATTCGATCAAAATCTTCATCCACAATGAGGCCCTCAGGGGCAACCTCGGGCACGGCCGCCGAAGAATTGGCATACTCGAGGCAAGACGAGCATGGTCCACTGTCGGAAGGGATCGTGTAACTTGGCGCAGCTTGGTTCGCAGTATCCAGGATGGAAACTGAGGTCGAACCTCACAAGTATCACAAGTAAGTATTAATGAAAACAAATAAATAGAAAAAAAAACGAAAAATCCAAAATAAGCGAGCAATGCTGCAAACGCGCTCCACCGCACACCTACCGTAACCTTTAATTTTCAAAAAAAAAGTCAATATTAAATATTTCGGCGCGATTTATTCTAACTTTTTTTTTCCATTTTCTTCATATTTTTGCTGATTAAATTGTTGAGAAAATTTTTCTACGTATTTAAGATAAGCTTTGGCGTAACTCATTTTTTGTGCAATTTCGAGAAAAACGTAAAAAGAGCTTACAAGGGAACCTTTTAAGTCAAGGTTGTCTCCAGAGAAAACTAACTATACAGGTAGAAAGAGAAGCTTTGAAAACCTATATTTCCGTTTTCAAAAGCTGCTTACGAGACCTCTGAGATGCTGAAATTCCAGTCCGAAGTTGGAGCATTTTACCATAGATTTTTGGCATTTCGTCGACCGCGACGACCCACACTCAGATCACCGCCTTGCCTTACTTGTCAACATTCGCTAAACTCTTGAAAATCGTGCTCGAGTGGCGCAATGGTAGACTGCTAGACACAGGTTTTGCGCGATAGGCCTATAATAGGTTGCGCGGTAGGCCTATCGAGTACCCGCGAAGGACCCTATAGTAAGCCTATTATAGGCTTATCGCGGCCCGTCACCTATAATAGGCCTATAATAGGCTTATCGCGGTTGACTTTCGCCTATAATAAGCTTATCGCGGTCACCAATAAGCCTATTGTAAGCCATAAATAGGCCTTTCGCGGACATTCAAAACTCGTCGGTCAGCTCATTATAGGTGCTCCCAGGCCGATATACCGGCTCTTTAGGCTCAAATTTATTTGTATTAAAGGCAGTTTATTTGCAAAATTGATACAATGTTGATAAAAATGACAAATTTATTGCGTATTAAATAATAAAAAAAATGCTTGAGGAGTTATGTACGAAACAGCAAAAAAGGCAAAAAAAAACTTCTCCAAAACTCGGGAAATTCTCTGATTGACCTGAAACATCGGGAAATGGAGACAAAAATACTCCTGAATATGCTCAACCAGTTTTGTACCAAAATATTGAAATTTTAGTCTGAAATTTTTGAAATCGAAATTTTATTTCAATTTTTTTGAGCATATTCAAGAGTATTTTCGCCCTTATTACCAAATATTTCAAATTACTCAGAGAATTTTCTGAGTTTTTGCGCAGTTTTTTTTTGCTTTTGCTCCATTTTCGCTGTTCCGTGAATATCCTCCATGATTGATGATTCGTTTCCCATTCCTCCAATCGCAGTCGTCTCCATATCCGACCGCGTCGCCACCATCGCTGCATATCGGGTAGAAGGCCACAAACTGAAACAAATATAATTTTAAAAAATTTGTCATATACTTACTTGTGAGGTTCCACCTCAGTTTTCGTCATATTTTGTTTAATTTTTTTTATTTTTCTCGTATTCTCTTCTTATTTTAATGTTTCGCACTTTTCATGATTCTCGCTCTGTGAATTCTTCAGAATTAAATGAAAAACCCAAAAAGTGCACAAATGCCAGCAGTTTTTTTTTCCTAGAAATAAATTAAACAAAAAAAAATTATTTTTTTCAAAAGAACAAAAGTTAATGGAGTTATTCACGGAGCCAGCAAAAAACTAGCAAAAAATTCAACGAAAACTCGGAGAATGCTCATATCGCTCTGAAAATTTGGGAAATCATTTAAAAAATACTCTCGGATATTCCTAGAAAATTTCAATATCGATTTTTGAACATTTTCTGAAATAAAAATCGCTATTTTTTAAATCAATGTTTCGGTCTAAAATTTTTTGGGGGTGTCTGAGAGTATTTTCAAAATGATTTCTCAAAGTTTCAAATCGATTCTCCGAATTTTCGCTGAGTTTTTTTTTTCTATTTCATGCTTTTTTTGCTGGTTCCGTTAATAACCCCATAATTAAAATTCTTTTTTTTAATGAGTGTTTTGCTCTGATTTTTCTAAACTGGCGTTTGTGTACTTTTTAATAATTTCTTTCATTTAATTCTGAAGAAATCAAGGCAGGACATTTCGAAATTTATCCAATTTTTACAACACGAAGTAAAAACTCACTTTAAAATCGTTGGCACGGCGTTTAACGGTGTCGGGTGGATGGCGAATGGGTGGCGTCGGGCAATCTGAAATTATAAAATATTGAAGGAATAACGAGAACGGTGCGAATTTGTTTTATCGAGTTTTATTTGACAAGATATTTTATTTTCAATCGACTTTTCAATTGTTTTCAATTGAAGAGTCGATTGAAAACATTAAATTTTTAAATTTTCTGACCATATTCGTAAATTTCCTTGCGAGACATCAGAAGAATTTAAAAATCAGAAAAAATTCAGCAGTCTCACGACGAAATTTACAAATAATTTCAGAAAATATATCGAAAAATTTATTTTTTGGCAATATTCGTAAATTTCCTGTAAATTCTATCGAATTTCAAGAGGAAATTTACGGATCTCCAGATATTTGAAATCTCACGGTAAAAATCAGCATTTTTGATAAAAAAAATTATGTTTTTTATAAAACAAAAAAATAAGAAAATAATTCTTTTCCCACAATTTATCTCGAAATGCCAATTTTTACGAATGCGCAACAACAGGAAAAACAAGCACAATTTATATTTATTAAAATAAAAATAAAATATTATTTTAAAAAACGGAAAAGAGTTAAATGCGACGGCAAAAAATTAATTTAGGCCAAAAAAATGTGGTTTTTTGAAAGTCGCTGACGAGATAGTCTAGCCATAGAGCGCGTTTGCATTGACCTACAAATAGGCCTACCGCGGTCGCCGCACACCGCGTCCGCGATAAGCTTATTACAGGAGGGTAGACGCTGCCGCCCGCGACAGGCCTATTATAAGCTTATAATAGGCCTATATTTGGCCTCAACCTATTATAGGCCTATCGCGCAAAACCTGTGGAAGGGGAAGTGCGAGGTCACAGGTTCGGTCCCCTTACCATACACTTTTTTTGCTTTTATGGAATAGACAATTATCTTTCTGTTTGGGGATAAAGTTACATATTTGCTAGTTTTTTTCGTCTTTTTGTAAGTGCTGTAAATTCTCTAATAGAATAGCTCCCTAAAATAGAGTGGCCCCCCTAAAATAAACCGGCCCCTCACATATAGGAATGAATTTAACACTTATTTAACACGTATTTCGATTGAAAGTGCACTTCTATTGAAAGCTACAACATTAATTTCTGAAAATTTTAAAGTGTTTTTTTTTTCTATTTCCAATCTCCAAAATAGTTGAAGAAAAAAAAAGAGAAATGTATCGTAAAGGGACCGAACCTGTGACCTCGCACTTCCCCTTCTAGCAGTCTACCATTGCGCCACTCGAGCACGATTTTCAAGAGTTTAGCGAATGTTGACAAGTAAGGCAACGCGGTGATCTGAGTGTGGGTCGTCGCGGTCGACGAAATGTCAAAAATCTATGGTAAAATGCTCCAACTTCGGACTGGAATTTCAGCATCTCAGAGGTCTCGTAAGCAGCTTTTGAAAACGGGAATATAGGTTTTCAAAGCCCCTCTTTCTACCTGTGTAGTTAGTTTTCTCTAGAGACAACCTTGACTTAAAAGGTTCCCTTGTTAGGGCGACTAATTTTAGGCAATTTCAAGCGAAAACCAACAAATAACCAATTTTTCAGGTTTTCCCCTCAATTTCCAGAGAAAATTTCCTAAAAATGTCATATTTTTGTTGACTAATCATTGTGAAATAGTCATAAAAAGCGAAATTAAATAGCTTTTCGCCGAAATTACTCATTTTATCAAAATTTTATCGAAAAATGGTCATTTTATTGCCGGAAATTTCAAAATTCATACCTGTTTCTTTAAAAATTAGACTGTACTTGAAATTAATTTCCAATCAAATTCTCGAGAAAACCGCACGGCAAGCTTGCAAAGGGGCGGGGCTTCATTAGTCTATTTTTCCATTCCGTTCAAAGCTCATTAAATCAATTTTTGACATTTTTTATGATGCGCGCTATTTTTGAATTTTGTCTCAATCTAAAAAATCCTGCAAAATAATTTCGATCTTCTGTCTCACTCTCAATGAACAAAAAACGAATGATCAGTCATGTCGATCTGTCAGACAGCCATCTGCGCCTTTTTTTCGGTTCGATTCAATCTCTTCGTGCCACCCAGCCGCCTTTTCGGGGTTGTTTGCTCGATTAAAAGGGAGAAAATGAGCATGTTTGCAATAATTCCCGCCTTGTTTGTCTGCAGAAATTGTGTGTTTGCAATCACAATGAAGTTTTCTGTTGAAGTGACCTTCAAGGTTGTGACGATAGTGGTGATAACCGTGGCTGCGCGGAAACTTTTTCAGAATTTTTCTGTTTGTTTTTTTTTTTTTGAATTCCCGCGCCAACCGCGTCATTTCTTGTGCCGTAGAGCGCGGGTTATATCGTTATTTTATTATTTTCCCGAATTTTCTATTTTTTGTAGTTTTTTTTACATATTGTGTTTTCAATCGACTTGCGACATAAGAGCGTGAAACTCCGCCCACTTATTTGTGCGCAACCACGCGAACACAGTGATATTTGAAGAGACGCAGACATAACGGTGAATGAAGACTTGCGTTTTCATGTCGCAAGTCGATTGAAAACACAATACTGTTTTCCCTCCAATATCCACGTAATCGATAGAACTCAAAATCAATGTTTTTGGTCCGATGGAATCCCAAAAACATGGATTCACTTTTTGGTGCTCATATTCCTGCTTTACACCATCCCTAGTGGACCTATTCACAAAACCGGAAAAAAAGAAAGAAAGAGAACGGAAAAAAAACTTCGGGAAAAATCGGGGGAAAATTCCAGTATAGCCACCCACTACAATATAGGTACCCACGCTATAGTATAGCCACCCACATAACTGAAAAATGGGATTTTTCCGATTTTCTGTGGGTGGCTATTTTGAAATATATGGGTGCTTTTACTGGAATATATTATTACAGTTAAGCCACCCACTCAGTGGTAATGGGTGGCTATACTGGTTTCCTAGGGAATCTTTCAGAATAGCCACCCATAATTCCAGATTAGCCACCCATAATTCCAGAATAGCCACCCACGCGGCGCCAACTTTGGGTGGCTATACTATAGCGAGTCAAATGGGTACCTATTTTGAAATATATGGGTGGCTATTCTGTAATTATCCCAAAATCGGAGAATGCTCCGATTGACCTGAAATTTTGGGAAATATTGGAAAAAATTCTCCTGTGCACAGTTGCCTTTAGTAAAGGTCACGCCACGTAGTAACGTGTGCACGTGAGGCCCCGGTGACACGTGTTAATATGTAGATTATTGTTTATCATTTGTATAAGATTTAGTCCTAACTTTATTTGTGTTACGTTTTTGGTGCTTATCGTCTTGTTGTGTTTCGCTGAAGTTTGGCGCAATAAACGATTATTGTGTCAAAGTCTTTGTGATTCTCGTCACACACATAGGAACCCGTTAACTTGGGGGCCGAAACCGGTTTGGTTTGAAGACGGACTGTCTGAAAAACCAATAAAATTTCAAAGACGGACTGTCTGAGAAATTGTGGAACTCCAGATAAATTTCAAAGACGGACGGTCTGAGAAGTTTGTGGAGATCCGGAAAAAACACATTTCAAGGACGGACGGTCCGAGAAATTGTGACAACTCGAGAAAATTTCAAAGGCGGACTGCCGGCGAAACTGGACCAAATCGAAACTTCTGGAATAGAAGCTCTTTGATTTGCAACAGCAACAAGGTTGGACGGAGCGAAACGATTGGCACAGATGGAAAAGGTTGGACTCGAGGTGGAAGAGATGAATGCCGATCAA
Source organism: Caenorhabditis japonica (assembly GCA_963572235.1). NCBI lineage: Eukaryota > Metazoa > Nematoda > Chromadorea > Rhabditida > Rhabditidae > Caenorhabditis > Caenorhabditis japonica. The sequence goes on from OY754346.1 coordinate 20,076,190, forward strand.
CAAAGGAAAGTGGATCGATTGGCGAGTAGGTCGATATCGGTGGGCGAAATTCCGATGGAAACGCTTGGGGTACGGATGACCGAAGAAGAAATGAGCGTGAAGATGAGGAGTAAACTGTTGAAAGGATTTGATAAATTCTTACAGAATAGTGGGAAAATGGAGGAAGATGTGTTGGAAAAGATTGCATCCAACACGACATGCAGTGAGCAGACAAAAAGTGTTGTCGTGGAGCAGTTGCGACAGTTCAGTGAAGAACTGCGCATCAGATGGTCGGCGTTGGGAGGAGTGACGTGGATGAAGTCCGTAATGAACGTGATGAGAGCGTTGGACGTGGAAAATGCGGACGATCTGGAGAGATCTTTCGTGGAAATGAGAAACACGAAGGAGTGTGCAGAAAAGTGGAGAAACAATTATGAAATGCTCAAACAGGAATTATTCGATTTGCAGAGTAAATGGGCGGTGGAAAAAGAAAACCTGAAGAGCGCCGTACGTGAGCTGAGCAAAACTGCTGGTCACTTGAGGCGAAGGGCCGAAGAAGCTGAAATAACGGCTACAGTCGCAAAGCAGGGACAGTGGATCAGGAAAAACGCTGAGGGTTCGAGCAATGAGTTCGAAACCAGCGAGGAGCTGTTTTCGATGAGAGAGAAAATTCAGGGACAAGCAAGCTGGAAAGCTAGGAGATCAACAGCATCAAGGATCTCATCTTGGCAGGCGACGCAGAAGAAGGATAAGCGTCAGAGTGAGAGCACTCGGGAGCAGAGCAGCGCCGCGGGGGCGGAAAAAAGTCGAGAAAAGGCCTTATGGAAAATGGCGAACGAGCAGAAGAAAGCATGCTCGGGATGGAGAAAGCGCGGAGAAAGACAGTCTACCCAAAGGCTGGAGGTTGGAAAACCCCAGGAAGGACATCGTGAAAGAGACGATAGTGAGTATGGCAAAAATGATCAGGTCGTCGGCGTTGCCGGAGCCAAAAGCATTCGATGGCGCGGGAAACTTTGGTGAATTCAAGAGGACGTTCTTGATGAAGTTCCGCGACGTAATGGAAAATGATGAAGACTTGGTAGCGATTTTAGAAGGAAAGTATCTGAAAGGTGCGGCGCGGGAATTGTTTCGGTCGTTGGAGAATCGATACAGAAGACCAATAAAATTGCTTTTCTCCGAGTTTGAGGAAAGACTTCGGAGGAGGCAAGGGGATAGCCAGGCACACGCGTTGGCAGAGTTCGACGAGTTGCAGAAGGAAGTTAACCAGAGGATGTGGGAGTACCTTCCAGAAATCGAAAAATGGTCGCAGAGAGCGTACCCAAACATTGATAGCGAGACGTTATCGCAAATGAGGGTCACGAAGTTGATGAAAGCAGTGAAAGAGGATCAGAACCTGCAGAACTTGCTCATCATGAAAAGAAGGGAGACGCCACTTGCAGATCAGTACGAAACGTTGAAGGACATAGTACTGCAGCAAGAAAACGAAAGGTGGAGAGATGCTGATCAGAGACGGCGAACGTTAAAAGGCACGGAAGAACGAATTGAAACGGAATGGAATTCAGGAGAAGAAGATATGGGACAAGGACAGGAACAACGAGGTCTGCGAAGTCTAATTGTAAGTGAAAGCTCGCAGGGAACGGAGGAAAGTAGCAAGCGCCGGAAGTGCTTCAGATGTGGTGGAGCCGGACATATAGCAAAAGAGTGTACCTCGAAACCATTATACAATGTAGTGAGGGAAGCGGGAAGTGTTGGCACGGAAATGCTAGAAACGTGCGAAGTGTTGGGACAAAAGCGAAAAGTCATTATTGATAGTGGAGCAGTAGTGTCAGTGCTTTCATCAGGAGCATGGAAGCGTCTGAAAAGAGGGTGTAAAGATTGGCGATACAAGTGCGAGATGATGGGAAAGCCGAAATTCACATTGGTTAATGCAGCAAAGTTGTCAATGTCGGTAATCGATCAAGTACGCTTGGAAATTTGGATTCGCGGCAGGAAAGCAGCAGTGGTATTTCAAATTGTCCAGAATGAAACGGAAGTGTTCTTGTTGGGAACGAATGCATTCAAAACGGTTGGTGTGGAGTTGAAGTGGAAAGCTGAGAAGCTAGAAAATCGAGGATGGGGAAATAAATGGCAGAGGTCATTTGTCGTAAAAGCACATCGCGGACTGCGAGGCGCGAAAAAAGAATATGCGGTGAACATTGTTCGGCCAGCGGGAAAGAAAAAAACGGTGAACGTGGAAAACGGTAATTCCTTCAAACGGAGATTTTGGTCCGTTGATAAGCCGGTTGTAGCTATGATGTTGAAAAAGACGGAGAGAGCGAAAGACAACGGCATGATGTTGAAACCCGATGAGAGCAGAAAGAGATCCGAGGAAACGCATGGAAAGATGGCGTTGGGATGGACGACTGGAGCCTGCAATGGGAGAAGAAAAAGAGGAGGTCAATCACTGACTGAATATGACTTGTGGCAGACTACCAGCGGCGGAAAAGTTGGAGGAGTCGATAAAGGAGGCAGGATGCAGTGCATAAAGATCAAAGCTCCGCCATCGCACAGAGAAGAAATAATATGATAATTTATGTGTGTTATGTATATTATTTTGTAGTCTCATTTTGTTTTTACACCGGTCAGGGGGCCGGTTCTGCCGTCGGGGGGAGAGTTGCCTTTAGTAAAGGTCACGCCACGTAGTAACGTGTGCACGTGAGGCCCCGGTGACGCGTGTTAATATGTAGATTATTGTTTATCATTTGTATAAGATTTAGTCCTAACTTTATTTGTGTTACGTTTTTGGTGCTTATCATCTTGTTGTGTTTCGCTGAAGTTTGGCGCAATAAACGATTATTGTGTCAAAGTCTTTGTGATTCTCGTCACACACATAGGAACCCGTTAACTGCACGCTCAAAAAAATTTAGATCAAAATATCGATTTAAAAAATTTTGAGACAAAAAATCAATAATTTTTAATATCGATATTGGGTACATTCCACTATAGCCCCCGAAACATTTCATTATACCCCCTGGCATATTGTCGAATTAATTGAGAACCGACACGGTGTGCCGGCGCGGGAACTTGAAATTGGATTAAATAGGCCACACCCCCAAAACGTAATTGCCACACACTTTTTTCTGCAATGCCGCCGCGCGCTTTTACCCCTGTTATCATTGGTTTTTTTTAACTTTTAATTTTCTTTTTTTAATGCCTTCGTACGCGAGTACGAAGCTATTTTACAGATACTTGAAGGTAAGATTTTTTGTAGAGCTACTTAAATTAAAAAGTTTAATTACAGATGCTGCTGGACGCGACCGGCGGGTGGAGCACAAGGATCTCGAGCAGTCAATGGAATCTTCGTTTGGCGAAATGGCAAGACGAAGTAAGTTTTTTACGGCTTAGGAAGCTTGTGTATTACAAAAAATTATTGCTTATCGGTCATTCAAAAAAAAACAGAAAATTATAATTGTTTGCAACGGTTATTTGGAATTTTTGCTTTCCTATAAATTCATTCTTCAAAAAAACCCGTCGCGAGCATTGTGATTGTGGGCAAACAATAATTTCCCCCTGATAATTTCCTTTTTTTATAATTGGCTATACTCGGTATAAAACGCTGAAAACTCGCTCCAAGCGAACAAAAAATTTCACATGCATTTGGAGTGAGGTTTAAAGAAATCAGAGCAAAACATCGGCCACGGCTCTCTCAATTTCCTGCACTCTTTCGTCGCCAACGTGGCCTCGTCCAGCACTGTGCGAAGGGAGCGCGTTTGCAGCGCTCCGTACTGAGAATACCTTTTTCCAAAAATAATGATACTTGTATATTGACCGAAAATTATTGATTACATTCTTGTGAGAAAAGATTCTTGAATACAGAAAACATTGCCACACAATTTTTTTTAAAGGTAGCAAATGACAAAACGGACGAAATAATCAGTGGGAAAGGATTGTTTGCCGTAATTTTGGCATTTTTCCACTTGAAATGTAAATATATCGTGTGAAATTTCGTCCGCATTCTTCAGCGATCCAGCATTTTTTTTTGGATAATTTTATCCATTAACGAACGAAAAACCTACGAAATGAAACTGCCAGTTGGTTTTGCTTTGTATTAAAATTAAAATTATAATCTCAGAGCATACATACAGGGTGGCCGATAAGTATAGGACGCTCGCTTTCAGCGTTCCCTGGCACGGTGCCAAGGGATATTTTCGAAAAATTTCGAAACTTTTCGAAAGTCCAGAGACTATATAAGTAAGCTTCTCAGTCATTTGTTCTCACTTCTCCATATCGCCGAGCTATGAAAAGTTCTCCTCATCGTCCTTCCATTGAACTCTTGTTCAAGAGAGGCCTCGGAAGTGCTGAGATCGCTCGACGCCTTCAAATTTCGTCTTCGACGGTTCGAATTCTTCGACGGCACTTTGCTGGTGGTCCATTTATCCTTCAACAAGACTGGGCACCGTCCCATGGCTCGAGATCGACATTGGCCGTCTTGGAGGCGCATTTCCCTGGATTCCTGGACAAGAACTTGTGGCCTGCTTCCAGCCCGGATCTCAATCCGATGGATTTCAGCGTTTGGGGCATGTTGGAAGGGAAGATCGCGGGAAAAGTTTTTGCTACTGTCGATGACTTGAAGGCCGCTCTCGAGGTAGCATGGGCTTCGATCGACGACGGATACCTGCGGCGCACTGTCAATTCGGTGAAGAAACGTTTGAGAGCCTGTGTCAAAGCTCGTGGATCCAACTTCGAAATTCTCTTGTAAAATCAAATTTTCTGCTTATTTTTTGTTGTTTAATAAAGGTTGTTCTCGAAAAATCCTCAAATTGAAAAAATGGGAGCACTTTCAAAACGTCCTATACTTATCGGCCACCCTGTACTTCTGAATTTTCTTTTTTTTTCAGCGCCAAAACGCCAGATTCGTCGTCGTCATTGTCAATCGATTGTCTCGTCGATTCAAAGCAAAAAAAAAAACTGTAATTTATTGACATTAATGTGCAATAAACTATTTTTACTTTAAATACAGTTGTTTGTTGGATTATTTAAATATCAAGAAAAAACTTAATTTTTTATTTTTACATTTAAAATTAGGAAATTAGCAATTATTGTATTGTGTTTTCAATCGACTTGCGACATGAGAACGCGAGACTCCGCCCACTTTTTTGTGCGCGACCACGCGAACACAGTGATATTTGAAGAGACGCAGACAGGTAGCGCACAAATAAGTGGGCGGAGTCTCGCGTTCTCATGTCGCAAGTCGATTGAAAACACAATATGAATGGATGCTTTTTTATTAAAAATAACACAAGATTATCAAAAAATGTGTTTGAGGAATCCGAAGCCGCACCATCTTCGTCGTCTGGGAGTGCCTGTCGCGGAGCTGGAAATTAAGTAATTGGATTACAAGAACAAGCGGTTCTTATATTTATTAAACAATTAATTTTAGGCAAAGGAAGCTGGCATTGCCACTTTGCTGTCAGGAATATCAAATTTAACGTATACTGCACAATTTTGACGAACAGCGCCGTATTGAAGTTACTCATTTTTGAATGACCGATAAGCAATAATTTTTTGTAATACACAAGCTTCCTAAGCCGTAAAAAACTTACTTCGTCTTGCCATTTCGCCAAACGAAGATTCCATTGACTGCTCGAGATCCTTGTGCTCCACCCGCCGGTCGCGTCCAGCAGCATCTGTAATTAAACGTTTTAATTTAAGTAGCTCTACAAAAAATCTTACCTTCAACACTGCCCCCAAAAGCGGGAAAGCGCCAGCAAGCTTGACGCACTTTGCGTGCCTTGGCGCGCTTGCCGACGAGCGCTCATTTTCAACAGGAAATGTGGTTTTTTCAATTTTTTTATTAAATCAGAAACATTTGTGTTATTTCTTCTAGATACGTTTGTTTATACAGGTATATTCGACAATTTACGAGATCGCGCAATGAAATCGGTGGAGAAATGAGGACGAAATATAAAAAAATGGGAATAACGGCAAAATCATATTTTTTCAAATTTTCTGCTGAATGGGCTCAATATTCCAAATGTCTTAGACATAGCTTTGTAGGCATGGTCGAGACAAACATTTGAAGCGCAGAATCGGTCGGAAAAGTTCAAAACTGGAGGCGAAATATGAATTTGAAATATCGGTCAATTGCTCATCTGGCACAGAATTTCAGAACTTCTAATATAAAATGTGACTATTTTGCTTCTTTTGTACTTTGTCAAGGAACTTTCACTAAAAAAATTAAGAAATTCACAGAAATATAGTTGCAGCGCCTCAGAAAGCGGTAAAATCCGGCGTTTTTTAAATTGCCATCTAACCGAGTGTAGAGAACATTTATTATGTGTTTAACGCTTCAAAAAAATAACTTTAATTATTTTATGTCGATTTTATACATTTTTTCTGCAAAAAAACCAATTTTTTTCTCGTTTTTTCGTTATATTCAAAAGGTGCATGCATTCTCGGCGAGGTACGATGCAATTGCGCTCTATCTGCACGCATTAGAGATCAGAGACGCAGAGGCGTTGTGCTAAATTCTGTATCTCTGCGTCTGCGAACGCAAAGTGCGCTAGCCAATGTTGTTTTGCGCTTTCCCGCTTTTGGGGGCAGTGTTCAAGTATCTGTAAAATAGCTTCGTACTCGCGTACGAAGGCATTAAAAAAAGAAAATTAAAAGTTAAAAAAAACCGGACAAAGCAATTTCGCACTTTTTTTTAGCCATTATGGTGGTAAAAAAAGGCTCAATTGGGAAAATAATTATTAAATTTGGTTCAAAAATAAAAATATTTGCAATTATTTATAAAAATACACAATTTATTGAACCACGATAAGATAAAAAAAAAATAATGATAACAGGGGTAAAAGCGCGCGGCGGCATTGCAGAAAAAAGTGTGTGGCAATTACGTTTTGGGGGTGTGGCCTATTTAATCCAATTTCAAGTTCCCGCGCCGGCACACCGTGTCGGTTCTCGATTAATTCGACAATTAATCGAGAACCGACACGGTGTGCCGGCGCGGGAACTTGAAATTTTTTGGTAAACCCCCCCCACCCATATCAATATACCGTTGGTAAACCCCCCCCACCCATATCAATATACCGTAAAACCTGTAATAGAAGGACATGTCCTTCTATTCTCAACCCCCCTCAAATGATGTCCTTCTAATATAGGGTGTCCTTCAATTATAGGGTGTCCTTCTAATTTTCGGAGCATGATAAAGGAAGAAACAATTTTTAAAGGAATCATTTTTATGAAAAAGATTTCATCAAACCAGCCGTTCGGCGACTGAAAAATGGTGGAGGGGTGGTGTACTACTGTATAGAACTCAAACAGAATAGAACTGCTACGGAATAGAACTTCGAGGGATAGAACCGTCTGAAATTGAGCTGTACCGACCCAGAACCGCTCGAACAACTCGAAGAATTATTTCGTTGTACATTGTGAGACCCTGAGTTCTATTTAGTGCAGTTGTTTTTTAGTACAGCTCCATTTCAGCCGGTTCTATTCCGCGCAGTTCTATTCCGCATCAGTTCTATTCCGTGAGAGTTCTATACCGTAGTACCTACGAAATGTGTGTTCCAAACAATACACTTTAAAACAATTGTTTTAATAATTTTTCTGCTGTCTCTATACAGTACTTCTCTTTTGACTATACTTCTCTTTTCTTCGACTATACTTCTCTTTTCAATTATTAACCTCTGAAAGTTCCACTGGGACCCTATCGGAACCTAGGCCATGCAGCGCTAGGCCATCGGCGGAATACGTATTTTCTACGTGAGAACTTGAGTGACGCAAGACGATGTGCGGGAAAGTCCGCAGTGCACGAAAACAGCGGCGGAGGGAAGGCCAATCAGAGGTGCAAGTCTGCTGCGCCCTCTATTTGCCGCCGATTTGCAATCGATCGGCCGCTGTTTTGCCGGTAGAAGTTGCTGAGCAAAAGCTAAATATTTTTCCCCAAGATTTCAATGATTGTTAGACATAATTTGGTAAAAATAGAATTATTGACACCAAGGGAAATCTTTTTAACATACCCGACAAAATAAATTCAATATTTGGGATGACGAAGTGAAAAGGAAACATTATTACTGCGTCGCGAAAACCTGTCAGAGCAGAGCGCGCGACGCTGCTGTGGCAAGGCTCGCGACGCTGCTGTGACTCTCACTTTTCGCGGCGAGACCACAGCGCTCCGCTCTGACTGGTTTTCGCGACGCAGTATTTATAAACTATGGGATTACTGTAGAAAATTTATTTATTTATTTATTTATTTATTCACTGAAGGGCGGTTGCCTCTAACACAATGTAGTCACCGGTTAAATAGTTACATATTAACAGGGTAAAAAGTAAAATAATAGTTATAATCAAATAGTTTTAAAACAGTTAGAATTGATAGTTAAGAAATTTTCAAAATTACAATTTTTCAGATTAGATTTAAATGCTCTAGTTGATATTTTTAGAGGAAAGATACAAGGGGAAAGGGAGTTCCAAAATTTAATAGAGCGATTTGTTAAAAATTGGGCATTTACTTTGGATGAAAATTTAATGTTAGAAGATATAGTCGGTGAATGCATCATTAGCCGCGCTCTATTGACAAAATTTGGCGAAACCGTGCCGCACTTGCAAGATTGGCGCGAATTCAAAATTATTTATTTTTCAAGTTTGTTGTTTACTAATAAAAACAAGTAATTCACATAATTTTTCATATTTTATTTGTTTCATATTATTGATTTAGCCAATTTATTATTTTTACTGATTTTTGTTTGAATTTTTTTAAAATTGCATATATAGTGAAAATCGCATTATTTTAGGTTGAACGCTATGGAAAATCGACCATGGTTGAGTATGGCAGGTCACAAAAAGCGACAGGCATCCAAAATCCCCACTCCAGAAGAATTAGCTGAGAAACGACAGCGGGCGATCCTCGAAGAAGCAGAAAAGAAAGAAATAAAAGCGCGAGAAAACGAAAAAAAAGTAAATTTTATTAACGATCATTAATACACTTATTCAAAAACTGGGGTGTTTACTACTGTACAGCAATTGACCGGAATATCGGCCAATATGCATTAATTTTCAAAAAAAAATTAATGAAAATAACTAAAATTTTGTTTTTTCTGGCATTTAGCCATAAAAAAAAGTTGTTTTTAATCCATTTTAGGATATCTACCAAGGTATAAGCTTGTGATGTTATCCAAACCACCATTGATGATACCCAAATTCTCGATGATAGCCACCAAAATAACGCCACTGACATCCAAACGCACTGTTTTTCAAAAAATTAGTGTCACTCACCTCTGAACTCGTTCCAATATTCGTTTAGGCGCTTACAACTGCCACACCTGCATAAAATTCCCTACGTATTTTATTATACAAATAATTTTTATTGACAATATTCAGAAAAAATGGTGAAATTGGGACAAAAACAATAACGAACTAAGGTACAAACAACAAGGAAGGAAGATAAAGAAATACAAAAAAGCAATTATAATAAAAATTATAGTTCAATGTGGATGACAGTAGTGCTTCTGAAAAAATTTAGTTAGCATGGATATGTAAAAATCTTGGTAGTTGGGAAAACTTAGTACACTTATAAAAATGCACGGTGGTTATTTCCTCACTGCTTAACAAAATGATATGCTTATTACACTTTTAAATATATGTATTTTCAACTTGCATCCTGGACCCTGCATGGCTTTTTTTTCAGAAAGCGATTGTTGCTGAAGAAATCGGAGTGAAAGTGTTAGGGATCAGTATGTCTGATTTACCGAAGCATGCAACGATTAAATCAAAAATTGCGCACAGAGGCGAAGATCTGGCGTCTAATGTACGGGATGGAATCGCCACCATCGCAGCAAAGCTTGGAAGCAGTGCGAAAGGCACAATCTTCGGAAATGTTGATTTGCTGACAGCCACGTTATTAGGTGTATCAAAGCGATCAGTTGGTGTCCGGGCTGAGCGTCTGATTCGCCCGGAAAAGGCCCGTGAAGGATGGCAGCGCCCAACGAGAAAGGAATTGAGAAAGAGAGCAGCAGAGAAAATTTCGAGTGATGATAAGAAGAAAATCCATACATTCCTGCAGTCAGTCTGGATTCAAAAGAAAGACGTTCGCTTGAAAGAAATGCTGGAATGGGCAAAGAAAAACATCGATTTTCCGTATGGTCAGCGAGTGCTCACGTATGTCCTGGGTGGAATGGGGTTCTGTTTCAAAAAAAAGACCCACAACCCAAACATCGAAGAACGAGAGGACCTCAGAGCCATGCGAATAAAGTTCCTCGAAAAAATGCAGCGACTACGAGAAGCGGGATCTTATTTTTGCTATTTTGACGAAACATGGATTTTCGCTGGCATGGTTCTGGAGTATGGGTGGCAAGTTCGGGAAGCTGACCCCTACAAGCGGGCAAGGGAAATTGATAAGAAAGAGAGGCTGCCAGGGCCACCGAAAGGAGCCAGCCGCGGAAAGAGGGGAATTGTGGCTGCCGTGTTGACGATGGATGGAGTGTTGCCGGGCTCGGAGAAAGTGTGGGTGTCGAATGTCAGGGCGTCGGAACGGCGGGAAGATTATCATCAGGAGATGAACGCAGAGCTCTACGAGAAATACATGCTAAATGATGTCATCCCTGCATTAGTACGAGTTGCTGCAGCTGCGAATCAACCGCCTGTTCTGATCATCGACAACGCGCCCTATCACAATCGCACGTTAGATAATGCTCCCACAAAAGCAGCAAAGAAGCAGGTCATGAAAGATTTTTTGACACGGCATGGAGCACTCTACGATGAATCTGCAAAGAGAGCAGAACTGTACGAGAAAGTAGAAGAATTGATTGCGTCGAAAGGAGGTAGATGGTATTTTAAGAAATACGTCGTCGATGAATTTGCAAAAAGCAAGGGTGTCATCGTGGCACGTCTCCCCCCTTATCATTGTGAGCTCAACGCGATTGAATTGCTTTGGGCCGACGTGAAACAGGAGTTACGAAGAGAAGGAACCATCGATACGACGCTTGCCGATGTAATTTTTTTTAAATATTATTATTTCACTTGCTCTCATTTCAGGCTCGCCTGAACACTCTCATGCTGCTGCGCTCGTTTTCCCCAGAAAAATCGGCGAAATTATTCGATCATGTGGCAAAAATTGAAGAAGATATGAGACAAAAGCTGCAGGAGCAGAAGGAAAAAAGGCAGAGATGGTTGAGGCAGAAGCTGGAAGAACGTAAGGCTCAGCGTCGGGCAAAAGCTGAAGGCGACGCATTAAGAGCAACAGCGGCAGCGGTAGAACAAAGTGTTATGGAAGAGATAGAGGATGAAGAAAATAGGTTAGAAGAGGCTGTGGCGGACCAAGTACGCATATTTAAGAGCGAGTATGGGTATCTCTAAGATGGTTATGAGTGGTCGGGAGACTACGACGAACAGGTGGCACTTTTTGAAGATGCTGACGACCAAGCCTTCGACAATGAAGACGAAGCCGATGCATTCGCGGAATACAAACTTATGCGCGCAAAGGAGCGAGATAACGACGAAAGCGATGCAGAGGAATAGGTCGAGCTTTAAAAAGCGAACAATTTCAGTAGACGGAAAGGTTTAGATAAAGGCGATACGTTTAAAAAATTTTTAGTTTTTTTTGTTGTAATTTTTTGTCTTCTTTTTTTTTTCAATAAATTTTTAATAAATTATCAATCAACTCATCATATCCTTATCGATGACCGCATTGTCGTTGATTTCTGCGCGCACACGATGGCGAGCCGCTGTCCGCTGAAAATAATTTCTTTTTCGTTTTAAATTTTAAAATTTTTTTTATTCAATTTAATGAATTATGAAACCTACTATAATGGATTCGTGACGGAGTGAAATTTTACGTGAACCTGGGAGACGAAAAATCTTTTCATTTCTTCAGTTATTTCTTAATTTTTTCGAATAAAACGTGAAAAAATTGTCCCTTTGCCACGAGTCCATTATAACTAATACTACTACCACTGCACGCAAATGCGTATTTATAAACAAAAATAATTTAAACTGCAATGTATTGCGAAATACTCACCTGCAATTACAGCTGCGCTTCCTCATTTGCATCCATCCTTGTTTGCGCGTTTGCTGAAATCAATAAATATTTTTTTTATGTTATCATTTTCTAAATAATAAAAAGGAAAATAAATGAGGCGAATAAATAAAAGAAAAATTGTGAAACGACTAATGGCAGCTCAAATTTGAATCCTCCCGCCGAAAAGGCGCGCCGCACACTTGCAATTTGAAAAGTCCAGTGGAGCGCGGCTAATGATGCTCACCGACAATAACCAGAAGGTTGTTGACGGCTATCGCCGTCAAAAACCTTCTGGGTAAGCTTGGGAACGCCCGAGTCTCCCTGATTTTTCAAAGAGTTTTACTGTATGTCATTGGACACATTGAGAACGAAAAGTCGTCTTTACTCATTAAGTTATCTGGAATCGTTATTTATTCCATTTTTTCCTTCCCTCTAAACTTGTAGTTTAAAGTTCACTTGTTCTGGTTTCAACAACATGTTTTGGTTTGGATGGATAGTTTCAAAATGAGTAACAATTTAGAATATTTTTTAAATAGAGTTGGCCACTTTATCAATAACTCCTCAGTCAGAATTTGACGAAAATCGTCGCATGAGCCTACAGTAGCTCAGTAAAAACTCATTAGTAAACCTATTCTCCTGAAATTTTTAATTATCTCAGTGCAATGCAAACGTGCATTCTGGGCAGTTTAATGCAGAACAATCAATTAAACTTCTCTTTTACATTAAATTAAAATAATAGAAATATGTGCGAAATTTTTGTCCATAACCGCTCAAAAACGAAAACAGAGAGGAAAACAAAAACTCGAAATAAAATTCAAAAAATTGCTCAAAAATGTGATGAAACGTACCTATAGCTAATTTTGTAGGCTGAATTGACACATACTAAACAAAAAATCAGTTACAAAAAAGAAAAACCACAGTAAAACACGAACTTCCGACCTTCCACACGCCAGCCTAGACTACAACACAGGTTTTGCGCGATAGGCCTATAATAGGTTGAGGCCAAATATAGGCCTATTATAAGCTTATAATAGGCCTATCGCGGGCGGCAGCGCCTACCCTCCTGTAATAAGCTTATCGCGGACGCGGTGTGCGGCGACCGCGGTAGGCCTACTTGTAGGTCTAGCGGCGAGACGCAACATGAAAATAAAGAAGGTAAAAAATAAATATAAAAAGGAAGATAATAAGTCACAAAGCGTTTTCTGAAATTAAATGAAATAAAAAGCCACATGTGGCATGGCGTTATCCTGAAGGTAGTGCACTCTGAGACCTTTTAGTGGGGAAAGATTGAGCTGGGCCCTGACCTTTTGCAGTTGGGCAGAGTAGTATTTGGCCGTGTTAGTTTTGCCTTCGTCCAGAAGTTCCCAGTCGTCCACACCATGGACAAACTACAGACAACCCAGAGAAAAGTCAAAGGAAAAGTCCTTGTTCTCGAATTTTCCCAACCAAATGCGAATGATCATTTCATGAAGAGCCTCGTTCTTATAAACTTGCAACAGGCGGCGATTAACCTTCGGCACTTTCAAGTTGGATAGAAAAAAAGAAGATATTTTCGACCCGCCAAAATGGCCAAACGCGATCCGCTAAACTCAATACTACGTGGATTTTATTTTGGTTTCCAAATTTTTTCATTTCACGTGTAAATTCAACGTGAAATTAAACAATTTGGAAACCAAAATGAAATCCACGTAGTATTGAGTTCAGCGGAGCGCGTTTGACCGACTTGGCGGGCCAATAATAATGAAAAGTCGTAGGCGATTTCGGTCACGACTGAAATGGTCCATGGGGTTTGAGAGAGAGAAGCAGTATGGGGAAGTGGATGCTATTGTCAACAAGGTAGGGGGGGGGGGGGGTACGACAGAATAGAAATAGGCGAAATAGAAATGCTACAAAATAGAAATGCTACAAAAAAGAACTGGAAAAAATAGAACTGAGCGAAATAGAAATGCTACGAAATAGAACGGCTACAAAATAGAAATGAGCAAAATAGAAATACTACAAAATAGAAATTTTTGGGCGATGGAGCGCGTTTGCATCATTTTCTCAATTTCTCAGTTTTTCGCCGATTTTCCTTTTTTTTTTCTGAAACTGCATTGATTGTATACCTTTCTTCATTTTCGATGTTGTTAAGTGCGTAAAATATCTGAAAACTACTGAAAAACCCTATAATAATCAGAAAATTCGAAGAATAATGCAAACGCGCTCCATCGCACCGATTTCTATTTCGCTCATTTCTATTCTGTCACATTTCTATTTCGCGCTGTTCTATTTCGCTCATTTCTATTTTGTAGCCGTTCTATTTTTTCCAGTTCTTTTTTGTAGCATTTCTATTTTGTAGCATTTCTATTTCGCCTATTTCTATTCTGTCGTACCCTTAAGGTAGGTTTCTTATATACCCAGTAAATTAACCTTTTTGTTTTTGTCGGGCTCTGTCATGAGCTATTATCTGTGAAACTCACGCAACTCGCCCTTATCATCCCTTTGTTACTCAAATCCACGCGTTATTACGTCACTAATGTTTCCGTTTCAGACACAATGCTATATAGCCATAGTTTCAGTCTTCCAATATGCGCGCTCACTTGTCTGACCGTCTGCGTCTCGCACGGCCAAGCGATCTTCTCCCCATTCTCTAAGTCTTCACTCAACAACACACGGCTGAACACCACACTAGGCTACACGCAAGCACAAAGGGACCACAATCATCGAGATCATTTCTGTTTTCACGCGTTTCCGTTTTGTTACGTTTCTGATTTATTACATTTCTATTTCGTGGATTTCTATTTTCACGCAATTTTCAAAAAGTGACATTTCAATTTTGTCGAATTTCCAATCCAAAAGAACCCCCTTTCTTGCCAACCTAATATATGCGCACAAATTGAAGGAAGAATGAAAAAAGGTAAATTCTTCAATCAAATTCCCTTAAATTCAATTCATTTTAATAAGAATGCTGATTCCATGTTGCCGTTTCAATCTTGGGATCATAACATATCGCTTTTCAGACCAACGTTCAATCCTCACCAAGCAAAGTTTTTGTAATAGTTTAAAGCGAAGTATTTTCAATTTATTTTACCTCTGAACAAATTTTCAGAACCGGAACGTAATATTTCCTGTAATTTCTTTGAATAGAATACAAAATGTTCAAATTGTCCACAAAAGAAATGAGTGAGTCTGCTTCATTCTATGCCTAACGGCACGCCATTTTGTGCATTTATCTTCAGAAAATGTCATTTCCGCATGAAAAGAATATGGCAGAAAATGCAAGCACCAGATAAAAAAGAAAGGAAACGAATTTTTTTAATGGGGTTATTCACGAAATGGCAAAAAATGGCAAAAAACGGCTAAAAACTGCGCGAAAACTCGGAAAATGCTCCGGTTGACTTGAAATTTTAGGAAATGAGGGAGAAAACTCTCCCGGACATTCCCACAAAATTTCAGACCAAAATATCGATTTTAAGCATTTTCAGAAAAAAAAGCAATATTTCTTAA
Source organism: Caenorhabditis japonica (assembly GCA_963572235.1). NCBI lineage: Eukaryota > Metazoa > Nematoda > Chromadorea > Rhabditida > Rhabditidae > Caenorhabditis > Caenorhabditis japonica. The sequence continues at coordinate 20,091,650 of OY754346.1, forward strand.
ACATCGATATTTTGATCTGAAATTTTGTGGGAATGTCCGGGAGAGTTTTCTCCCTCATTTCCCAAAATTTCAGGTAAATCGGAGCATTTTCCGAGTTTTCGCGCAGTTTTTTGCCGTTTTTTGCCATTTTTTGCCATTTCGTGAATAACCCCATAAGTTGCGAAATGCATGATGAAATGAATGATACATTTTCAATCAAATTTAAGAAATATCTGAAGAAATTAAAATATTTTTGTCTCACAATTTATTGCGAAGTGTCACAGTGGTTAATAATTACATAACATTTTTTTCCATCGAGTTGCATCATCAAAACGTGAAATCCCGCACGATTTTTTCACGCGAATATTAAATTTTAGTGTAATTTTAATTTTCGCGTGAAAAATTGTGCGGGATTTCACGTTTTTTTATGCATCTTGATTAAAAACACAATCGAGTGGTAAAATGCAAGTGTGATCTTAAAGGCGCAGAGCATTTCAAGCTTCAATGGGTCTCGTAGCGCGCGGCGGAGAGAAGGCCGGCGAGCAAAAGTTTTCGTTTCAAATTTTTCAATTTAATATGATTTTTTTGAAATATTAACCTTTTTATCGGTGAAAATTAAAAAGAAAATCTTGAGTGTGAATTTCTCAGAGATAAGCGACCTATTGTCACCTACATCAGAATGAGCAATGAAGACGCCGAGGTCGTGAACATGCGTTTTCATTCATTTTTCTTTCAAATATGCTTCCTTTTCTTATTATTTTTGATAACGAAAATTTCTAAATTAATATATTTTGTAGAATTCTGATATAGGTTTTTTTAATCCATTGTGTAAAAAATAAGTACTTCTCCACGTTATATCCGAAAATTGTCTATAAAAATATAAATTGCTCCATTTTTGTTCAGGAATAATCGTTTGGGTTCTTCCGAATATTCTTCAAGCGATGCCAAGAACATTCTCGGCGGATTTCTTATACCAGAATAGACCAGGTCAGTTTGTTCATTAAAAGACTAGCGCGCCCAGGCGCGCTGCGAGGTTTTGGGCCGCTTCGAGGCCTCAAACCGAACCCGCGATTCGCTTTTTCTCAGGTCAACTGATGCGTGCAAATATCATTAACACTACTTTTTTTTAGATGACGTTTCGAATGCCGCAGAGAAGGCGGAGAACGCTGATTCGATTGGCACGGAAATGGAAGGAATTGAAGAACAATCTGATTGCGACTTCATTGCACATGGAGCACTCGAAGAGGATGAGGATAGTAACGGAACAAATCAGTCAGCTGACGAGGAAATTCCAGGTACCCATTTTGACTATTTTCATGTAGATTTCTTATAAATTAGAGCTAAAGCGATTCTTGAAAAGTGTACCTACGGATGTTCTTCAGTTTATTGCTTCATGTTGTTTGTCTAGGCTTTCGACGACAGGTTTTAGGGAGTTGAAATCAGGCTTCCAGAGTTTTCTGAACATTGAGTGCACATAATCAGCGTTTTGCTGGGACTCAATTGAAAGCGGTGTGGTTTTGGTTAGTGTGCGTTATCGGTAAAGATTTGACAATTTTACCGGTAAATTTTCGAATCATGTCTTAGCGGTTAAATTTTTTTCGGTAACGCACACTAGGAATGGGGGTTTTCAAAGAACGAGAAAAACCAGCAAAAATAAAAAAAACTAGCAAAAAATTCAGCGGAAATTCGGAGAATGCTTCGATCGATGTAAAACAGGGAAATCATTAAAAAATACTTTCGGTCACTCCCCAAATTATTCTGAGCACAATATCAAGTTTTGAACATTTTCCGAAATAAAAAACTCTTCCGCCATTACAAATTAAAAAAAAAATTCTGGAACCGGTTAGTGTGCGTTACCGAAAAACATTTTTTCTCGAGTGACGCGGCAACTTTCCCGCGAAATTTAAATTTCCACGTACCTCTCAACACCCCGTTTAGCGGGAAGCGGTGGGAGAACTCGGAAATCTGGAAAAGGGTGCACTTTTTCGATTACGCGGAGAAAATTCTGGAAGCCTGAAATTATGCAACTTTCTTGTTAGAAAAATTTTTTTAAGAGTTTGAAAGATTTTTAACTTGCCATACTGAAGATTTTGCAAATCTTGCTAGAAATGTTTGGAACTATAACCGGTGCACATTTTCAACGCACTTTTTTTGCAACGATTGTGGTCGATCTTTATCGAAATCGGAAAGATGGTAATTGTAGTTCTTGATCATGCATTTTTTCTTCAATTTTTTTAGCAAAATGTGTCCCAACTCTTGTGTTGCACATTACCTAAGAATGGGCGGTTTCGCACAAGTATGCGAACTGGTCGATGCTTTCCTTCACGAGATTTTAAAACTACGAACAGACTTAAAAAGTGGTGCCGTCGAAGTTGAACACAACCTGAACAGTCCGTTTTTCTCACATTCGTGGAAATCTGAGGGAGAATACTTTTTGAATTTATCACTTCTTATGTCGGTAGATGGAGTTGACATTCCAGGAACGAAAAAGTTATCATACGCTTGTTTTTTTAAATCAATATTTGAATTCAGCAAAATTTGGCCCGTGTGTTTCTCACTGATAGATCTTCCCAGAGGCCTGTCACAAAAATCGACTAATATTATTTTGCAAGGAGTTGTTCAATGTCTGCAAAATCCAACAACTGCTCTTTGGAATGCTCTCCTCCCAATGATTTGCGTAGATTTAGAAAGTCAGACTGGCAAATGTGCGAAATATAAATTTCGGGCGACTATTACCACTTGCACTGCGGACCAGCCTGTTAGTATTACGTTTTATTTTTTATTTATGTGCATGTATTGCTGCTCAGCGGGCGAGGCGGCTCGGTACCACTTTAATTTCCTTGTCACAATTAATAGCTAAAAAATTTCATTTGTCGACGAAATTGAACTACTTATGGACCCTATTCAAGAGAGAAAAAAAAAGAAGTTTTTTCAGATGCAGAAACGGCAAAAAAAGAAAAAAAAGGAAGAGAAAAAAGGAAGGAAATTCATTTTTCTGTTCCTTTTTTTTTCTTTTTTTGCCGTTCCTGCATCGGAAAAAACTTCTTTTTTTTTTCTTTTTTTTTCTCTCTTGAATAGGTCCATTACAAGGGAGTTCGGACTTCTAGAAATTTCTGAGAGTTTTGGAAGCTTGACCGTATGTAACTCCTTAGTGTGTGTCACTTGTCCACGGAGCAGCAATAAAAACCATCAATATAAATGTCTAGGCGAAAAGATCACTATTTGGCTTCAAAGGGCATACTTCCAGTCAATCTTGTTTTTTTTGCCTCTCAACGGAAACTCTTCACAAAACCAGAGGTGGTGAGAGTAGAAGTATTTTGAGGCGGGGCCAACTAACAATCAATGATTCTGTTCATGTGCGAAACGGGTTTAAATGTAAAGCGGATATTGTCAAAATGATTTACCCGTATCATACACCGATAGACACACTTCACAATCTTGGTGAAGGATTTTTTGAAACAATTAGTAAAGGTAAATAGAAACAATACAGTGCTTTACATAAATATACGAACGTTAAATTTTTTCAAAATAAAAAACAAGAGTATTTAAAACAGTTGTAGAGAACTTTGTAATCTTTGAAGAAATTCGACAGGTGGGTGAGCGTATATTTATGTGGAGCACTGCGTTGAAGTGTTACAGGAATACTTTTAGGGCGGCCAGAAGGTTTTTTTGAATATTTTTTTTTCACAAAAAAATTGAAAAAAAACCTTCTGGCCGCCGTAATATTTTACAGAGGTAACCGGAATCCCGTCTAATACAAACCCCAAGTCGCAGTTATTTAACGCTAACAAAAACTTGATAAAGAATGCGTTGGAGAGAATCATTATTCCGTCAGTTTTTGGTGAATTGAGTGCACGACGCAACGGAAGTGATAAAATACATGTAAGCACTACATTGATAAAATGCTCTTGGACTAAAATTTAATGTTCGTGTGAAAAGAATTGGGCGGAGTTGCACGTTTTGATGTCGCAACTCGCTTGAAAACAAAATAGTATTGTCTCAATTATCTTGCGAAAGTTCACGCGAAAAATTGATGAAAAGAAGTTGTAGAAGTGTTACAGTCATGTTTTACAGTATTTCCGTCTTCTCCTAGGCCTGCTAGCAATTACAACTGACTTTCTGTCTCCCAAAGCACGAATTGTAATTGCTGCTAGTTCTACAATTGCAAACGGGATGTACACTGAGTCCCAGGGACTTGAGCTCATTTTGGATCAAATGTGCGCAGCAACAAGGTGGTTTCTTTCAGAGACTAGCCCCGAATACATGACCATCAAGACGCATGTTTGTCGCCTACTTTTGTTTTAATTTTAGTAAAATTAACCGGTGTTCAGGAAGTTCTTTGCCATCTTCCAGAAATAACAAGATTAATGGGAAACACTAGCTGCCTGTCGACTTTTCAATTCGAGAGTGCCTACAAATTCATTCTAAAGGGATACACCAGTTCTATGACGAGAGGTCGACTTGAACATTTAGGTTCTAAGTACGTTCGAAAATGTTACTTATACGATTAGATTAGCATCTGTGGGAAGACCAAAGATACGCAGGCAAATAAATATTATGCGAGTTGTGCCATCGATGGTGCACGCTATGACTTTATGCGTTTTGACATAAACAGATTACTCATTTTTCTTACACTACTTTGTGGGTATATTTAAATGATTATTTCATGTTGGTCTCTAAATTATTTCATTTCACGTATACATTCAACGCGAAATGAAATAGTTTGGAAATAAATGTGAAAATCGCATAGTGTTGAGTTCAGCTGAGCGCGTTTGACAATACTTTTTCTTGTCCATCAGCAGAGCGATGTTTCATAGGCAGGTTTCAAAAAAGAAAATTCCTAAAAACTGCAAAATTTTGTCAAACTTATATTTCGAAAGAGCCCCGCTAGATTATGTATACATAATTTCAGATTTATCGTTCACAAGGAAGTACGACGTGAACTTGCCCACCGCGCACTATCAGAACCTTCTGAGCCCCTAAGACGCTTTATTTCAAAATGTCCAGGACTTTTTTCGACAAGTATTAGTTGGAACAATTCAATTGCCAAATTTGATGATGCAGACAAGTTTCCGCACGAGGACTTGTGTAGAAACTACTCTTCATTGAGTGTTGGTGTCCTGAAGCTGGTTTCCCGATACGGCAACTCGTCAACCAAAGACGATTTTTTTTACGCAAAAATGAAGGATGGGGTGAAGCGTGTCTACAGATTCGTAGCTGCAGTGGTGTTGGATGGTACTGTTTCTGTGCGAGTCGAAAAAGTGAAAGAAGTAGATATTAATTCACGGTTTATGTCGTTGGAATTATGTGCCCGTACACTCGATGGCACCGACTTATATTACGGCTTAGAAGTTGTGAAACACTTGCGTGGATATTGTGGGATAGCAGAAGGCTATTTATCTGGAGAACGGGAGTTTGTTGACATCGATGATATTATCGGTATGGCTGCGTACGTTCCAGTAGAAGATAATTTTATATTTTTAAATGCGAACGGGTGTCCTGTTCATAACTGACGTATTTTCTATAAAATTGGTGTTCCGATTTGTTAAGTATGTTTTCTTGGTGGTTTTCAGTCCTCCTATTTTGTTTACTTCAATTATTGTTTATACAAAAAACTTTCTCAGAAAGCATTCAGTTATGAGTTCGCCAAGAAGTCAACATATTCGTTCGAGACCAAAAATTTCGCCTCTTACAAGTCAAGAAAATCATAAGTACAAGCCATATAATCCGGTATCCATGACGGTGCCTTCACCGCCTGCTGGTATCCATAGAGCCGAAGGGCGTCGAAAACAGATGATCGGGTATCCATCTTTTAAAGATGCTAGAAACTCGAATTCTTCTTCATTCAATGTCGAGGTTGAAAACAAACCGGCATACGTTTCGAGATTTGTAAGAAAAAAAAAACTTTCTTCTGTTTGAATTCAATTAAAGATATTTCAGCATGATCGTGAAGTATTCAACCAATATGAAGAAAATTACGAAACTAGAGTTCCGAGCGTTCCCAGTGTCTGCTCCTCAGACGGGAAATGGTCATCCATTGGATTTGCTTCCCAGAAAATGTACGAATTTGAAACCGGAACACCTCTCTGCCGAGAAAAAATAGAGGTATCAAGCCTATAAAGTATTGAAATAATTGATGTTTAAGGAAAATCTGGACCAATTAACAAAAAGTTGGAAGGAAATCGATTTCGGCGAACATCTCATTATGGCTCAATCGTATCGGCAAAGATCGGAACCAGAGCTAGAGAAACTTTGTCTTATCAACGCTTTTCATGCCGGTGTTCTCAACAAACTTCTTCGTAATGCCAAACGGGATAAAGTTGCATCGGTATGTTTTATCAGTGAGATTATATTGTTTTAAATAAGTTACCACGCTGCGAGAAAGTTTATACTCGGTATGAAGAAGTTCCAATCGCACAGTGAATTGCGCATGCATTTGTAGTGAGATTCAGAGAAAAGAGAGCGAAACATCGTCCACGCTCTCTAAATTTTCTGCACTCTTGGCCTCCTCCTCCACTGTTCGAAGGTAGCGAGTTTGCAGCGCTCCGTACTGAGAATAGTTTGAAAGACTTTTATTTTTTTTTTATTGCAATATTAAAAAGTAGGAGGAATCTATTCATAAATTCTCGCCTAAATTTTCTTGCTGGTTTGGGCAAAAATTGAAAGAGACGCAGGCATCATAAGACAGAAGACACTCCGATTTTCGCATTCATGAGAAAAAAATGTCGAGATATGTAAAAGAAATACAGGTATTGTCTGCCCGCCAAAATGGTCACACGCGCCCCGCTGAACTCAACGATATGCGATTTTAATTTTAGTCTCCAAATTATTTCATTTAACGTGTAAATTCAACGTGAAATGAAATAATTTGACGGCGAAAATGAACTCCACGAAGTACTAAGTTTCGTGAAGCGCACTTGCTTTTTTCGCGAATGGACAATAGCGTTGAGTTCAGCGGAGCGAGTTTGATCATTTTGGCGGGCAGAAAATAGAGAAACGGGGTTCCCCCCCCCCTGATATAACATTGTTAGTGAGTCACCTTCTGTGTCTCTTCACTATCAATACTATATCAGTGGAAATCTCCCGTACTCAAGGAATTTTTGGCGCGTTCTGGCGAGATTCGGCACCTAGGTGGCTAATAGCCGTTTTCAATGGCTATTAGCCAAAAATTTCCTGATATATATGTACCTGTATTTTTTTTAACATATCTCAACATCGTGTGAATTGAAAAAAAAAAAACAAAAACAAACCTTTTTTTGCTCATGAAAAACCCTTTTTTAATTTTGCACCGGAAAGTGCCGCCGAGAATCTTCTATGGTTTACTGAGTATTTCAATTTCAGAATGGAATTCCAAATGTTAATCCGAATCATGGATTCTCGTTACAAAAAGCCCTGAGGAATGATGATATTTTAGAACTCCCGAGCAGAAAGCTGTTCAAGCTTTCTGAAATTGTGAGTTCGAATGATGCATCTAAATGGACGTCATCATTTTTTTCCGCGCATCTCAGCAATTGTTTGCTAACAATTTACAAGAAGGTAGTAAGGGCTTCATTCAAAATGTAATATTTTTTTTTACAGCTTGCCGACAAAGATGGTGGTTTTCACAGGTACACCGGTACCGACGCCGGTTCCGTGTACATTTCGCTGAATTCTAAATTGAGAGACTCGATAGATGGTAGGATTAAAAAATATATGGTTGAATTTTCTGTTCGTTTATAGAATTCGCCATCGATGGTTTCGGGCAGGAACGATCGGACGATGTAAAATCCTACGTGAGGCACGTCTCCAACAGAATTGTAACCAATCTCTGGTAAGACTCCGCAAAAAAAAATTAATAAATCAACGGATTCAGCACGAGAAAAAGGACCAGCCTCAAAAAGTCGGACGTGGCTGCGAGCCCCGAAGATGATGCTGCGAAGCTGCGAGAGGATTGCCAAAATGGATTAGAAAAGTGAGTATTCTATTTCACTTATACTATAATGGATTCGTGGCGGAGTGACAATTTTTTTCACGTTTTAATTCGAAAAAATGAAAAAATAACTGAATAAATGAAGAGATTTTTCGTCTCCCAGTTTCACGTGAAATGTCACTCCGTCACGAATACATTATATTATCCATCTCTGAGAGTTCCACCGCTCGCACACAGACCGTGCACTGCGGACTTAACCGCATTTCGTCTCGCGTCTCTCAATTTCTCACGTAGAAAATACGAATTTCGCCGTCAGCCTTTTTCTGCATGGCGTAGGTTGCGATTGGCACCCGGTGGAACTTTTTTAGATTGATAATACTACACAGAAATACGGACAACGTTGGTAAATGACCAGTTTTCAGTACGTTAAAACAATATTTAAATAAATGTTTTGCGTAATTTTCCAAGAAAGCCTGGACCCAACGTCCAGCTATATTTAAATATGTTCTAGCGCTTTCGCCATAGTGCCTATGTCTACATTTTTTAAAATTATATTCGTTTCAGTTCGTGGCTCTTCTCTCCGAGCAGCAGTGTTGGGGTCGTATATTCCGACGATAGCGAGGATGGCGGCGGTGGTGGATTCGGAAGTGACGATGAATGACGACACCGTCAATTAAAGTGTTTTTTTTTCTATTTGTTGTTATTTTAAGTGTTTTTTTTTGTTTTGTCACATTTTTATTAGAAAAAAAATATTGGAATAGCAGAATTTACCAATAAATGTTATGTTTCTTTAGTGTGTAGCTTTTACAGATATGCCGGCTTAAATGTATGTACATTTGAGCCTAAAGAGCCCGTATATTGGCCTGGGATAACCTATAATAAGCCTATCCCTGAATTAGGAATAACCGCGATAAGCCAATTATAGGCTTACAATAGGCTTACTCGTAACCGCGATAAGCTTGTTATAGGCGAGAGTCAACCGCGATAAGCCTATTATAGGCCTATTATAGGCGACGAGCCGCGATAAGCCTATAATAGGCTTACTATAGGGTCCTTCGCGGGTACTTGATAGGCCTATCGCGCAACCTATTATAGGCCTATCGCGCAAAACCTGTGAAACCACTTGGACAGCGCGCAGGCTGAATAAATCTCCCTATGTGTGCAATGAGATTTCGGCCGACCCACAGTTACCTGTCGGATTTCCTTTCGACTGTAGAAAAGCAAAAAGTGCAGAAGAAAAAAATGTGGACCGGCCGGCCTAACAGTAAAGTACCCTTCAAAAAAACGATATCAAAATTTGGAAAAGACGGGCATCATCGCGGCATTCAGGAGACTCAGATTTCCACTTTTGGCCTTCCACGGACTTCTGGGGACTGCGCCAGCACCGCGAACATACCCATACACAGACAGACAGACACACAGAAAAATTTTATTAGTAATAGTAAAGATGTTTGTGTCGTCGAAGACTTCTCAGTTCGGGTATGTAGGCGAAATCTGCATCTGGTAAATACAACTCCTTCGAAACCAGCCATTTATAAAGAAAAATGGGATCAGCGATCAGCCTTCGATATTCCAGGGGTTCAAGACCATGTTCTTGAATTGTGGAGAAATAGCTAGTGTACTCCAAGTTAAACTTCTTATGCAAACGGTAGATAAATGATTTTTGTAGAGATTCAATAGACCGAATAATTTCCTTCGAAGCAGGTGAGAAAACCAAAGTTCCATATTCGACCAGTGGACGCACATAAATAGTATAGCACTTGATAAAAATTTCGAGAGAGCCATGTCGTAAGATATTGAAAAGAATATTGGTCCGCTGATGTGCCTTGCGAAGTATTTTTCCAATATGCGATGAAAACGAGAGGTTATAGGAAAATATGACACCAAGGTCCCTCGCATGTTCACATTTAGGTACTGTATTTATGTTTATTGATGAAGGACAAATGCCACTTATACAATCCATCAGATAGGATAGTTAAAAGTTAGAAGAATTCAATACAAGGTATTTTTCAAGTGATTGAGAAGCAAGATTGTTCTTAAAGGACCGGGATGAAAGTTTAATCGGGAAAATAGTATGAGGGAGAGATTTTCAGCAATTTAGAGATCTGTTTGATATAAATTGACTAAAGCATTTAGAGGAATTTGGTAGACTGGAACGCAGATAGTACTTATGTCTCCGTAGATTTGTTAATTTGGCCAGTTCACACGATAAATTGTTCATAGCAGCGACTTCTTTGGTAACTATAGATTACAAATAAACACGAGATCAATAATAAGCCTCCGATATTCCAAGGATTGCAGTTCGAGCTCCTGGAGACAGTCGAAATAGGATATATATTCAATTCCAAACTTCCGATAGCATCGATAAATAGTAGATTTTTGCACCGACTCCAGTCTTCGGATAAACTCTTTTTGCACCGGATTAAAAATAATAGAAGCATACTCGAGTAGTGGTCTAACGTATATTTTGTAGCATTTGATAATTATATCCCGCAAAGAGTGTCGAAGTATCTTTCTTATATAGAAAATTTTAGATTAGTCTGTGTGTTTGTTTGTGTGTCTCACACACAAGTTTGCAGTCGACAAAACTCCACAGGTGAAGGGCTTCAAATCCATATCGGATCCGAAACGGATGGGACGTGGAATTTATAGGAATTTTATATGTTTCCGATTTTGATCCTATTAGGATCCACGCTCCCACGGATAGGATGCGGACGTGGGAGCGTGGACTGAAAACGGATCAAAAACGGATGGGACGTGGTTGTGACGTGGATATTTTCTAGACTTCCTGAATCTTCCATTTTTTGATTTCACTCAAGATGCTCAATGAGCACATGTCTCCAGACAACCAAAAATAGCCGGTGAGCTCTGCGGCACCGTGCCACGGAGCCTTCATCCAGAGGTCCCCAGCCACCCTTCAGAATTCTCTAACCCAATCCCTTGCAAGACCTGCGCAGGCGGCGGGTATACCTTCCCATGTGGACCGACACCTCACGGGTTTCGACGGCCCTTATGTTTTGCACGGGAAAGGGGCGGGGCGTAGCGTGGTGACACCAGTTTTTCGTGGATTTTATTATTTTAAGACGTAATTTCACGAAAACTTACTTCATATGCCTGCCGTGGGATATAAGCCCCCACCCCAGCATATATAAGTATAGTCCCTCACCATCGTAGTCCCCCCGACTATCTCGAATCAAAACGTTTCCAAATTAGAACTATGGTAAAGGTGAAATCAGTAACGTAATTGGAAAAGAAAAAAAAAAGATTTTATGAGCCACAAATGTGGAAAATGAATTATGTGGTATTTACTCTAACTGGCCGGCATCCAAGCAGGAGGTTCAAACAATAAGCCGGCATGCCGGACAAATAGAGTAAATACGGTATTACAAATACTTGTTTTGTACTGGAGAATTTGATTTAGCTTATTATTATACAACACTTTTGACACTTATCCATTTGGAAAGAAAACGGTTCTGATTCGGGACAGTTCTGTTTTGATAAAGTTCTGATTCGAAGCTTTTCCTTATTTCGAAAGCGACAAAAATGGTAGAAAGAGCTATGAATGGTGCACTTCTATTAGATGCTTCAATTAATTGGGATTGCTTTTCGATGTCGGTCGATTTTCGCTTGTTGTTTTGCTATTCTGATACGGTGGGGGCTATTCTTATCAGCGGGGGGGGGGGCTATTCTGGTATAGCGGAAGGCGATATTGAAATGGAAAATTAAATAAGGAAGAAGTGGAGGACATATCTGATAAATAGGCGCTACCTAGAAATAGAACCTTTTCAAAATAGAACCGTGTGAAATAGAACTTGACGCGAAATAGAACCGTGTGAAATAGAACTTTACATAGTTTTAGCGCGTTTTAGCACAATTGGGTGAAGACTATTGAATAAATAGCCAAACAGAAAAGTTCCACTCACAATCAGTGGCGTGACCTGTTTTCGATTTATTGACTGGGTTATATTTCACGCGGTTCTATTTCGGAACAGTTCTATTTCACGCGGTTCTATTTCGGAACAGTTTCATTTCCGAACAGTTCTATTCCACGCGGTTCTGTTTCCCGTCAAGTTCTATTTCGACTCAATTCTATACTAGTTATTATACTAGTTCACTCATATACCAGGATAACTGCCAGGTTTTTTTTACAAACCACTGAGTAAATGGGACCAAAATCTACCTGTGCTAAGCCGATCCTTGGTGGTCGATATCAGCTAGGGGGGCTACAATGGTCAATTACCAAGTTGCCTGCTCTTCTAATAGAGCCTGACATCCACGCGCCCTGCTTCAGATGAACGCGGATCCATTCTCCATAACGTCAAAAAAATTCCACGCTCCCTCCACGAGGGACACGTGGATTTATATAAGATCCGATATGTTTCCATTCTCCCACGGATCCACGCGCCCTCCATATATATTCCACGCCGGCGTGGATCCACGGCGACCCACGCCAAAACAATCCACGCTCCCTCCACGGGGGCGCGTGGATCTATATCGGATCATATATGGATCCAATCCACGTCCCATCCGTTTCGGATCCGTTTTGGCATTATCTCCCACCACCTGTGCTCGATCCAGCGACCTGTCGATTTACTTTCAAACGTGCTAACCACTATACCACAAGGGTAACAAGAACTTGAAAGAAATAGGGAAAAGAAATGATTGCCATTTCTATTAAAAAAAAAAAACAAAAATCAGAAAAAAATAAATTTTTGACGAAGGCGACTTACAAGGGAATGGTCCAAACTTAACTTGGCGTTTCGAAATGAAACCTATATAGGGTGAAAGAGCACTTCATAGGGAGCTCAAATCACTTTTCAATTTTTGCAATAAACCATTCGGAGCCGAGCAAATGAGCTCCAAAGTTTTAATTTTCACGTGCGAATTTATCACCGCAGTTGAGAGTCATTTTCAACACTGGCCGGGTAGCCGAGTGGTTGGTGCAAGAGAATAGTAAATGGAGGATGCGGGTTCAATCCCTCGTGGTAAAAAATTTTTGTATTTTGATTTTTGCGTTTACTTTTCCAGGTCCTAGAACTTTTTTTTGACCAGTTTTTTTCGCATTGCCAACCTCTTTTCCACGTATGGTAATGGACCTATTCAAGAGAGAAAAAAAAAGAAAAAAAAGAAGTTTTTTCCGATGCAGGAACGGCAAAAAAAGAAAAAAAAGGAGGAGAAAAATCAATTTCCTTCCTTTTTTCTCTTCCTTTTTTTTCTTTTTTTGCCGTTCCTGAATCGGAAAAAACCTCTTTTTTTTCCTTTTTTCTCTCTCTTGAATAGGTTCATTAAAGGCGCATCGGTATATTTGAATGGGTCTCGCCACGTATGACTACTTTATCATCGGCAGAAAATGAATTTTTCTCTTCCTTTTTTTTCTTTTTTTGCCGTTCCTGCATCAGAAAAAACTTCTTTTTTTTCTTTTTTTTTCTCTCTTGAATAGGTCCATAACGATTGGATGTTTGTGTTTTATTTTATTTTTATTTCGTTTTAACTGGAGATGACACTTCGTGTGGCAAGTGTTCTATCGTTATTTTCCGAGAAGTTTTTGATTTCGAACTCGGATCCCCTTCACTTATTTCCGGACAAGATATCAATCTCTTGGAAAAAAGCGTGCTAAATGGACACAAGCTTACCGTTCTTGACAACTTCGGAGTTCTGTTTCGGACAAGTTGGCGCAGATGATTGTTTCCAGACGAGATGTACCAATAATGCGTTCATCAAGTGTGCGAGATGCACCAACACTATTTGTTTTTCCCATTTCATAATTGTTGATTAGCATTATTGCCCTTATTTGTGAACTGTTACTACGTATTAAAAACAAAAAATTGAAAAAAAAAATTGGTTAAAAAAAAGTTCTAGGACCTGGAAAAGTGAACGCAAAAATCAAAATACAAAAATTTTTTACCTCGAGGGATTGAACCCGCATCCTCCATTTACTATTCTCTTGCACCAACCACTCGGCCACCAGGCCAGTGTTGAAAATGACTCTCAACTGCGGTGATAAATTCGCACGTGAAAATTAAAACTTTGGAGCTCATTTGCTCGGCTCCGAATGGTTTATTGCAAAAATTGAAAAGTGATTTGAGCTCCCCGTGAAGTGCTCTTTCACCCTATATAGGTTTCATTTCGAAACGCCAAGTTAAGTTTGGACCATTCCCTTGTTAGTCGCCACAAGCTGCAAGCTTGTATTAAATAAAATATTGACTCGCCGATGAGCATTACCAGTAATCTTGTCAATGTGGGTTGCAAACGATAGGTTAGATGAGTACAGAACTCCGAGATCACGAATTAAACAAGTAGATGGGATACAAACTCCGTCAATTGATAAAGCAGGAGGGCGGAGTTTCGCATATTTCTTCATATGAGAGAAACGAATGCATTCACACTTGTTCAGGGCAACAGTCATCTGCCAGTTGTCACACCAGCTCGAAATTGTAACGAGATCCTTAGCAATGGAGTCTGGATTGGTGCCAAAGAGTTTAAGGTCGTCCGCATAAAGAAGGAAATCCGACTCCAAGTTATTTCCAATATCATTGATGAACATGATAAATAATAGGGGCCCGAGAACACTTCCCTGTGGAACTTCAGAAGTGACTACCATTGGTTCCGAAATAGCGTTGTTTATCCTGATTTTTTGAGTCCGGCCAGTGAGAAAGTTTTCGAGCCATTTCGATACGTTTCCACGAATACCATAGTACTTTAGCTTTGCTATGAGCTTTGGAATATATACTTTATCGAATGCCTTCCGAAAGTCGATATAGACAGCCAGGCTGGATTTATTCGATATACAGTGACCGCTTTCGATTATACTCCAGGAGCTGGGACTCTGTACTCCTGTTGTTCCTGAAGCCAAATTGGGAATCATGGAGTAGAGAGTGTTTATTGAGATATGAAACAATGTTCCTCCGAATTAGTCTTTCCATAGTTTTGCTAACAGAAGAGGTAAGCGATATCGGCCGGTAATTACAAGGATCCGTTCGACCTCCTTTTTTATATAATGGTTTTACAATAGCCTCTTTCCAAAGCATCGGAACATCACCACTGCGCATCGAGGCATTGAAAATAATACTGAGTGGCAAGGCAATCGATGTGCACAGTCTCTTAAGAAATATTGCAGGGACATCATCTGGAGATGTGTTACATCTAGATTTCAGCATAGACAATTCACGCTCCACCATGTAAGGTTCAAAGACCATGTCCGATAAATTAGTCCGCACATTCTCGTTCATTATAGGAAAAATGCCATTATCTACCGTAAATACTTCAGCAAATGTAGACGAAAATATTTCTGCTTTCTCGTAGTCGTCAATAATATTACGATTCTTGTTCACCAGTAAGCCGACATCTTCAGTGACATGCATCCGCTTATTAATAAATCGATAGAAGTCATTGGAGGAACCATTAACTAGACATTTCTCAGTATTGCATTGATCTTTCAGCAGTAATTCTTTTTTCAGCATATTAGATGCTTCTTTATAGGCAAGTGAGTTTCCTTCTAGTCTCCGTATTTTCAGTTTAGATTTTTGCAGTTTCATGATGGCTATTCCATGACGTCGAACCAAGGGTTTAATAACGATAGTTGGAACAAATATATTGATTAGATTCATCAGAATCTGTAGAAATGTGTCGTACATCATAGTAGCACCTGCACTCGATAGTATATAATTCCAGTTGATATTGCTCAGATAATAGTTAATTGCAGTATAGTCAGCCTTTTTAAAATTGAGCACGGATCTGGTCACAACCTGACGTTTAATTGATATGGATAGAGTGATAGTAAGCAGCCGGTGATCACTAAACAATTCGCCAACCTTCACGTCGCTGATTATAGAGGTATTGGATAGACATAGATCCAGAATATTGTCAGGATTATAACGAGTGGGATCCAGAACATGCTGTTTCAAACCCTTGCTGGAGATAAACGATAATATTTTTGCGCAGTATTTGTCATCAGCCGTCATTCCATTCCAATCAATATGTGCCACATTAAAATCGCCGAGTATAATACAGTGGTTAGGCGTTCGTAACAGAGAGTCTAAGGCCAATAATAGATCATCTGTATTGTTGTTGTGATGTGGGCAATTATCCGAAAAGAGTTACCACGAATCCACACATCAATAGCACATATCTCGACTTTTTTGAAACGAATATCAACTTTCACAGGAATAGATCTGAAATTACAGGATATTATAATTGCGACACCACCGCCATGTCTATTTCGATCCTTCCTATATACACGAAACTTGTCATCAAACGATAAAATGCCATCCGAAATAGTCCCATCCAACTTAGTTTCAGTAAGACATACGATTTGGAAGTCATAGAAAGACGTCAGAAAATTCAGTAGATTGACTTTGTTGAGAATTGAGAAACAGTTGGCATATCCTATTGAGATGTGCTTCTCTGTTTTCCCCCTTCTTTCCATTCCCAAGGTGTCTGGTCCACGCGGTACACTATCTTTGTCACTTCGAGGTTCCGAACGGTATAGATGCGGGCCTTGGCTTGATTGTTCCTCTCTATCGCATCCTTCCACGCGAGTCTGTACTTTTCCAGCTCCATCTTTGAGAGGTCCGGACGAGCTGAAGCGTTTTGACAGGATAGGATCTGGACTTTCCTCTTCGAGAATAGATTCAGCACTTTGGACATATCCTCGGTAGACTCTAGTTGGATTTTTAGCAAGGGGGGTCCTGTTTTTTGAGCAATTGGAAACATCGATTTTGGGGACGCGACGTTGAAAACATTAGAAATCGATTTTCCAAATTCACTCCCAGCCGATAGTTCTGAGGCATTCTCCACTCCTTTAATAATCAAAGAACATTTGCGGGAATCCGGGATGGTTGCAGCTTGAACTGCTTTGGCAATAATTGCTCCAGTAGATGGAGCCGCAATAGATTTCGACACGGCTTCGGCAAAGGTTTTCTGGTAATTGACAGGCTGTGATTTCTTCATATCCGCAAAGTTCTTCTCCAGAGAATTGACTTCGGAGATAAGTGCAGAGGCCGTATTCATGAACGTTTACTGCGTAAATCGATTTACCTAGGTGAACATTTACTCCGTAAATGACAGAGTAAATCGTTTACTGCGTAAATCATTTACGGTATTCACAACGACATTTACGGTCCGTAAAAATTTACCGCCTGTTTTTGTTTGGTTTACCGTGGGCTGACTCATTAATTGTTTATACTTTTTTCGAAATAGTGGTTTTTGTGAATAATATCTATTTTGTAAAGTTCTTTTCCCAATGTGCTATTGTGTTTTCAATCGACTTGCGACATGAGAACGCGAGACTCCGCCCACTTTTTTGTGCGCTACCTGTCTGCGTCTCTTCAAATATCACTGTGTTCGCGTGGTCGCGCAGAAATAAGTGGGCGGAGTCACGCGTTCTCATGTCGCAAGTCGATTGAAAACACAATACAGCAAACAAAAAATACAAAGTCGATCCGTTCTTCATGTACCATAAATAGGTACTGCGGATCAGTGGTAGAAGCAAAAAAAAAAATGTTTTTTCGGGTTTTTTGGGTGAGAAAAAAAAATGTTTTGATTTTTTTTGATGGCGGCTTTTTTGTAGAGCCGCAGAGGCGAAAAAAAGTTCGGGTTTTTGGACAAAAACTTATTAGTCGGTATACGCTACGAATTGACAAAAACCTCTAATTTTCCACGAAAACTTGTAAAATTTCCTTTTAACTGGCAGAAACACGCCCTTTTTTTTGAAAATTTTTCGAGGACAAAAAAAATTGTTTCGTTTTTTGTTAATTTTTTTTTGCCTTTTTTTGTTTGTGGAAAATGTTTTTATTCGAGTATACTTTGTAGATTTTGCGATTAATTAAAAACAATTTTTTTTTCATGATACGTAAAATGATAATTCGTTCAAAATTTAATTAAATGCAAACTTAGTAGCAATAAAAACAGATGGAGCGTAAATTGCGCTCAGATTCAAACGGACTTGTTCAAATATCGCACTTGTTTCAAATATTAACTTTATCGATCAATTTCATTAATTTTGACAATTCGAGGACTAAAAATTACTGAAAAACATTAAAAACGAGCCAATAATTTGAAAAAAAAATATATAAAAAATAGACGGTAAATGCCATTTACTGACCTTCAGGGTGAGTAAATCATTTGCTCTCCGTAAACTGATTTACGGTCCGTAAAAGTTTTTCATGAATACCGAAAAATGCATTTCCCCTACGGTAAACCATTTACTGTTCTCATTTACCGTACGGTAAACGTTCATGAATACGGCCTCTGCTCTCTACCAGCTGCGCGCCAGCGCGAAACTGAAAATGGGCCATAAAAACCGAAATGCGTTCCATTGCCTCTGAATGAATGAGTCAGTATTAAATCGCATTGTCAAACAAATAAAATAACAGTAAATGCGATTTTTGGCCGATTTTGTAAATATTGAACCTTTTTTTGAAAAATCAACAAATTGAGGTTCAAAAAAGCCCGCTTAAGGGAAAAATAGGCGAATTTTTCCAGTCTACAGTATTTTTTTGGGCGGAATGTAGTTTTTAAAAATTGCGCATTTCAAGCAAATTGTTTTCCGAGGAAACGGCGAGGTGACCCTTTGGAAATGGCCGTTGTAATTATTTTAATTATTTGCAGTCATGTACTAGCTTAAAAACATATTAATCTTTCTGTTTTGTAGCACATATTGTTTAGAAAGCTATAAACAACCTTTTAGGAGTTTTCACAACAAAATTGGTAGATAACACTGCTGCAAAAACCGGGAATTTAGGTCTGAATTTTCGAATACCTATTTCTCAGACATTTTTCAATTTTTCCGGGCGATCCGGCGCTTGAAAGATTCGTGTTAATCGTGTTTTTATCTATGGAGAAAATGAAAAGAAGTTTAGACCCCCTGACCTGAAATTTCTGAAAAACTGCGCACCGTTCCTCGATCGCCGGTAATGCCACACGGTGTGCTGCCGACTGCTCTCGCGAAAGTGCGCTCTTTTAAACTCGACGGAAAGAATCTTGGAAGAGTGCCAATTTATGCAAATTCTAATTTTCGAGACGCAGACGATACACAGCATTGCCACGCAACGCAACCACAGCGCGTGAAAAACGGGAAGTCGCCAGCACCCCGTGCAGGTCACAAGTTTTTGAATTTTCTCTAGCAACATTTCGAGATCAAACTCCAACGTTAACGTGTCCGAAAGTGTTCTGTTTGCCGAATGGGACCAATCAGAGATCACAATTTTTGCACCATGTGCCACGTCATCTACCCAGCCTTTGATCTTACTGATTAATATTAAAACGGACTCGGAAGTAAATACTCCCGCAAACATACACACGTTGAAAATGGGGTTTGACTGCAAACTGTGCGCCGTACATACTATACATATCATATACGAGGAGACGAAGAGACACGAAACGAAAAAGAAAGCAGAGTGCCGCCTAGACTGTTTCTGTCAGTTGATCAACAAAACACTTTCTATTAGTGACATGGCCTCGCCATCTTCAAGGTACATTCATACCTACATATTTTGCGCCCTATTGACAATTCATCCTTCAGAGACTCGCCGGAAAGTGTCGACTTGCCGGAGCCTGTGGAAGAACCCGAACCATTGAAATCAAAACCAAAACCAAAGCGTCAAAGAGATAGGAAATCGAAAGTTTACAAAACACTTGCCAAAAATCAATGCCCGTCAGTTTGCCGAATATGTCGGAATCCAGCGATTGGATATCATTATGAGGTGAGTGATAAATGATGAGTTAGAAGCTGATTTTTTACATATCAATCTCATTGCCAGGTACCTTCTTGCAATGGATGCAAGACATTTTTCCGGCGAACAATTATCAGTGGAAAAAAGTTTCGATGCGTCAAAGTGAGCAATTGTCTAGATACCGAAGAGGTTATTGGTAGGTTTCTAAAAATACAAACAAGCTCCCTACAATTTTTCTAATCTTTCCTCTTTTAGACACCTCCAAACGCGTCTGCCAAGCCTGTCGATTCGAAAAATGCGTACAAGCCGGAATGAATCCAATGGCAATCCAGGCGGAAGTCAAAACCGACGAAGGAGAAGAGCTGCGCAAGCAGATTGCCAAAAAACGAGAGACGTTCGATTGTAGGCCCAAATTTTTCAATTTTGAGGACAAGATGAATCAAGTGATTCGAAATTTGGTCATGATAGATTCAAAACTGGAAGGAGTGCATATGAATGGAATGCCAATGGGGTTCAAGGATGGAAGAGATTTACGAACTATTCTCGCGTCAAAAATCATCTACAGTAATTCAGAGGTGCCGGAAATGAGTTACACTCCTGTCAAGTTGTCAAAGCACACTGGATTGTGAGTTTAAGAAGACTTTTTTATATTCACTAGAAGACCCTTCAAACTTGACCGGTTCCTACCAAATATCGGCCGCTTCATGCCCATTGAGTTTGAAAATTTTTTTTACCAAGTTTGGTGCAAATCGGTCCAGTAGAAGCGGAGAAAACACTGGTGACCCGAAATCTCACAAACATACTGACTAGATATTGTCAGCTCTGTTATTTCCGTTATTTTAGACCAAAACGAAGATGTCGAAACTTTGTTCACTCAAGCTGTCTGGCTACCATCGAATTCTCAAAGACTTTTGATTTCTCAACAGCCATCCGACTAGAGAGTAAGGTATGGTAAATAATGGAATGAAAAACTACATTAACCTATAAAAAACTATTGAACGGATAGAGCACGAAGTACTAAATCCGGTGGAACGCGTTTGACCGTCATGTCATGCCGCCAATAAACCTCAAGGAACAAAACTATAATTCATCCTTCTTTTTTAGGTCCTTCTCCTGAAACATGCCACTCTGATGTGTGTAAACTTGACAAATGCGTTCACAACGTTCAGAAAATTGAGATCTGATAGGCTTTTGTACCCAGACGGAAGCGTTTACGGACCACCACCCAGAAAGCGGGGACCATTGATTGAGAAACAAAGATCGTTTTTGCAAAATACGTTGATCGCTTTTATGACAAATGACGTGGATCGGACAGAATATTTGCTGCTCAAAGCTATTGTGATGTGCAATCCAGGTAGGTACCACTTTCTCTCTCTCTCAACAACAATTCTCCTTACAGCGGTCACAGGACTCCCATCCGACGATCAAAAACACATTCAACTTGAACGAGAAGTGTATGCACAATGTTTGCTCCGATACTGCCTTCAACAGCACGGATGCCTAAACGGTCCTGCCCGATTCACAGCGCTGATTTCGATTTTCCATGTCATTGAAAATCAGCAAAAGGAGCAAAAGGACTATTATGTGTACGTCAAGGCGATTCACACGCAAAAACACAAAGATCCGGTGGTGCTCGCTAAAAAATGCACAAGTTTGTTGTACGATCAAGTGTTGGACTAGTGTGTAGATGTGAATAGGAAGGACCACGAGCACGAGCAAATCGCAATAACTGTTTTTTTTTTCTAGATTTTGTATTTACAATTAGACAGTCACGTGATAAACACTTTTGTAGGAAACCTATTTGTGAAAAATGAAGAAAAAAAGGCACCCAAAATTACAGTCTCTCAAGTTATGGGGTCATTCAGGGTCGGAAAAAAAATAGTTTATTTCCTTATTCAAATGACGGAAAAAAAAGAAAAAAATCCGTTGCCGCGAGAGTTTTTTTCAGTTGCTTTTCTAGGCCATCGCAGAAGTTTTTTAGACCCTCCGCTGTGAAACCTGCGAAATATCGATTTACGGGCGAATAATTTTTGAAAAAAAAATTTCTCACAGCGGAGGGCCTAAAAAACTCTTGCGATGGCCTAGAAAAGCAACGGAAAAAAACTCTCGCGGCCACGAATTTTTTTCTTTTTTTTCCGTCATTTGAATAAGGAAAAAAAGGAAAAAACTATTTTTTTTCGACCCTGAATAACCCCATTACACCTGAAGTTGGAAACGAGATGAAGCTGACAAAATAATGCTGGAAACGTTTAATGGCTTTGGTTTTCTCTTGATCTGACAGTTTTGTAACATCTTTGTTCAAAAACCTTGTTGAATTTTATTCCTGTTCTCGCAAGGTCTGACTGCGTCAAGTCCCAAGCATATTAATGGGCCCGATAAATCTGCGTTTTTACGCCACTATCTGTCTCATGGGAAACCAAACAGAAGGATTGCTCTTCATCGAGAAACTGAGTTGAGTCTGGATGTGGCATCGAGCAGGATCTTCAGAAGATGTCTGACCTAAAGTTGTGTTGCACATAAATGTTTACAGCGAAAGGGATTTATATGCGATCAGAACGCCAATGGTAATGGGGTTATTCTTGGAACCAGCAAAAAAAGCAAAAAATAGATAAAACCAGCAAAAAATTCAGCGAAAATTCGGAGAATGCTCCGATCGGTCTGGAACTTTGGGAAATCATTTAAAAAATACTTCCGGTCATTTCCAAGGCTGTCACACGGCCGGGCCCGGCCGGCCGCGGCCGGCCGAGGCGCGGCCCTGGAGGGCCGCGGCCCTGAGGGCCGCGGCCTTGGCCCTTGCGTTAAAAACCTACAGAGGGTTTCCAAAGTGAATAATTCATAGAGAAATAATAAAAAAAGGATGAAAAATCAAAAATTATACTAAAATAACGATAATCTTCATGAAATTTGTGAAAATGATAAAAAAGTTGAAAATTTTAAAAAAAAATTGGTTTTTTTTTTCGATTGGGATAATTTGAGATAGGTATAATTCTTTCACAAGGGGAATTTTCATACTTTTGTGAGTATTTTTTGTGTTGTCAACTTTGTTCTAACTTTTTATGATTAGCAATAAAAATGATTTACATTTTTCAAAAACTTCTGGTTTAAATCTTGATTTTTTAAATGAAACAATGTTTTAAAAATGAAGATTGTATTGTATTGTATTTATTACGTTTCAAAAATAAACGTGAGTAGTGGTTATCTTTTAAATTTAAAAGCTGCGCACAAAGTAAAAAAAAGCACGCGTGAATTTGCGAAACACGCGCACAAAGTGATGCGAGATTTGCGCGATTTTGAAGCGTCATTTTTACAAAAAGATGTTATGTCCCTTTAAAAATCTTACGGTAAATTTTATTTTTTCAGTCGATTTTCTCAACATTTTGCGGCAAATTGACGTTTTCTGCGGTTTTAAAGATATTTTTCGATAAAGTAAATTAATTTAGCACTAATTGAAAGGGTTTGCGTCATGTAATCACTATTTTTTTCTTATTTAAAGTAAATTTCCATTGTCTAGAAACTTACCTAAATTTTTTTGCCTGCAATTCAAACTTTCGCCCATTTCGTTTTATATTTTTCTGAATAATTTTGTAGCATTGTGTTATGGGGTTTTGCACGAAATGCAAAAAACGGCTAAAACTGTGCAAAACTCGGAAAATTCTCCGATTGACCTGAAATTTTAACCAATACGGGTTAAATTAATTTAATTTATCGAAAAATATTTTTCAATCCGCATAAAGCGCCAATTTGCCGCAACATGTGTTAATAAGCGACTGAAAAATTAACGAACACGCCGTGTTTGGCTGCCTGGAGAATGATTTACTTTTAAAAAGACATTCGAATTTTCAAACCCAAATAAAATTTTGTTATGAAGTTGTTGTGTGTTGTTAGATCACACAAAGATATTATTATTTTTGATCTTAGTTTCAAGCGGCAGCGCGAACTATTTTGTCTCTCGTTGTCTGCGTCTCTCGCTAGTGATCAACTCCCAATCATTATGTTATTATCGTGTAACTCTTACCCACTATTACTACTACTCGATCGGCGAGTAGATCTTATTGCTATTATCCCCTTATTCCCCCAATACACTTTCCTGTAGCCCTTATTGTAGCGAAGTGCGCCCAGGTTAATACCGGCACTGAGCTTATAATAAATTGTGTTAAAGTAGTAACTGTAGTTATACTTTTGACAACACAACATTGGCGATCAGGTTAAAGTGATACAAAATTTATTTTGTATCAACCGAACTTCAAGCAAACCAGAAAGCTTCTGCGTTTTGTTTTGAATTCTTTCGGTTTTTCTTCTTTTTTTTTCTCTGTATTTGCCGAACGCAATCGAGAAATTTAAAAATGAGCAAAGAAAACGAAGAGTTCATGCTCAGAATGATGCGAATGTTCGAAAAGCAAAACGAACAGCATCAGGCAGCGATGACTGCTCTCGTCCAGGCGATGACAAGCAAGTCAAACGACGAAAGTCGCGCAGATATGACACCGACAAGTTCGGGTGTGTCTCAGACACAGCTCATGAACGACATCGGTAGTCGTGTGGCGATGTTTCAGTTTGATCTTGAAACAGAAAAGACTTTCTCAAAGTGGTACGCTCGTCACGAGGCGGCGTTCACGGTGGAAGGGAAAGATCTCGAGGACAAGAG
Source organism: Caenorhabditis japonica (assembly GCA_963572235.1). Classification (NCBI taxonomy): domain Eukaryota; kingdom Metazoa; phylum Nematoda; class Chromadorea; order Rhabditida; family Rhabditidae; genus Caenorhabditis; species Caenorhabditis japonica. Next base: position 20,115,855 of record OY754346.1, read on the forward strand.
CAAAGTCTCGTTGCTGATGAGCAAAATGTCAGATGAAGTTTACGAGCAGTATTCTAAAAGAATTTGCCCGCGAAAGCACACTGAAGTGGAGTTTGATGAAACAGTCAAGACTCTAGAACAGATGTTTGACATCAAGAAGAGCTTGTTTTCGCACCGATTCGCGTGCATCAACATTGCTCGAGATGATGAAACACCTGTGGAATACACGACTAAAGTCAATTCCATGTGTGAGTCAGCAATGTTGCAGGACATTGATGCTGAAGGGTGGAAAGTGTTTTTCTGGCTCAAAGGTTTGGATGCGTCGCGAGACAAATCAGCCCGCACATATTTTATCAGATATGTTGAGCAGAAATGGGAAAATAAAGAGTCCGTTAACGTTAATGACCTCTGCGAAGAATGGAAAAAGCTTCTTCGACAGAATAGCGTCGCTCAAGAAATGGAACAGGTGGACAAAGCCGATAGAGCTTTACACACCAAGAAAGATTTTAATCGGAACCATAAGAAATTGTGGAACCGTGAGCAGTCAAGTGGCAAAGTTGATGAATGTTGGAATTGCGGCAAGGTAGGGCATAGAAAACCCGACTGCGTGCAAAGACTGACAAAGTGCTTAAAATGCCAGAAAACTGGACACTTGTCCAAATACTGCAAATCTAAAGGTTCCAAGAAGGCGCAGAGTATGGTAGTCATTGAAAGTGCTGCTGCAGAAGACGTTGAGGTCAATGCGGTGAGGCAATACGTTATGGTGGAAGTGAACGATCAGTTGATTGAGTTTCAACTCGATACTGGATCGGATATCACACTCATCAGTCGGAAGGACTGGATGAAGGTTGGTGAACCAGAATTGGAGAAATGTCCAATGAAGGTGAAATCTGCAAGTGGAAATGAGGTTAAGCTGTTGGGTAGAGCCAAAGTGGACTTCATGCTGAAAGGATCTGCGGCATCCGCTTTTGTTCACGTACGAGAACACGGAAATTTGTTAGGCCTTGATTGGATATCAAAGTCATCCGAAATGACCTACCACATGAATATGATGGTCAATGAGCTGAAAAGTTCTGACACCGAGTCAATTGGAAAGGAACTGAAGGAAAAATTTCCGGAAGTTTTCCTAGAAGGTCTGGGTACGTGTACAAAAGAGAAGGCGGTACTGACTGTGAAAGATAAATCTTCACCGGTTTTTATTGGAAAGCGTCCAGTGCCATATGGAGCTTTAGAAACGGTTGAGCAGGAGCTGGATAGACTGGAAAGTCTAGGCGTCCTCAAGAAGGTTAATCACAGTTCGTGGGCAGCGCCGTTAGTGTGTGTGAAAAAGAAAGACACTGGTGCATTAAGAATTTGTGCTGACTTCAAAACAGGGCTAAACGCGGCTCTGGAAGATGAAGATCACCCAATTCCAACACCGGAAGATGTGTTCGCAACACTGAATGGTGGAACTGTTTTCTCGACAGTAGATCTGAAAGATGCTTACTTTCAAATTGAATTGGCTGAAGAATCCAAGCCGTTGCTGACGGTAAACACCCACAGAGGCTTATACCAATACCAGAGACTTCCGTTCGGAGCCAAGACGGCACCAATGGTATTCCAGCGGATCATGGATAAAATGATAACTGGATTGTCTGGAGTCACTGCGTACCTAGACGATGTTATCATCGTAGGTCGTGACGAGAAAGAACACAATGAAAACTTGTTCGAGTTGTTTCAACGAATCGCTGAGTATGGATTCCGGGTGAAGCTCGAAAAGTGCAGGTTTCTTGAGAGAAGGATAAAGTTCCTTGGGTTTATAATCGACCGAAGTGGTCGTAGACCTGACGAAGAGAAAGTTCAGGTGATCAAGAACATGTGTGAGCCAAAGGACCAGAAAACTCTGAGAAGTTTTATGGGGATGGTAACGTATTACAGTGCGTTCATTCCTAAAATGAAAACTTTGAGAGGACCTTTAGACAAGCTCCTAATGAAAGATGCGGAATGGAGGTGGACTAAAGTGGAGGCGGAGTCATTTCAGAAGTTGAAGGACGTGTTGTCTTCAGACTTAAATCTCACCCACTACATGCCAAAGATTCCGATAGTAGTTGCAGCAGACGCGTGTGACTATGGAATTGGCGCGGTTATTAGTCACCGATTCGCAGACGGTACAGAAAAACCAATTGCCCATGCAGCCCGTTCTCTGAATTCTGCTGAAAAGAATTATTCGCAGATTGAGAAGGAGGGTTTGGGGTTGATTTTTGCTGTTAAAAGATTCCACAAGTACTTGTTTGGTCGGAAGTTCTTGCTAAGAACTGACCACAAGCCACTGCTGTCCATTTTTGGAAGCAAGAAGGGAATTCCGGTGCATTCGCAAAACCGTTTGGTTAGGTGGTCTACGATTCTTCTGGCTTATGATTTTGACATAGAGTACGTCAAAACTGATGAATTCGGACAAGCTGACGCTTTGTCGCGGATGATTCAGAAAACGCCACTTGAGAATGAAGATATTGTCATTGCTCAGGTTGAGGAAGATGTAGAAGAGGTGCTGTATGCAGCCGTTCGGAAACTTCCAATCCGTGTGAAGGATATTCAGGAGGAGACTTGGAAAAGTAATACTCTGAAGGAAGTAATTAATTGTGTTTCTCGGAATAGTTGGCCGACGAAACCAGAAGGAAAGTTGAAGCAGTTCTTTGACATAAGATCTGTACTTTCAGTTGTTCAGAACTGTTTAATGTTCAAGGAAAGAGTTGTTATTCCAGAAGCACTGCAGAAAGCTACGCTTAGGCAGTTGCATGAAGGACATCCAGGAATAGTAAGGATGAAACAACTAGCTCGATCATTTGTCTACTGGCCAAGAATGGATAGTGACATTGAAAAGTTGGTGGCAGCTTGCACCGCGTGTCAAATTCACGGAAAGACTACACGGAAAGTTCCGTTGGAGCCGTGGACGACACCAGATCGAGTATGGCAGAGAATCCATATTGACTATGCTGGGCCGGATAACGGACAGTATTATCTAGTCGTTGTTGATGCCAAATCCAAATGGGCTGAAGTAGCGATAGTTAAGTCGATATCGAGTGTCTCTACGGTACGAACACTGAAAAGTATTTTCAGTACCCATGGTTATCCCGAAACACTGGTTTCTGACAACGGAACGCAGTTTGTTTCAAGAGAATTTGCATCCATGTGTGAGGAGTATGGAATTGAGCACATTCGCTCGCCCGCTTTTCATCCACAATCAAACGGTCAAGCCGAGAGATTCGTTGACACGTTAAAAAGAGGATTGAAAAAGTTAAAAGGGGAGGGAAGTGTAGACACAGAAATAATGTCGAAATTCCTACTCTACTACCGGTCAACACCGTCTAATGCTCTTGGAGGTTTGACACCGGCTGAAGTTCATTTGGGACGACGTCTCAGAACTAAAATGTCTCTGATGATTCCGAAGTTAAAGCTTAACACAGGAAGTCAGAAGTCTTCGTTGATGAAAGATCAGTTCGATAAGCATCACGGTACGAAGCCAAAACACTTTTCTATTAATGAGAGTGTATACGCTAAAGTTTTCGAAAGAAACGCTTGGTCGTGGAAACCTGCAACGGTTGTCCAAAGACAAGGTCGCGTAGTGTACATGGTACGCTTGAATGATGGTCGTGAACGAGTGATTCATGCAAACCAGCTGAAGCTGCGCGCGGAGCAAACGGACGAATGCAAGGATGAGTTGTGGACAACGACAATGTTTGATATTTTCGAAGTGCCAGTGCCACAGGAGACGTCTACACCTATGTCAGTTACAACGCCTACATGTTCTACTCCATCTCGTGAGCAACAACAGCAAGGACTGTCAATGCAGCAAGGACATCAATCTCGTGCACAAGCTAGAATGCCATCGTCAGCTCAGTTCAGTCAAAGGTCGCAGCAACATCAGTCACCAGGAGTAGTGCCAGTCAGAAGAGGGAATCGTGTTCGTAAGCCAGTCAACCGATATGATCCGTCGAATTGATATCGTGGATAATTGAACCCTCACTGCTTTATCTGACCCAAGTTTAATTCTAACATAGGGAGGTGTTGTGTGTTGTTAGATCACACAAAGATATTATTATTTTTGATCTTAGTTTCAAGCGGCAGCGCGAACTATTTTGTCTCTCGTTGTCTGCGTCTCTCGCTAGTGATCAACTCCCAATCATTATGTTATTATCGTGTAACTCTTACCCACTATTACTACTACTCGATCGGCGAGTAGATCTTATTGCTATTATCCCCTTATTCCCCCAATACACTTTCCTGTAGCCCTTATTGTAGCGAAGTGCGCCCAGGTTAATACCGGCACTGAGCTTATAATAAATTGTGTTAAAGTAGTAACTGTAGTTATACTTTTGACAACACAACAGAAGTATTCACAAAAAGCGATACCTGAGTTCACGTTTTTTTTCGAAACTGATTCCGTCACGAATCCATAATATCTCACGAAATGGAAAAACTGTGCGAAAACTCGGAAAATGCTCCGATTGGCGCGAAATTTTGGTAAATAAGTAAGTAAAAAAAATACTCTCGGCCATGAAATGCTCAAAAAATTTTGAACCGAAATATCAGTTAAAAAAAACATTTCTAAAAACTTTTAAAACCGATATTTTGGTCAAGAAAAAACAGTGATTACGTGACGCAAACCCTTTCAATTAGGGCTAAATTAATTTACTTTATCCAAAAATATTTTTTAAACCGCTGAAAACGTCAATTTGTGGCAAAATGTGTAAAAAATCCACTGAAAAAATAACATGTACCGTATGAATTTTAAAGGGACATAACATCTTTTTGTAAAAATGACGCTTCAAAATCGCGCAAATCCCGCGTCACTTTGTGCGCGTGTTTCGCAAAATCATGCGTGCTTTTTTTTACTTTGTGCGCCACATAAACTTTTTCTGGCATGAAGAATTATGAAAAATCCGATTGTACCTGAAAAATCGCTATTTTTATATTTTTTTGTGTGTCGTAAAGGAGAGATTGAAAAATGGATAAAGGAAACAACTAAATACACAAAAATTTACAAAAACTGATTTCAAAAAAGTTTTTATTTGTATCTCAAAAACTAAAAATTCAAATTTTTTCATTTTTTGAATATATTTTTTATTTTTCACATTTTTACACATATTTCTGTAATTTAGAACCAATTTCCTTCACTTTTGTTCAGTTCAAATAGTATAGAACCTTTCTGTAGATGTTTAATGCTAGGGCCGAGGCCGCGGCCCGGCCGGCCGCGAGATTTGACAGCCTTGGTCATTTCCTAAAAATTTCAGACCAAAATATCGATTTTGAAAATTTTCAGAAATAAAAATCGATATTTTTTAAAATCAATATTTCTATCTGAAATTTTCTGGGAAGGTCCGAGAGTATTTTTTAAATGATCTCTCAAAGTTTCAGACCGATCGGAGCATTCTCCGAATTTTCGCTGAATTTTTTGCTGGTTTTTTCTATTTTTTGCTTTTTTCGCTGGTTCCGAGAATAAACCTATAAAAAATGTACCTGAAAAACCAGTTCTTTATTTATTTTAATAAAAATATATGTACTTCTTCCATTCAATAAATACAGATTTCATTTTTGCACTATGTAGAGGATAATTATGGTCATTGCACATAAATTAAATTCTCGTTTTCTGTTTTGGGATGCTCATACATATAAAAGACATAAAAATAAATTACATATAAATAAAGCTACTCTTCTGCACGTACAAAGCGAATTTTTTGTTGTTGGAGGAATGTGTAAAAAATGAGGGTAATTAAAAAACTGGAATCACTTCAAATAAATTACAACCTGAATCCGTTATCCGCAATCATTTTTACAGCATCGTAGAGACAATCCGCAGTCAGGTCGGGCTTTACTGGAAGTTTCTCAAAATCTGGACGCCATTTTCCCGTTTTCACTTGGATACCACGCATTCCACACGCTTGCGCTCCGCCTACATCCGATAGAAGATCGTCTCCGATCATTACGATCTGAAAATTAAAAACGAATTGAACGGAGGAAAAGAGTGTATGCGAGAAACTGAAAAAAAAAACGACAGAAAATGCTGATTTTCGTATTATGAGAGTGAGAGACGCAGAAAAACCGGTAACTCCATTTTCCGGCTCTCTGTCTTTCCGCTAATCAGAAAAAAACAGAAGTACTTTCTCTTCATTCGAGATTCGACACAAAAACTTTAAACACCGCCCACTTTTTCTGTACATAACGTCTAGTTTTTTTTTTTTTCAATTTTTGCTATGAATCTAAAATATTTCAGATTTCTATTTCATTGCAGAAATTTGTCACTGTGTCTGGAATTTGAAATGTCGGCGGAGCCGAAGCAAATGCGCTCCACTCGATTAAATTCGAAGCTCAAAATTTTGAACGGTTTTTCTCGTTTTCGGGAAATGAAGCATAAAAAATTTGTTTTTTTTTTCCAAAATTCGCTCCAAGTGGATTATAGCCGAGGATTTTAGACATTTTGCCAGGGGTGGAGAACTGGCTCTCGGACGTTTCGAACATTTTTCGGAATTTCGTCGTCGTGGTGTTTGCACACAAGGTAATTTTGTGCGTTATAATTTGCTTATTACTTATGGACCTATTCAAAGTACTGTAGAAAAACGGAAAAAAGACAAACAACTGGGAGAAAAATCGGAAAATGCTCCGATTGGTCTGAAATTTTGGGAGAAACTGTCAAAAATGCTTCCGGGCTTGCTCAGAAAATTTTGGGCCGAAATATCGATTTTTTTCGGAAAATTTTTAAAATCGATATTTCGGTCCGGAAACATTTTTGACAGCTTCTAAAATTTCAGACCAATCGGAGCATTTTCCAAGGTTTCTCCCAGTTGTTTGTCATTTTTTCCGTTTTTCTACTTTGAATAGGTCTATTAAAAAATCGTTCGCCGCTCAAAGAAGGTAATTTCTATAACTGCCCTTCGATGCGTATTTCTTCTAACGGTTAAAAACCAGGCGTAGAATGGGTTTGAAAATACGTAGAAGCTAGTGAAATCTCTCATATTACCGTATTTACTCTAATTGCCCGGCATCCCTTCCATTTTTTACTTTTCGTCTCAACTGCCGGGTAATTAGAGGTTGACGCACCAAACTTCGGCCTTCTCATGCCTGCTTGGTTAGGAAGTGTTTTGCCCAGTTTTTTGCATCAACCTCTAATCACCCGGCAGTTGAGACGAAAATTAAACAATAGAAGAACATGCCGTTTTTGTTGTAAAATTTCAATTAAAAATGTAAACAATTTATTATATTTTCAATAATTGCGAATCAGAATCATGTGTTTTTCACGTAAATTGCTCGAACTTTCCAGCCTGAAAGAATTTTAGAAATTTTCAAATAGTGCTTCAAATTGAATTATGTATTTCAGTAATTAAAACATAAAATACAAAATTATTTCAAAGAAAAACGAGTTTTACGGAGAAAAAATAATAATAAAAGCGTCAAGGGCTCCAAAAGCGCGCCAGCAAATTTAGACTCCGCCAATTTTTCAACTTCTCGGAGTTCAAAATGTGTGACTCAATCGGAAACACAATATTTCTAGAATTTTTCTTAAACACCCACCTCCTCTGGCCCCATTCCCAACGCATTCATTCCCTGCTCAAAGTAAAAATGATTCGGTTTTCCGATATTCAACACCTCGCAATTGGTGGAAAACTTCAACGCGGCGGCAAATGCTCCAACATCAATACATGGTCCGTCTACCCTTTGGAAGAATTTCCTGAAAAATAGAAAAGGCTCCGCGACAAAAAGGAAACAATTACCCGTTGCCCATTGTTATAAGAAGTGGTTTCGGCATGTTGAGAAGGACACGAAACGCGCGGTTGATGCGATCGAACGAGAAGCCTTCCTCCACCTCGCCCATCACAACACAATTCGGAGACGTTGTGTCGATTCCGTCAAAGTATTCGAGCACATCTTGAGAGAAAGAAAATTCGGTGGAGGACGGAATGATGAGGAGGGGAATCTACCGTCTCTGACGAAAAGATGCGGGCGCAGTTCGTGTTCACGGCAGTATTGGGCGACGACTGGAGCAGGGGTGATCACGTCTTCTTCTCGGACACTGGGATGATGGATTGGGGAAATGACAAAAAAAAAAGATAACTCACTTGATTCCTAGCCTCTGAAGTCGCCTAGCCACATTTTTGTTCGAGTTTCCTTTGGCGTTGCTCAGAAATTTCACCTTTGAGTGTTGATAGAGTCTGGAGAGAAAAAAATGGTAATGGACCTATTCACAAAATCGGAAAAAAAAAATTGCGGGAAAAATCGGAGAATGCTTCGATTGACCTGAAATTTTGGGAAATATTGGAAAAAATTCTCCTGTACACGCTCAAAAAATTTTGGACCAAGATATCGATTTTAAAAATTTTCAGAAAGATTATTTTGGTCCAAAATTTTTTGAGCGTGTACAGGAGATTTTTTTCCAATATTTCACAAAATTTCAGGTCAATTGGAACATTCTCCGATTTTTCCCGCAATTTTTTTTTCCGTTTTTTCTTTTTTTTTCCGGTTTTGTGAATAGGTCCATAATTTTTCTGCATTTTTTTCAGGTAATAATAGGGGAACGTGAAAAATTGCTGAATTTGTTTCTTCAAAAAGAAAATTAAAAACAAATTTTTGCAAAAATTCAGGAATATTTAAAATTGGTGGAAATACGAAAAATGCTTTATCTTGTCATTTTGTGAAAAAAATTGAAAAAAAATGTCGAAAAATGACAAACAATTGAAAAAAAATTCGGAGAATACTCTGATTAGCCTGAAACTTTTGAAAATAATGTCAAAAATACTCCGGATTTGCTTAAAAATATTTGGACTGAAATATTGAATTTTAAAAATGTTTTAAACTCAATATTTCAATCCAAAAATTTTTAAGCAAATCCGGAGTATTTTGACATTATTTTCCAAAGAATCAGACTAATCGGAGGATTCTCCGAATTTTCTACCGATTGTTTGTCATTTTTTTATTTTCCCGACATGTTTTTCTCAATTTTCTTCACAAAAAAAAAACAAAATGAAAAAATCAAACATTTTTCTTTTGCAATCATCTTAAATATTCCTGAATTTTTTTGCAACAAAACAACTGCTTTTTTTGCTATTTTCTGCATTCTTCAACATTTTTTATGGACCTATTCACAAAACCGGAAAAAAAAAGAAAAAAACGGAAAAATATGCAGGAAAAATCGGAGAATGCTCCGATTGACCTGAAATTCTGGGAAATATTGGAAAAAATTCTCCTGTACACGCTCAAAAAATTTTGGACCAAAATATTGATTTTAAAAATTATCTATTTTTTTCTGAAAATTTTTAAAATCGATATTTTGGTCCAAAATTTTTTGAGCGTGTACCGGAGAATTTTTCCAATATTTCCCAAAATTTCAGGTCAATCGGAGCATTCTCCGATTTTTCACGCAATTTTTTTCCGTTTTTTTTCGGTTTTGTGAATAGGTCCATTAGAAAAGTTTCACATTTTCGCCCTATTTTTCTGACTGTTTTACGACATTTGTTTTCATTTTGTTAAAGGGAAAAATTCATAGATGCCAAGAAATGCGACCTTAATTTTCAATTTCTAAAATTCATTTTTTGAGTCCAATAGTTTCATGGCTGCGAGTTTTTTTTACATCATTTTCCCCACCTTTTCATGACCAGCCAGATTAGAATTTGCTAAAACTACAATTTTCAGCCCCATCCCCCCCCTAACTCTTTTTTTCGTCTTCCATTTTCCATAACTTGAACTTTCGTGTTCTTTTCTTTTCCTCGTTCAGAAGAACATAGTGCTGTTATTAGTCATTTCATTTCCCCACGAAAATAAGAACAAAACTAATTACTTTTTCCCCCATTTTTTTAAACTTGCGACCAAAAAACTCACAAATCGACAGCCTCAGCCGACTTGGGAATCGCAGATCCGTCCGATTTATAAATGCTATTGTACAACACGCCAGTGATATCCAATAAAAATCCGTTCACCGCCCGCCCGGTTGTCATTTCTGGAAGAACATAGAACAAAAACTAAATTTAGGTAGCATTATTTAAAAAGGAAGAAATGGTGTGGTGTCGGGGGACCCGAATAAGGCGAGCCGAAGAGCAGAAGGGTCCGTGCTCATTTCACGCTGCTCGCCTGCGTCTATTCTTTTGGCGTGCTTTTTTCCATATGTGCTATACTAGGTGACATGTACAATATGTTCGAATGGGGGAAAGAGGAAAATAGTGGGAAAGAAAAGAGAAAGAGGTGAAAGAATGAGAGGAATTATTATTTATATTTAATCAAAGTAGCAAGAATTGGCAGCGTTTACAAAAAAATCGGAAGAGCAGAGAGAGAGAGAGAGAGAGAGAGAGATCTAGAGAAGATAAAAGAGCTTGTTGTCATCATAAAAGCTCCAAAATTTGTGGTCACGCGCAGAGAAGTTTCGGCAGGATTGTTCATTGCACGAAAACGATTTATTTAGCACGATTGTGCTCGATAAAAACCATAAAAACGCAGGCCGGTGTCCAAAAATACAATAAAACCACAAAAGAACGACAAATAAAATGAGAAATTTCACGAAAATCATTGTGAGCCCGAGCAACAACTCAGGCAATTGAAAAAAAATATTATGAGAAATCTTAGTAATATTCTGAGAAATCGTCATATTTTAAGATTACCGTAAAACCTGTAATTGAAGTACATGTACTTCTATTTTTCAAACCCCCTAAATGGGTGTACTTCTAATACAGGTGTACTTCAATTAGAGGGTGTACTTCTATTTTTCAAAGGCCTTTCAAAAGAAAAATAAGTTTCCGAAAAGTCGGAATTCCGATGTCGGAAATTTCCGATTCCGTTCCGAGACAAAATGATTTCCGAAAATAATTCCGTTTCCGTCGGAAAAAAACATGTTTTTCTGTCGAAATTTGGTACAAAAAATGGTTTTTTTTTTTTGGAAGAAGTTCGACCATGTCCGTGACACAAATTTCCTATTTAAAACACAAGTTTACGTATCTTTCCTCAATTTTTAAAACTTTTTTGTGGATACTTTAAGATTTTATGGACCTATTCAGGTTCATTTACGATTTTTCCGATCGGAAATTCTGACGGAAATCGGAACGAGAATTTTCAATTTCGGAATTCCGACGGACATTGGGAAATAAAAATGAAAATTTCGGAATTCCGTCGGAACGTCGGAAGAGAAAATTACAGAATCGGAAATTTCCGACGGAACTCGGAAGAGAAATGTTCATTTCCGAGAAAGCCCGAGACCCAGACAAAACCGGGGAAGACGAACCCGAGGAAGACAAAACTGGAAAAAAAACATTTCCAAAACCGAGGAAGAAATCCCGCCCATTGCAAACGTGCGGCACGAGTTTTGTACTAAAAGAATTATAAAATTCGAGGAAAACTGCGCCGCAGGCATGCAAATTTTTCCCGGTGTCGGGGTCTCGAAAATTTGAATTCTGCGCTCGTCAATTAAAATGTTGCCGGTTTGTTCCTCCATGAACGTGTTTGGACACTTGTGTCGCGGGCATTCAAATGATTTTCAATTCAAAAATTCTTTAAACCAATGAAAAACGGAAAAAAGCTTCAAAAATGGAATAAAATTTTTTCAAAATAATTCACCCGATGATGTACCTCTATTAGAGGGTGTACCTCTATTAGAGGGTGTACTTCTATTTTTCAAAGGCCTCTTGGGGGTGTACTTCTATTAGAGGTGTACTTCTAATACAGGTGTACTTCAATTACAGGTTTTACGGTATACAATATATTTGGCTGGCGCATTTGTCTTGGCAGGAAAATGCGTCAGCAATGTTGCTAGCGCAATATTAGACAAGATATTTCAAGAAACACGAGAAATTACAAGATATTGTAAGATTTAAAAAATCTTGTAAGATATTAAACGAAGTTCCAAGATTCTGTGAGAAATTTGCAATATTACAAGATTTTTCAAGATAATTCAAGAAATTGCGCAATATTGATTTTTTCATTAATCTATTTTTCCAATCGCGTTCTGCGCATTTCTGCCGTTTTTCCCTATATTTTAAGATTTTTTTTTCCACGTATTCGTTGATATTGATTTTTGCCGTAAAACCTGTATTAGACTTGCCCCACTAACCAAACGCATTAACAGTGGCAAAAGTGGCGTAAACCAGATACTTTGCCCCTCTAATAGACTTGCACCCGGTCCAGGCTTTTAAACAATAGACTTGCACCCTCTAATAGACTTGTCTGTCTAATAAACTTGCACTCTGGCGAGGTTTTGAAATTGGAACTTGCATGCAAGTCTAATACAGGTTTTACGGTATATACATACTTTACTCTATTGTCCATTTGCGAAAAAAGCAAGTGCGCCCCACGAAACTTAGTACTTCGTGGATTTCATTTTCGTCGCCAAATTAATTCAATTCCCGTGTAAATTCAACGTGAAATTAAATAATAGTACTAAGTACTAAGTTTCGTGGAGCGCACTTGCTTTTTTTTCGCAAATGGACAATATGTTTTCCTTCAATTTATTTGTTTTCTGTGTTATTACTGCGTCGCGAAAGCCAGTCAGAGCGGAGCGCGCGACTCTGCTGTGACTCCCAATTTCGCGGCGAGACCACAGCCGAGTTGCGCGCTCCGCTCTGACTAGTTTTCGCGACGCACTAATATTATCGATTCAATCTTTTGCCGGTTTCACGTGAAAATTCTGCAAACATGAAAGATATTTTTCAGAAATGAAAAAGCGACGAGTGGCCACAATCACTCAACTTTTTTCATTGAGTTTAGTTGACATTTTTCAAAAAAGCTGAAGGTGTTTGGTCTTAGATTTTCCGCGTTAAACCGGCAAGAAGATTGAATCAATAATACAATCGCAAAAATAGAGATGAATACTTTTTTTAAACTTTGGCGAAGCATCAAAATTCTCCGTTATTCATTCATTAAAAAAATACACGCGGTGTTATTGTGTTTTCAATCGAGTTGCGACATGAGAACGCGAGACTCCGCCCACTTATTTGTGCGCGACCACACGAACACAGTTCGATTCGAAGAGGAGCAGAGAAAACATGTCTTTTTATCGCTCGTTCTCATGCTGCAACTCGATTGAAAACACAATACCGCGTACTTTTAAAATTCAAACGAAAGTTGGAACATTTCTCTTCATTTGCCATGATATTTCTTCAATGGCCGTTTGAATTTCAAAAGTACGCAAACACCGCGTTGCAATTTTTTTGTTTTCATAATAGGTATCACGAGAAGACGGTGCTACCTCGGAATAGAACTCACTCGAAATAGAACTGTAGCAATATAGAACTTGCTACGGAATAGAACTGTTCGGAAAAGAACCGTTCGGTATAGAACTGTAGCGAGACATAACTGTAGAAAAATGGAACTGTTTTGGAATAGAACTGTAGTGAAATAGAATTACCAGAAATGGAGCTGTACATGAAGCTGTGCGGAATCGAACTCAATAACCCACCATGTACAACTGAATACTTATTCGAGCTGCTCTAGCTTTCCTGGGTCACTACAGCTCCACTTCAGACAGTTCTATTTTGCTACAGTTCTATTCCAAAACAGTTCTATTTCTGTACAGTTCTGTTTCGACACAGTTCTATTTTGCTTCAGTTTTATTTCACAACAGTTCTATTCCAAAACAGTTCTATTCCGAAACAGTTCTATTCCGAAACAGTTATATTTCGCTACAGTTCTGTTTCGAGCGAGTTCTATTCCGAGGTAGCACCGAAAAGACACGCCCGCTCAGATTTTTGCGTTGCGTTCAGTTAAAAACCTGACGGGTTTCAAATTTTCGATATATCAAAGAAACCAAAACATATGCGAAAATAGCAACAAAAAAGCACCAAAAAATCTTGATGCTTATGCTGCGTTCAAAGTGATAAAGATGGAGAAATATTGGTGTCCAAAGTGAAGAGAAAAATTTCTACTTTTTACGCATAAAAATACTGTAACCGTAACCAAATCGTGGCGAGACCTTCCAATTTCGTCGAAAAGTTCCGTAAGTTGACACAAAATGAGGTCACGCCACGATTTGGGTACGGTTACAGTCTTTTTACGTTAAAAAAAGTAACAATTTCATTTTCACTTTGGACACCCATTTTTCTCCATCTTTATCACTTTGAACGCAGCATTAGCCATTTCACTTCATTGACTTGTCTCTTACTTTTTGTAATTTCAAAACGTTTCCTTCTTTTTCTTATGGGGTAATTCACAAAATAGCAAAACGTTGTGGGAAAATTCGGAGAGCACTTCGATTCGCCTGGAAAATTGGAAAATAATGTTTAAAATAGTCCCGAGGACATATGAAAGAAAATGGAAAACGTTAGGAAAACCGTTTACTGGGAAGCGAAATGAGAATAATTCCGATGAGAGACGAGAATAAACAAGCAATCTATTTTCCGGAAAAAGTCGTTTTCAAGTTTCTTGCTTACGGCCAACGGACAGGTTCAGAAAAGTTTGAACAGAAATACCGATTTTTTCTCAAACTTTTAAAATCGATATTTCGGCCCCAAATTTTCTGAGCAGGTCCGGGACTATTTTTTTTCAATATTTTCTCAATGTGCCAAGTCGATAGGAGAATTCTCCGAATTTTCCCACAATTTGTTGCTATTTCGTGAATAGCCCCATTAATTTTCAATTTCTTAAGGTACTCAATCAAATGAAGAAAAACTATGTGGTTGAGCGGGGGTACGACAGAATAGAAATAGGCGAAATAGAAATGCTACAAAATAGAAATGCTACAAAAAAGAACTGGAAAAAATAGAACGGCTACAAAATAGAAATGAGCGGAATAGAACAGCGCGAAATAGAAATGTGACAAAATAGAAATGGGCGAAATAGAAATCGGTGCGATGGAGCGCGTTTGCATTATTCTTCGAATTTTCCGATTATTATAGGATTTTTCAGTAATTTTCAGATATTTTACGCACTTAACAACATCGAAAATGAAGAAAGGTATAAAATCAATGCAGTTTCAGAAAAAAAAAATGGAAAATCGGCGAAAAACTGAGCAATTGAAAAAATAATGCAAACGCGCTCCATCGCCAAAATTTTTTCTATTTTGTAGCATTTCTATTTCGCTCATTTCTATTTTGTAGCCGTTCTATTTCGTAGCATTTCTATTTCGCTCAGTTCTATTTTTTCCAGTTCTTTTTTGTAGCATTTCTATTTTGTAGCATTTCTATTTCGCCTATTTCTATTCTGTCGTACCCCCGGTTGAGCAAGCATCGAATCAACAAATACAAACAAAGTCAACGATTTCAGGAAAAGAAGACATTTACCTTAATGGCTTCTGCAAATCGGATGATGTTCTTGTTCCCGACATTTTTCGATGACCCACTTATTGAAATTTGATTTTTTACTTCAATAAATTTTTAAAAATCTCCAAGATATCCCAAGATAATTTGGTAGTATTATAATAAGAACACGAAACTTTACAAGATAACTTAGTAATAATGCAAGAAAATTCAGTAATCTTTCTTATATATAAAAACCCAGATCGGGATGTCTGTGCGCGTCCGCACTTGCCTTTTTGCAAGAAAATGCAGTGGACAAAACACGAACATGTGACCTTAGGATTTGTATTCAAGCGCACTACCGACTGAGCCACACAGGTAGTGCGCGTTCAGCTTATAATAGGTTGCGCGATAGGCCTACCGAGTACCAGCGAAGGACCCCAAAGTAAGCCTATTATAGGCTTATCGCGGGTCGGCGCCTATAATAGGCCTATTATAGGCTTATCGCGGGTGACTTTTGCCTATAATTTACTTATCGCGGTCGACAGTAAGTCATTTGTAAGCCAATAATAGGCCTTTTGCGGCCGTTCCAATCTCGGATGTGGGCTTATAATAGGGCTGCCACAGGTCATTAAAACGGTTTTTAGACTCAGATGTGCTTGCTTTTAAGCAAGTTCATCTTAAGAAAGTTCACTGTTGGAAAAAATCAAATTTTATTGCATATTAAAAGTTTAAAAATATGAACACTTTGTACTGTATTGTATTTATTACTTACGTTTCAAAAATAAACGTGAAGTAATAAGAAAGAACAGAAAAATAAAAGTAATGATTAGAAATAAGGGTATAAAAGAGAAAACAGACAGCAAATCGCGGATGACATTCAGACGGGTTATATGAGGTAAGAGGGGGGAGGGGGGAAGTAGGAAGAAAAATAAGCAAAGATATTTGTAAAAATTCAAGGAGTTGAAGTTATTAACGAAATTAAGCAAAACAATAAATGAAATTGAACAAAACCTTATGGAAATTGAGTAAACAATTAAATAAAACTATGAAAATAAGCCGGTCGAGTTTTCAGAACTTTCAAAAATTGGCCAGCGTGTAGTTCATTTTTTAATAGATTTCTTACATATTCCTATTTTCTGATAATCTTCAATAGTTTTACGATTTCGCATTAAATGCAGCAAGCCAGAAATTTCTCAAAAATCTTTTCACAAAATGGCAGAAAACTGCGCGAAAATTCGGAAAATGCTCCGATTGATCTGAAATTTCGGGTAATAAAGGAAAAAATTCTCCCTCCCGGACATTGCCCCAAAATTTCAGACAAAAATATCGATTTTAAGCATTTTCAGAAAAAAAAATTAATTTCTTAAAAATCGATATTTTGGTCTGAAATTTTGTGGGAATGTCCGGGAGAGTTTTCATCTCCCAAAATTTTAAGTCAATCGGAGCATTTTTCGAGTTTTCGCGCAGTTTTTTGCCATTTCGTGATTAACCCCATTAGAAATTATGCCAAAAATACTACCGAGCATGCTCAAAATTGGGAAAGTCAAAATAATTATTGCAATCCTATTGATTTTTTTTGCATTTCCGGTTGTAAATTTTAGATTATTACCCATTTTCAAACCAATAGAAGCATTGCCCCAAATGTTTGTCACTTTTCTCATTTCTTGATATTTCTCGGTTAAACTCCGACATGATATAATAGATTTGTAGCGGAGTGACAATTTTTTTACGTTTTTGTTCGAAAAAATGAAGAAATAACTGAAGAAATTAAGAGATTTTTCGTCTCACAGTTTCACGTGAAATGTCACTCCGCCACAAATCCATTATATGCAAAACACGCTAGCCAATTTTCAAAACGTTCTAAAACCTTACCGACTCCACAAAAAATTCGTTGTTTCCACTGTCGTCGATTAAGCTGACCTCGGCGTTCTCCCTTCCACTGGCCGTCGAAACTGGGGTCCGGTGACAATCTGAAATTTATAGGGCGTTAAGGTTCGAGTTCGCGAAAGAAGATGAGAAAGAAATAACGAAAGACGGAAAAGCATCGGTATATGTATAATGAATAGAATAGGAATACGTGATTATGGGTCTATTCAGCGTTTAGTCGGCGAATGCATCATCAGCCTCGCTCTACGGCAAAACTCCTGTAAAACAGTGTTGCACTTGCAAGAATAACTCGAATTCTAGTTTTTATACTTCTTTTTAACGGAAAATGACGTATCCACGACGAATTGCAGGTAAAATTTGATTTTTCGCTTCAAAACAGGCGCACTATTATCAATTCAATATTCTTGCCGGTTACAATAGGATTTCAGGTGAAAATTCTGCAAACACCACAGTTATTTTGAGAAATGAGAAGGCCACGTGTCGCCACACGCCCTCAACTTTTTTTAATTGCATTCAGTTGAAAATTAAAAGAAAAACTGAGGGGGTGTGGCTTTAGATTGTCCGCGTGAATTCTTGTGGTAGCCGACAAGAAGATTGAATTGATAATACACTGTTGAAAATTGAAGTGCCGTAGAGCGAGGCTGATGATGCATTCGCCGAGTATACCACAACGGTCTAACGCGCTTCGCTGAATTTCCTTTTACGTGTAAATTCAACTTAAAATAACATTATTTGGAAACCAAAATGAAAATCGCATAGCGGTAAGTTCAGTGGAGCGCGTTTGACCATTTTGACGGGCCGACAATATGTATGAGAAACTATTTTTCCCTATTCAGTAGCGTTCTATTAAGAAAAAAGGGAAAAACATAATTACAGACACAGTACACCATCATGGAACTCAAAAATTAATAAAACTTCAATTTTGTCTAATGCAAAATTATGGAGATTTTACGAATTTAAATATGTATTCGCCAGGAGTGACACTTCTCAGTAAAATAATGAAGAAATGCTTATAAAAATTAAGCGATTTTACTTTCGCAATATACCGTGAAATGCAAACCTCGAATACAAGTATGCCTTATAGAAAAAATATTATCGATAAATTTCCTTTTCGACAAAAAACTTGCCGAAATTGCATTGATAAATTTTCGAAAAATTATTAAATCGATACATTTTTTGAACCTTTATCGATAAGGCGCACTGTACCTAAGGAGCAAAAAAACAAGAAAACGAATTTGAAGCAGAAAAATAAACTTAAAAATAAAAATTAGTTAGCAGAAAACGTATTCCAAAAACGGGTGAAAACTTGAAAAAGAAAATGAAATTTTTGTCTAAAAATTCAGGCAAAAAAAAGAGAGAAATAACTAAAGAAATGGAGCGTTTTTTACTCACAATTTACCGCGAAGCGTCACTCCGTAGCGAATACATACTAAAGGAATAAAATATATAAAGAAAAAAATTACATTTAAAAAATTAAAATGAATTAAAAGAAAAATAATAGTTCAAGCGGTCGGAAATTTAAAAAAAAAAGAAATATTGAACAAAAATTTAGGCCGCCCAACAATGCTGTCTCTGCTTCTCTGCCGCGATAGCGTAGCCGGCGAGCGCGTTTGCTGAGTCTCACAGCTAGACGGCAGTGACTTACGATAGGCCTAATGCGGTCGCCGCACACCGCGTGCGCGATAAGCTTATTGCAGGAGGGTGGCCGCTTCCACCCGCGATAGGCTTATTTTAAGCTTATAATAGGCCTATTTTTGGCCTCCACCTATTATAAGCTGAACGCGCACTACCTGTGCACAGAGGACAGAAATCTTCGCAAAACAGAGTGCGTATAAATGAATGAGGAAGAGTGGAACTAAAAAAAATAGAATGTGGCGACAAAGTCGCCAATAGGCTGCGTCAGCAGCCGCGCAGGACTGCGCAGCAGGCTTGTATTACAAGAAAACTCAATAATATTACAAGAAAACTCAGTAATATTACAAGATAGCTCAGCAATATTGCAAGAAATCCAATATATTACAAGAAATTCTGGCAATATTATTGTGCCTCACAACATTCTTGTAAATCTTCGCCAATATTACTAAAATTTCTCATAATATTTTTTTTCAATTGCCTGAGAAAACAAATTTTAAAATTCATGTCGTGAAATAAAGTGCCGAGTGTGCAAACACCAAGACGCCAAAATGCACACTTTTCTGCAAAAGTTAAAATTTTTTTTTGCAAAATATTTTTAAATTTATTCAAATAAAAAAGTTTATTTTACTTGCAATTTTGGCGTACGAAAAAAACGAGCAGTGGGCGGGGCTTTGTAAATCAGTACGCAAACACCGAGTGCCAGTTTGAATAAAATGACGATATTTATTCGCAGGAAGAAAAAACGTTTTTTTTTTCTATCTATTTCAGAAAATTTAAAGGCGCAGGACTGCGCAACAGGCTTACTATTTAATTTAACCGCTGAAACATTCAAAAAATCTGGAAAATTCGGTTATGGCAAAATGGCGTGGCAATTTTTATGTTTGTTTTTATTATTTTTTTAATGGAATTAATTGATTTCGCTGTTTAATTTATACTAATCATGATTTGATTGTTTTTTGTTACTTTTATTCACTTCCACTAGAAATAGCAATGGATCGCTTGGACATCAAACATCAGCCAATGGTCGAATTTTCGATATTGTGTTTTCAATCGACTTGCGACATGAAAACGCGAGACTCCGCCCACTTACTTGTGCGGTTCTGTCTGCGTCTCTTCAAATATCACTGTGTTTGCGTGGTCGCGCACAAATAAGTGGGCGGAGTCTCGTGTTCTCATGTCGCAAGTCAATTGAAAACACAATAAATTGCATAAATGTTTTCATTCTTATTTTATTATCAATTCAATATTCTTGCCGGCTACAGTAAGCTGTGGCCCGGAAAATCGAAACTCCGCCCCTCAGGTGTTTTCAACTAAACGCAGTGCAAAAATGTAAACGGGTGTGTCGTCTCGTTATGTTTGCGTCTATTTAAATTTTTTCGCGGGCGCATATGGTAGTCGGAAAGAATATTGAACCGATAATAACACGAAAATGTCAAAAAAATGTGTAATTTACAGAATTTCTTCGTTATTCATACTGGCACTGGATGTTTCATGTTGCGAACCATAATCAATAATCCAATTGCGAGGCTCCACCCTCTGTCGGTTTCTCGAGATGCTTTATTTTTACTTTTCGTGTTAATTAATTTGTTTAGATTGATAAGCACTGTGTACGAAATTCGAGGGAGAATTATTGAAAATCACCGGAAAATCGGGAAAGATCATTAATAGCCAGGAAAATTTAAAATTTACCCCAATGGAGCAGAGCTTCGGAACTATGGTTCAAACACCAAGTATTATTATAATTGAAACGGCAATACGAGACGATGAAGTGGTGCGTGAACAAGCTTATTAATAAAGTGGATAACTTAACTTTATGGAACATGGATGCAGAGAATCTTTTTGAATGTCGAACCTATTTTAATTTGTATGATTTTGATGGA
This sequence comes from Caenorhabditis japonica, assembly GCA_963572235.1. Classification (NCBI taxonomy): domain Eukaryota; kingdom Metazoa; phylum Nematoda; class Chromadorea; order Rhabditida; family Rhabditidae; genus Caenorhabditis; species Caenorhabditis japonica. Next base: position 20,136,418 of record OY754346.1, read on the forward strand.
AATGAATTGCTATTAGATTTGTTGGTTTTGCGGGTTCCACTTTATTGTCCTCTCGATTTTCTAGCCGGTTACAGTAAGCATTAGTTCCAAAGTATAAAACTACGGCATCCACCTCAAAATCGGGGTTTTATCAAAACAATATTATCCATCTCTGAAACTTTTACCGGTCGCCCACTGAACCGGTTCCCTTGAGCGACCGGGAAAATTTTCAGGGATGGATAATATAAAAGTGGGCGTATCTTCCCGCGATGTCTAAGTCTCTTCACATTGTCGTGCGGGATCATACTGTAACCGGCTAGAAAATTGAAAAGTCAATATTGGGGAAACAAAAGAATAGCGGCACGGTGGTTTGCGTTGCGTACTTTTGAGATTCAAATTCAAACTAATTGTAAAATGGTGCTATTGCGGATTAGATATCGCACGAAATAGAACTGCCTAAAATGAGCTGTACTAACCTTGAAAAGCTAAAGTAGCTCGAAAAATGATTCCGTTGTACATGATGGGATTATTGAGTCTATTTCGCGCAATTCTTATTCTCGCACAGCTTTATTTCAGGTAGTTCTATTCCGTTACAATTGTACTTTGTGTGAGTTCTATTCCGCAATAACACCTATTTCTTTCATTTTCGTATGAATTTCAAAACTACACAAACACCTTGCCGATATTCTTTTGTTTTCTCAATACCTCTAAAAATGCCAAAAAAGGTGTGGTCCACCGCACTCTTTGTTATTTCGAATTTGGGTTTTCATAGAAATGCAGAAAAAGGGTAAAAAGGACGAACAATTGGTAAGAAATTTGGGGAATGCTCTGATTGGTTTGAAACTATGGTGGGGTGATTCACGAAGTTCGGAGAATCTGTCAAACATTTCGAAAATTGTTTACAGGTATCTAAAAAGGGAAGTCGTTTCACAAACCATATTGGAATTCTCTGAAACTTGGTGGGCTAATAGAACCTATCTCTGGCTACAGCATTTAGCTGCCCAATTTCAAAAATAAGCTCAAAAAGTTGCTCCAAAGTTCCGGCTCTCTACCACTGCGCCACCCTCTAGTTGAGTTTTTCTCCTCTGGAGGGCAGTCATAAAAAGGGAAGCGGCGGATCGGAGCCGGTACGTTGGAGCACCTTTTTGAGCTTATTTTTGAAATTGGGCAGCAAAATTTTTTTGACGCTCTAGCCAGAGATGTTTTATTAGCCCACCAAGTTTCTGAGAATTCCAACATGGTTTGTGAAACGACTTCCCTTGTAAGTGGTATTCGAAAACTGTGTTATCCTTGTGCGAGTTTCAAAACGTCCAAAGTTGTATTTATTGTGTTTTCAAACGAGTTGCAGCATGAAAACATGAGTCCGCAATCACCGTTCTGTCTGCGCCTCTTCAAATAGCACTGTGTGGGCGGGATTTCGTGTTTTCGCGCTGTAACTCGATTGAAAACACAATAAATAATGGGGTTATTCACGAAATGGCAAAAAACTGCGCGAAAACTCGGAAAATGCTCCGATTAACCTGAAATTTTGGGAAATAAAGGAAAAATTCTCCCGGGCATTACCCAAAAATTTCTGACAAAAATATCGATTTTAGACATTTTCAGAGAAAAAAGCAATATTTTTTAAAAATCGATATTTTGGTCTGAAATTTTGTGGGAATGTCCGGGAGAGTTTTTTCCCTTATTTCCCAAAATTTCAGATCAGTCGGAGCATTTTCCGAGTTTTCGCGCAGTTTTTTGCCATTTTTTGCCATTTCGTGAATATACAGTAGCGGCCACTGAAATATCCCCTTTTGGTTTTTCAGCTATAACTTTTTTTAGAGAAGAGCTAGGAACTTAAGGTCAACTGTGAAAATGTTCCAAAATAAGCCAGAAATATGATCCAGTTTAGCTTTTACCAATAAAAGTTTTTCTAATTTTTTTATTCAATTTTCACGATTTTGATCGTTTTTTCTATTTTTTTAAAAAGCTACAACTCCAATATTTTTCCAGAGTCTTCAATATCTATTCATTTAGATAATGACAAAAACTGAAGGAAAAGTTAATTTGACCACTAACCAGCGATTTGCAATTGCTAGAGGGCGCGAGCAGGGACGAACTCTCAGGCAACTTGCTGAGCAGTTCAAAGTCGATCGTTCCACATTTGGAAAATTTTTAAAGCGCTGGAGAGCTCAAAATGGACAACCAGGGAAGAGAAGACACTCACGGGCTCCAGTTACAAACCATCAAACAGACAGAAACATCGTAAGCGCATCGAGAAGCAACCCCAGGCTCAGTGCCCCCGAAGTCCTCGATCAGGTTTCTCCCCGTGGATCACCTGTGGCAAGCGTCAGAACGATCCGACGGCGCCTAAACGATGCTGGAATGTTTGGCAGAAGACCTGTAAAGAAGCCGTACATCTCTGACCGCAATAGAGCAGCTCGTGGGGCCTGGGCGCGAGCTCATCTCAACTGGACTCAAAGTCAGTGGGAACGAGTTTTGTGGAGTGATGAGAGCAAGTTCATATTATTTGGTTTGGATGGAATTTCTTATGCGAAACGACCAGTAGGGACCAGATTCAACTCAAAATACCAAACTCCGACCGTAAAACATGATGGCGGCAACGTGATGGTATGATCCTGCTTCAGCAGCCATGGGCTCGGACCTTTTCACCGCATCCGAGGCAACTTGGATCGCTTTGTGTACGAACATATCTTGCAAAATGTAATGCTACCGTTTGCTCGTGCCTCCCTAAATTTATGATTTTCCCCAAAGAAATGACAAAAAAAGAAGCGGTGAGAGAAAGGTGAGACGACGAGATAAAAGCTTAAAGGCGCAGGGACCTTCACATCCCATGGGTCCCGCAACGAGCGAATGTAAAGTGGACAGGACCGCGCTAAAAAAGGCATTCTACGTGGTTTCGGCGTGTGATTTTCGTGTTTTTTGCGGTTTTTTCGCATTTTTTCGCATTTTGAATGTTTTTTGTTGATTAAATAGATGATTTGCGCATAAGTGAGTTGTTAATTAAGTAAAGTAGTCCATTGAATGATTATGTATAACTAAATTTACGTTTAATCTAAATTCTATTTGGTTTTCGAATATGGATGAGTAAATAGAATTAGATTAATTTAGAGCATTGAATATAAAATAGAATTGCGTATTCGTGTAAGTATTTCGATCTACGATTCGGGTGTATTATGTCAATGTTATGAGATGCTCGTAATATGTAACGTTGCGAATCGTGGTGGCGTAAGATATCCTATCCTAGTATTATCGATCGACTCTTCTGTTTTTTTTTTCTCTTTTTCTTTCTTTTTTGTTTTTCTCTCGTTTTGGTATGTCTCCGTGAGGCTATAATGTGATCTTTTTTTCTTAATCTCTTTTGCGTTACCGGGTTTTTTACTGATGTCTTGCTTACTGGCTTGCCCGTTTTGGGGGTAAAACTTTAGTTATTTGTACCGTGGTATGAAGAAACACTGTTGACATAAGACAGTGAGAGGAAAGGGACTAGCAGGTGTACTTCAAAAAAAAAAAAAAAAAAAAAAATCTGTTCCGTCTGTTAAAATTTAATTCATGGATTATGTGGTTACGCACATACGTTTTATCTGATTCTGCTTATTCTCAATACAGTTCTAATATACAAAATGTTGTCATTTCGAGCGAACAGTTTTTACTAAATAATTCCGTCATTGTGGGTACCGGAAATAAAGTAAACTTAGACAGTAATTACAGATCGACTTCGCCGAGATGAGCTCACCTGATCAAGAACTAGTGAGGATGTTAGTGGAGGCTATTAAGCCCGAGTTGAAATCAATCGCGAAGCAAGAAGAAAGAGCCCCGGTAGTGTCGAGTAAAGGAATTCAAGTCCAACTCAACCTGAACATCAAGGTCCTCAACAAGCTCGCTGAAATACCAGAAGCGACAACTCCTGTGGAAGTAAAGGAAGCAACGGAATGGCTAAGAAGGCGAAACGCGGATCTAGTGCTCCTCGATACCGATCCAGAAGCTCTGAAAATGATTGAAAAAGTGTCCACACTCACGGCCGCGACAGGAGCCGGTGCAGGAGGCAGCTCTGAGGCGATGCAAATGATGATAATGTCAAGACTGTTATCGGACAATGCAAGAAAAAGAAAAGCAAGTCCACCGCAAAGACCCACGAATTGGTTTCGAGGGGAGAGCTCCGAACGCCGCCAATTCGGAGCTCGTGGATTTGCCCAGGCGAGAACCACCGGTGGAACATTCAAGAGCTACGTCAACTCTACACCAAAGAATCCAAGATGTTTTCAATGTCATCAGGTCGGCCACTTCGCAGCCAACTGCCACGCCAGAAGGTATGATTTTTCCCGAAAGGCTCACCCGCTGCGGGGAGTTCTGGGAAGCGTTGGTAGGAGAAGGGTGGATCCTAGATATGGTAAAAAACGGCTATCGTATTCCGGTGGAAAATGTGAATATAGAACCAGAGGGACCCAGAGAGTCAGTAAAAGCGCATAATGATTTCGTAGTTTCAGAAATGAATAAACTTATCGAGTCAGGTGTGGTCGTGGCGACGAATAGCCCAGAAGCGGTGTCACCGCTGCACGTGGTTGTGTCAGGTGAGAAAAAGAGGCTGATTTTAGATCTAAGAAGCCTTAATAAACTCCTCTCGCCACCTTCTTTCAAATTAGAAAATTGGCAATCAGCGTGGCAATTTTTAGCCGAAGCAAAATGGGCAATGACATTCGATTTCCGGTCGGGGTATCACCACGTCAAGGTGCACGAAAAGAGTTCGGACTTATTGTCATTTTCGTTTAAAAATCCGCCCGCTCCCCCATTTTTCAAATTTCAAGCGCTACCGTTTGGCCTCTCAACAGCCCCATGGCTGTTCACAAAACTCTTTCGACCACTAGTTACGAAGTGGCGCGCGGAAGGCATCTGGGTGTGGCTATACCTGGACGATGGCTTAGTTTTAGCAAAATCGTGGGAAGAATCCCAGAGAGCGAAACAAATTGTAAAAGGTGATTTAGAGAGAGCTGGAGTCTGCTTGGCAGAGGAAAAATGTAACTGGGTGCCCCAGAGCAGCTTCTGCTGGCTGGGCTTACAGGGCGACCTGGTCGCAGGAACAGTTAAGTTAACAGCTAAGAGAAGAAAGAAGGTGGAAGAGGCTATAGAGTGTTTGTATAGGAGCCAGGCTCCAACGGTCCTGGACCGTATGAAGTTGTTAGGTCAACTATCAGCAATGACTGTCATTGCAGGGCCAACTGGTGTGGCGAGAGCACGAAGGATGATGGAGGTGGTGGCCGAAGCTCAATCTTCAGAAACAGGCCAAAAAGTTAGGATCACGAAGACTCCAGGTGAGGTTAAAGAGCTGTTATACTGGCGCGATAGAATCAGAGAAGACCCAGTTAATACTTTTGAAGAGAGTTTCAACCCAGTCTGGGAATTGTACACTGACGCTTCGGCAATAGGAATGGGCGCCGTGCTGAAAGACAAAAAAGGTAGACAGAAATGGCGAATCTCTAAGCGCGGAAACGAGGAATTCCAAAAAGAGTCTAGCGCGATGAGAGAGCTTAAAGCAGTAGAAATGGCGGCAAAAGGGATGGCAGGCTGGCTGAAAGGCGATACCAAAATCTTTGTAGATAGCCAAGCCGCAGTAGCAATTTTGAATAAAGGCTCGATGAAACCAGACCTGCAAACCGTTGCGGAAAACATATGGCAGAATTTTGAAAAAATAGGAAATACGAAATTTTTATGGATACCTAGAAAAGAGAATGAAGATGCCGATCTAGCCAGTAGAACATTTGATTTTGATGATTGGGGACTAGGAGAGGAAGTTTTTAACTGGGCCCAGAAAAGATGGGGTACTATTGGGGTAGACTGGTTCGCGGACAGCGACAATACCAAAACAGAAGTGTTTTATTCCAGATTCCCGACACGCGGTTCCAGTGGAGCTAACGTCTTCGACTATATCGATGTCCTATCGCAAAGAAGGGACTTACACTGGTGGGTGCCACCTCCGAATCTAGTTCCGAGACTAGTTCATGAGGCAAAAAAGTGGAAGTTAAAAGGGATTTTGGGGGTCCCCATATGGCGCGGACATGTATCATACCAAGCAATCACTAATGAGAAGGGGGAATTTAAAAACGAAATACGAGAGCGTAGAATCTATCCTGTCAACTCTAGGATTATAATACCCGGAGAGGGTTCTAAGTTCTGCGAAGCGATGGCTTCTAATTTCACAAGATCGCCTTTTCTTGTGGGACTGTTAGATTTCTCACAATAGCCCCAGGCTTTGTATAGTTCTAGCAAATACCACTACGATCCCAGTTTGAATTAATAAATGTTTGTACTAACGAGATTTTATGACGGGGAAAATATAATTAACCCGACTGTAAGGAGGGATAATTTATGATTTTCCCCAAAGAAATGACAAAAAAAGAAGCGGTGAGAGAAAGGTGAGACGACGAGATAAAAGCTTAAAGGCGCAGGGACCTTCACATCCCATGGGTCCCGCAACGAGCGAATGTAAAGTGGACAGGACCGCGCTAAAAAAGGCATTCTACGTGGTTTCGGCGTGTGCCCCACCCACCCACCCGGTTATGATATGATAAACATTGTGAGATTTGCAGGAGGAGCCAGAAAGCACCTACTGGATCGGCTGAAAGAATTGGCTGGGGACGGAGGCAGAGAACTGTGGACAACGATCCTGAACGCACCAGAACTAGCGAGAGCTGGTAACACGGTGAAAGCGTACGAAAACGCCAACAAAAGAAGACTCCGTTGGCTGCACGATACGGGATTTCCAGATGGTGAACCATCACTTCTCCTATATCTGGCGCACATTAACAAAACCGTGGGGAGCAGCTCAATGTTGCAAGCCGTTGCCGCCTTCCAAATGTCCCACAACTCTCTTCAAGCTACGGAAAACGCTCTGGCCACAGCTCTGGTGAAAGCGAAAAAACGAGAGGAAGTGGACGTGAGGACTCCGCGCAAAGAGGTCACCAAATTGGACATTTTGGCGATTCTGGAGACGGCAAAGGAAGCGAGAGACGTCAAATCCGAAAGGGACGCGCTGATAGCCTTGCTATCATGGTCGGCGCTCTTGAGGTCGGAGGAGGCGGCGAATCTCAGGTGGGAAGATATAGAACAGAAAGGTGATTTATTGGAAGTTTTCGTCAGAAGAGCCAAGAACGACCAGGAAGCAAGAGGAAGAAGAACATTCGTGGAGTGCCAGCAAGGATCAGACGTCGGGATTCTACTCGCAAAGTGGAGGGTCCGAATAAGCGGTCGCAGCATCTACGTATTCCCAAACCTCAACAACAACAAGGCACTCTCCCCATCAGCAATCCAATCGATAACCAAGTCCGTCTTGCTCAAGGCAGGGATAGAGGACTGCTCCCATCACTCCCTAAGGAAAGGGGCTGCAAACGAACTAAGAAGAAACGGCCGCTCCCTCGAGGAGATAAGGAATAGAGGGCGCTGGAGGTCAGAAGCTGGACTGCAGAGGTACTTGGTGGATGTGCCGGATTCGCAAGGCGTGGATCTCAACAACCCGATATTGCCATCCGCAAAGGCTCAGGAGCCGTGCGCCGACGTCGAGCCAACTTCGGGACGATGGTCGGATCAGCACCAAGAGATGTCGGAAGCTGCAGTCGAGCAGCAGAATGTTAATTGACCGTGGTCTGTTTTCGTTGTTCATTTAGAGTTATTCTTGGTGCGGCTCATCGCATAACCTTTCCGGCTAATTTTTTGATGGCCCCCTACCTATGTCTCCTTCCTTTCCCAAAAAGCCATCCGCAGTTTTTTCTTGCCCCCGTCACCAAATCATCTTTCATCAGATTAATTTTACAACCTTGTTGCAGTCTCGCCATTCCATCCTTAGCCTTTTGTTTTCAAACTCTTTCGGTCGTTTACCGCCTTGTTTTGTTAACTCACTGTCGTCTTTGATTGTTTTGACTATACCCATTTCTGTCTGTGTTATTTACGGTTTTTTTTTTTTTCGAGTTTTTGTTACATTAACCTATTGCCTACTTGCGCAGTACGGCCTGGCCTACTGCTGATTGTTTCACTAACGCCAAATACCACTACGATCCCAGTTTGAATTAATAAATGTTTGTACTAACGAGATTTTATGACGGGGAAAATATAATTAACCCGACTGTAAGGAGGGATAAGGTTCTTTACTTGTTTCAACAAGATAATGACCCGAAACACACGTCCAACCACATAAAAGTGAGTGAAATGTCTCAAACCATTGTTTGGCCACCAACCGTGTGACCGTAATGGAGTGGCCCAGCCAGAGCCCCGATATCAACCTTATCGAGCACTTGTGGGAAGAGCTTGAAAGATGCGTTTCCGGCATCCGTGCTCGAAATGCCGAGCAGAAATTCTCTCAGTTGCAGACTGCGTGGGCTCAGATTCCATAGCCTGTTCTAACCAACCTGCCAAGAAGATGTCAAGCTGTTATCGATTCTCGAGGGTTTGCAGATTAGTATTAATTAGTTTGAAACTGTTTCTATCGCTTATTACATCATTTACAAGTCGTTTCCCGGGTGAAATCTCAATAAGCGGGTTTTTGTTAAAAGTCGAAAAATCGAATTTTTTGATTTTTTAGAAAAAACAAATTTTTATCGGTAAAAGCTAAACTGGATCATATTTCTGGCTTATTTTAGAACATTTTCACAGTTGACCTCAAATTCCTAGCTCTTCTCTAAAAAAAATTATAGCTGAAAAACCAAAAGGGGATATTTCAGTGGCCGCTACTGTAAACTTGAATAAAACACAAATCGAAACCATAAAGATTGCTTTTTCACTGATTTTATGAAAACATAAAATCCGGGAAAAAATAAAAATAAACAAAAACCCAGAAAACGAGAAAGAAAATCCTCAATCTGGGACAGTGAACGATCAATTGCAACCCTTCAAGTGAAAACAATCCGTGTCTTCTCTTCCGCAGAATGACATCATCAACATCATCTGTATATCGACGTCGTCTCCAGAAGTGAACAACACAATTCCATAGATTGAATGCGTCCGTGTGACCGCCCTGATCGCCACTTTTCCGCTCTTCTCTTCTCCGCCTTTTCACCCTTTTTCTGTTTTATTTGCATTTGTGATTTCAGCACACCTATAAAAGTTGATGAGACGAGACCCCCATATATTGTCGATTATCAGTTTTCTTGCACTTTTACATTTTTTTTTGTTCTTATTGTTAATTCCGCCTTAATCGGAATTTTAAGGGTGTGCAAGTGAGAGGGTGCTTGTCTGCGTCTACTCGCGCGTAGTCTTCGTATCCGTTTAACTCTGCTGAGTGGCTATGCAGTTATAGGCAGCCAGAATTTTTTTTCGTGAAAAAAACCGGCGCAGTTGCATAGAAATGGTAAAAACAAAACAATGCAGCAAACTTGCAAAGGGGGGGGGGGCTTGATAAAATGAACGTACCTAATCTATCGTTTCAAACAACATTTTTTCACTTTTTTCACCGTAAACAATTGGGGTTTAAGTTTAATTAAATAAGATGAAAAACAAATAAATATGAATTTATCGATTAAAAAAAAAAAGTTAGATAAGACTGCAAAAAACGGCGTTTTGTGTGGTTCCTAATCAGACGAGCCGCCAAATCATGATCAGCGGATATTTTTAAGGAGCAAACGCGCTCTGGTGAAAGCCGTGCGTTGATGCCCGGAACGCGATCCGCTGGGAAGAACGCTGCTCGTCTGCGTCTCTCATTAGCTTTGCACAAACGATTTCGGCGCACTCTGCTTTCCTGCGTCTCCTCATGGCTATGCAGCTAAATGAAGCATACGGTAGACAAATGCCACCCTGCTTAGGGCAGAATGCTTTTTTATTTCGGAAAAAAACCCGCGCAGTTTAAATTTTAATTTGCAACGTTCTGCCCCGCCCAACACACCATGGTTTTGTTATTGTTTGTTTTTGACTATTCTAAAAAAAAAGGTCTTGAAAAAATAGCAAAAGGCGGAATAATGAAGCAGTGTTTGCGGTCGAAACATCAGATTTGACGGATTTTTGATTTGTTGGGTTTCAGAAAATGCTATGACAAAGAAAAACCATAATTATGGTTCGAAACCAACCAGATATCACATTGTATTGTTCTTCATTAAAGTTTTCTCACTTTGTCATCCAAACTGTACACTTCTTCAAGTGGGAAATGGGGAAAAAACAAAGAAAAAGAAGGCGAGAACTATGTATCTTGTTTGGGAGGAGAGAGAAAGAGTTTTAGAGATAGAATACAAAAAACATAATAGGCGGGAACGGTTTTGACCTATTAACATGATCTGTCAACGGGCAAGTGGGACTTACGACGCTCCGATGTTCCGCCGTTTTTCACTGTTCCGCAGTTTTGTTATTGTTCTTTATTGTAATTTTTGAAGCGCTCTCTCTTTCTCTTTCTTTTCCGCCTGCGTCTCATTGTCATTTTGCACCGGGTCTCGCCGCGAAATTGACAATTTATGAGCGCACATGTTCAAACATTTTGAAATTCCAGTTATTTCATAATTGCATATATGCTTTTGTCCAACACTTTAAATTGAGATTTTTTTGCGGAGAAAATTATCTAGTATCTATCTCTTTTTTGTCTGCGTCTCTTCAAATACATAGCACTGTGTTTGCCGGGTCGCTCACAAGTAAGAGGGCGGGGTTTCGTGTGTTCATGTTGCAACTCGATTGAAAACACAATAATATAATTAAGTTTTACCAACTTTAAATAAAAAATAGTTTTGAACGCTTGTAAATCTACAGGGCCCCCTACAATTTCACGTCCAGGAAGCCATCTGCCGCGTCCAAAATGTTTACCCTTATCAAGCAAGCGAGCCCCAATGAAAACTAGAGACCAAAGACAAACAAACAAAAATTTGGAGATGGATCGGTACGTACATATATGTATAGTCGGAAGAGTGAAAGTTTTGACGCAATGAGATTTTATCGATCCGCGTTCTTCTTCTTCTTCTTTACATTCTTCTTCTTCACATTCTCTTTCTCTTTCTCTTTCTCCTTACTGTTCTTTCTTCTTTCTTTGGGATAATTTTTTTTGAATGTATGGTATGTACAAAACTAAACATATTTATTTCCATGTCCAGACCATATGCACTCACGTTTCTCGCACCACTAACTACGTGGTCGACACGCGAGTGACACGATAAGAATGATTCTCATTTCTCTTTTCTAATTTTCAATGACCTTCTTTTTTTTGTGTGTGTGTGTGACAGCATTGTGCTCCGCTCCGCACTGTTGTAGTGCTCCGGAGCTCCAAATGTCGCTTTTTATTGTCCAATTATTTTGTTTGGAGCCTACACCCTGGCGTTTTGCTTTAAATTGTGCACATTTAGGACGGTGGAACTTTTCGGTTGAGTCAGTCTGCTTTTTTTTCTCACATGAGTAAGAGTAAGGCTAACAATAAGGGCATAGCGTGGAGTGGCATGGCGTGGCTTGATTAGAATTGTAATTGAATAATTCTACTGATCAAACTGTAGTGCAGATATTTTTTTGCGATTAGTGGGCAATTTGCGTATTAGCTGCCCTTTAGCTGCCCATAACCTGCCCCGGGCAGATCTACCAAGGTTTTCCATTTTACACGTCAATTAGTAGCCTAAATTCCTGGAGAAAATGAGTGTCAGACGCCAATTTTTGCTACTTTCAACTATGCTGTGCTGTCTCTCTCTCTCTCTGGAAACGAAAAAACTGTCTTCCGTTTGCTGATTATATGGTATAATCCCTGATAAGTTTGCTGCAAGCTTTTTGCCATATAATCCTTTCTGTCACTTTTACTGTCTTCCTTGTTTCATTAAACTTTGTGGCTTTTTTCGTTGAAATTTTTGGAGAATCCAAATCTCTCTTGTACCTATAATCTGGGAATTTTTGTCTAGGTGGAATTGCCAGTGCGTGCCGTTAAAAACTCGTCGGAAAAATCTTGATAGTGTCCCAAAATTCACATTTTTCAAAGCGTGCAAACGACGAGACGCAGACGAGAGACAGCGTTGCCACGCAACGCAACCGCAGCGCGCCTATTTCCGCGAAACTCAAGCGAAACTCAAGATCGTCTATTAGGTGCCACCTTTTAAAGGCTAATAGCCATTTTCAACTGCTCATATCTATATTCAACGGCTAATAGCCATACATCTGCCTATACCCGCCATATCGGCGCCAAGAATTCTGGATTCCCCAAGCTCTGTAAGTTCAATTTGGCCACCAAGCCATGTAGAAATGGCTATAAACTTTAACAGCTGTCGTAAATCGTAAAAGACTTGCATTCGACCCAAAACTCAACGTGCTGCGGTTGCGTCGCGTGGCAATGCTGTTTCTCGTCTGCGTCTTATCGCCTCGACGTTTTCTTCCAAAAAAATCAGTACCGCAAATGTGAAATCGCATGAATTGGCACACTGCCAAGATTTTTCCGCCGAGTTGTCTGCGTATCTTCATTTTTCCAATTTCTAGTTTTGTCTAACTGCCTTGCTTCTCTTGTTTTTTTTTTATTTTAAAAAAGCTGTTTTCTCTCTTTTTCTCCAAAACAGTAGAGTGTAAAGGCTATTTTTTCTTCAAAATCGAGATATTTGACATTATCGAGCTATCAGGATTTCCGCTATTTTACATGGGTCAAAATATAGAATAGACCCTTTTGGTTACAGTATGATTTCACGTGAAAAACAAAGCCAGAAGCCACCCACTTTGCAATGCCCCCCGCGCTGCGGTTGCGTCGCGTGGCAACGCTGTTTCTCGTCTGCGTCTCGGCGTTTGTACGCTTTACGCCTCATAAATTGGCACTTTGCCAGGATTTTTCCGCCCAGTTCAATGGAGCGGAGCAGAGCGCACTTTAACTTTCGCGAATGCAGCTACCAGCCCCCTCCCTCCCCCCCCCCCCGTTTGAAAATCGTGACCCTAGACTTTGCGCGTGAACCTTTACTCTGACCGACTCAAAAATAAAAAAAATATATATTTAACAACAGAGAAAGATTCACCCATCGCATCATTTTTATTTATTTTTTATTCATTCAACAATTTTCAAGTTCTTCCGGAATGCCGACAAACAAAGTGGCGCCGGCAGAGAATGGCGCCCAGGTCCAGAAAACTGACCAACCGCCTCCGTACGTGGCACCTGAAGAGATGTCGTCGTCACCAGTTAGACCTCAATCGAGCACGGGGTCCACGACAAATTCCGAGCCCGAATTCCAGGGATGTTGGACGGTGGTGGTGGTGTCGATTTTGTTTGTCATCAATTTGCTCAACTACATGGATCGCTACACGGTTGCCGGTGAGTTTGGGGAATTTGTATTAAAAGCTTGATAACAGTTTATGATCCTTTGAAACTATTATTATTATTATTAGATTAGACAGTCGAAATTGTAGTTTGGAGCGGTTTTCGAGTACAAGTCACAGCTATTTGTGACAACGGTGTTGGCGGAAATTCGGCCCGGCCCATTGTTGCTGCGGTTGCGACGCCATAAGCGAATTGGGCGGAGTCGAATTCTGCAAACGCGTGTTATTATAGTCGGTCCAGAGATCTACAAATGCGCTCCATTAAACGCTTTTTCTAATGAACCGCGTTCGCAGCACCCTGTACTGAGTATAAAGCTAACGTAAGGCCATGACCAAAAAATCCCCAACAAGAGCAATAAAGCACCACGTTCTGCACCTTCTTATCCTTTTCTTTTCAGGTGTGCTCGATGACGTTCAAAAGTACTATAGCATTGACGATGCGTGGGCCGGACTCATCCAAACCACTTTTATGATTTTCTTCATCATCTTTTCACCAATTTGCGGTTTCCTTGGTGATCGATACAACCGAAAATGGATTTTCGTCGCCGGAATCGCCATTTGGGTGTCGGCAGTTTTTGCGTCCACTTTTGCCCCGGCGAATGTACGTTTTTCATGCTTTATTTTTTTGGAGTTTAATTTTTGAACGGAGAAGATTAATTTGTATACAATTGTCTCATAGTGTTGCTGACAAAAAGCTGTCAAAAGGGTTTTATGAAGTCAATGGGTCCCGGATCTTTGGGTCACAGACAGACACTAAGTTTGTGTACGGTCTCTTTGTGTCCGATTGCTCTCTCTGAGACCCAAAGAACTGGGAATCATTGAGAATTGGCCCTAATTTATGGACCCACCCAAACAAATTATTTATTCAGTGACAACATGCATGAACTTTGTTCGGTTTTTGTCAGGGGCTCGTAAATTTTTGTCTTTAGGTTATCGGGCTTCGGCAGGTGGTTTAAAGCAATGAAAGGAAATTCTAACCTTCAGTTTACCAAAAACCCACCGCCCGATAACCACCGACAAACCTCTTTGCTCGGCAAACAAGGTCCATACAGTGAGGCATGATTAGGTGTGGGGTCAGGATGGAAGGGAGGGGACTGGAATAGGAATAGAAAAGCCAAGATAAAAGGTAAAGACGGTATACAGTGCGTTTCACATTTATACGGTCACCCTTAATTTTGAGTTCCAAGTGGCAATTAATGAAAATTCGTACCCGGAGACTTGAAAATCGGATTCAGGGCATCAAATTACATACCCAAAATAAATTTTACGGTGATATCTGAAAAAAAGTCCGAACTAGGGCACTCTGACTGAAAAACGGTCATTTGCAAGCGTTTCACATTTATACGGTCACCCCAATAAAAGCAACAAAAACGCAAAAACAAAAACAATTTAACATTTGATGGCAGCACCATTCGAAGTGATAACATCAAAAATACCATTTGGCATAGATTAGATAAGATTTGGAAGGTACTGGGTGTCCTTTTTCTTGCATTCGTGGAGGAAGCTTTTACCTGTCGAGAATAGCCGTATTCAGGTCCCCAACTGTTCCATAATTCTCCCCAGACATTCTCCATCAGTGTGCCTTATCGACAAAGGTTCGACAAATTTGTCGATAAATTTGTCAAAGTTTTTCGTCGAAATTTATCGACAAAAAATCGACAAATTCGACAAATTTGTCGATAAAAAATTTTGACAAATTTGTCGAAATTTTGTCGACAAAAATTCGACAAAAAATTTCGACAAAAATTCGACAAATTTGTCGACAAAATTTCGACAAAAAATTTCGACAAATTGTCGACAAAAAATTTCGACAAATTGGCTAAATGATGCAGCGCGCAATTTCGAAGTGTTGTTGTAGAACTGCAGAAGACATCAAATTTTACAATTCTATTTCGGATAGCTGTATTCCGGGCAGTTCCTTCGGGGGTGCTACAGTATAGAACTCGCACGGAGTAGAACCGCTATGGAATAGAACTGGATATGGAATAGAACTCGCACGGAATAGAACTGCACGGAATAGAACTGCGCGGAGTAGAACTACACGGAATAGAACTCGTACAAAATAGAACTCGTAGGAAATAGAACTGGTACGAAATAGAACTGGTACGAAATAGAACTCGTACGAAATAGAACTGGTACGAAATAGAACTGGTACGAAATAGAACTGGTACGAAATAGAACTGGTACGAAATAGAACTGGTACGAAATAGAACTCGTACGAAATAGAACTGGTACGAAATAGAACTGGTACGAAATAGAATTGGTACGAAATAGAACTGGTACGAAATAGAACTGGTACGAAATAGCACTCGTACGAAATAGAACTGGTACGAAATAGCACTCGTACGAAATAGAACTGGTATGAAATCGAACCAGATAGCTGCCAGATAGCTGCCAGACAGCTGCCAGATAGCTGCCAGACAGCCGCCAAATAGCCGCCAAATAGCCGCCAGACAGCCGCCAGACAGCCGCCAGACAGCCGCCAGACAGCCGCCAGACAGCCGCCAGACAGCCGCTAAATAGCCGCTAAATAGCCGCCAGACAGCCGCCAAATAGCCGCCAGACAGCCGCTAAATAGCCGCCAAATAGCCGCCAAATAGCCGCCAGACAGCCGCCAGACAGCCGCCAAATAGCCGCCAAATAGCCGGTAAATAGCCGGTAAATAGCCGCCAAGTAGCTGCCAGGTAGCCGCTAAAAAGCCGCTAAATAGCCGCCAAATAGCTGCCAAATAGCTGCCAAATAGCTGCCAAATAGCTGCCAACTACCCGCCAAATAGCCGCCAAGTAGCTGCCAGGTAGCCGCCAAATAGCTGCCAGGTAGCTGTCTGGTAGCTGCCCTCTTGGAGAACGCAACCGGCTATACATAGTTTCTTGTACCGACAAATCACGGGTCCGCGATCGCTATCATTTGCATGAGATCGGCGCGGCAACCGATGTCGACTAGCAAGAAAATATATTTTGTCGAAATTTTTTGTCGTTTTTTGTCGATTTTTTGTCGACAAATTTTTCGGATTTTTGTCGAAATTTTTGTCGACAAATTTATCGACAAAAACGACAAATTCGAATTTTTGTCGATAAATTTGTCGAAAAAATTTTGACAAATTCGATAAATTTTTTGTCGATAATTTGTCAAAAAGGGCATTTGTCGACAAATTTTTTTTCGATAAGGCACACTGTTCTCCATAGGGTTCAATTCAAGCGAACATGCTGGCCAAAGCAAAACGTCGACGTTCTTCGCCCTAAACCAATCTATAGTCGGGCTACTGACGTGAATAGCCACATTATCCAGCTGGAAAATGAACTGACGACTACTGAAACGACGGCGGAACGGAAGAAGATGGTCCTGCAGGTTTTCTTGATAGTCCGAAGTGTTCATCTAACAAGTTACAAACGCCAGACCGAGGAAACCGGCGAACGAGAAAGCTCCCCAGACCATACAAGATCAACCACCAAAGTTCCTTTTTGGAAAAGGTCATGTCATTATGACTTGTAGCCATCAGGGCCGTCGATGTTGAATTTTTACTCACCCGAGAAGGTAATCTGACAAAAATAAGTGGTTTCCGATTAATAATAATGATTAAAAGTACTTTATTCCAATCAGTAGACATGTTCGAGAGGGCGAAGTTGAGGCGGCGCTACTTGTGATTGTCGGTGAGATTCGGGGTAGGGCGCATA
This sequence comes from Caenorhabditis japonica, assembly GCA_963572235.1. Taxonomy (NCBI): domain Eukaryota; kingdom Metazoa; phylum Nematoda; class Chromadorea; order Rhabditida; family Rhabditidae; genus Caenorhabditis; species Caenorhabditis japonica. The sequence goes on from OY754346.1 coordinate 20,153,295, forward strand.
TCTTGGCGTACAAGGTTTTTATATTTCTTGAGAGCTCTCTAAACATTCGACTTTCTTACATTCAGATTCAGTTCCTTTTTTGAGATCGTTGCACGATTTCATCGAGTTGTATGCGGATCTCAAGATGACACGTTGGGATCAAGTATCCCACTTCGGCTTCTAACAAGTCTTCTTGGAGGGTTTGGTTCCGTTAAAATTCAAGCGAAAACAATTCACACAGTCTTTGGAACAATTCATATGGCGGGAAACCTTTCAATTCGACCCTCCCGCAGTTTTAAAAGCGCGAATTGAAGCTTTTTTTGGCATCCGATAGCAAAATACATCGTGGCATCGTACACAAATGAATTAAGAAAAGAAAACGAAGATAAAGTGTGTCATACTGTTAATTTAAAGACGAATAACTCATTTAAAGCCGATTGGTCTCAAATGTAAACAAAAATTTCGGTGTTTATTGAGGTGACCGTATAAATGTGAAACGGTTGCAAAATACCATTTTTCAGTCAGAGTGCCCTAGTTCGGGCAGTTTTTTAGATATCATTGTGAAAATTATTTTGGGTATGTAATTTGATGCCCTGAATCCGATTTTTAAGTCGCCGGGTACGAATTTTCATTGATTCCCACGTGGAATTCAAAAATAAGGGTGACCGTATAAATGTGAAACGCACTGTATATACCGAGCTCTATTGGGCGGCGATTCTGGTCTCGACGTGGGCGAGTTGCCATCAGGAATCTACATTTCTGATGGCGTCATTCGTTTCCGGTCAGAAACCAGGAAGATGAGATATGTAGAGTGAGATGATAAGCGGAGACGCAGCGTGTGGAAGCGAGCTTGTTGTTCGGAACGGTCTAATGGACTGTCAGCTGAGTTGAGAAGAATGTATGCGTCATATTATGGATTCGTGAATGAGCGACAAAACCGGGGAATTGTGGGGCAAAAGTTGGCTGGTATCGCCACGATTTTGACAGACTACGGTTAGCGCAAAAATATATTTTTTATTCTTTTTTTTTAAATTAAAACGCATTTTCATAGTTTTTCTCAACAAAATGTGTTTTTGAAACGAAATTACCCATTCCAGATTACACAAAAAATTTTAATAGTGAAAAATGCTAGTCAAAAGGCAAAAAAAAAACGCGTTTTTATTAAAAACAAGAAGAAAAAATATTTTTCGCGCTAACCGTAGTCTGTCAAAATCGTGGCGAGACCAGCCAACTTTTGCCCCAAAAATTCACCGCGTTTTATCGCTCATTCACGAATCCATAACAGAGCAAAGTGCACCGAGAAGACTACAGAAGGGATAACCTTATGGGGTTATTCACGAAATGGCAAAAAATGGCAAAAAACGGCAAAAAACTCCGCGAAAACTCGGAAAATGCTCCGATTGATCTGAAATTTTGGGAAATACGGGAAAAAATTCTCTCGGACAATACCCCAAAATTTCAGACAAAAAATATCAATTTTAAGCATTTTCAGAAAAAAAGCAATATTTCTTAAAAATTGATATTTTGGTCTGAAATTTTGTGGGAATGTCCGGGAGAATTTTTTCCCTTATTTCCCAAAATTTTAGATCAATCGGAGCATTTTCCGAGTTTTCGCGGAGTTTTTTGCCGTTTTTTGCCATTTTTTGCCATTTCGTGAATAACCCCATTATCCCTTACAATACATACGCCGTCAGAATTTTCAATGTATTTGATTTCAAAATAAAGTTTGGCTTTGTTCGTTTGTACCATTTTCATCAGAGTCCTCGTGTGGAAATTTTTAAACTGTCTGAAACTACCATGGGAACTTGTCAACAACACTATGGGGCTTAACCATGCAAATTTTGAGAATTCTAACCCTTTCCGTTCAAAAGTTATATAACAGAAAAAATGTGCAAAAACCTTTAATAGAAAAAGAAAGCACACAAGCGAACAAAGCTCAATAATTTAACTTTAGAAATTCTGGCTCTTCCTCTTGTTCCGCGGAATCGTCGGCGTCGGTGAGGCTTCGTACGCCATCATCTCTCCCACCGTAATCGCTGATATGTTCACCGGAGTGCTCCGCTCAAGAATGCTCATGGTCTTCTATTTTGCCATTCCGATTGGCTGTGGACTCGGATTCGTCGTTGGCTCCGCAGTGAACAGCATGACAGGACACTGGCAGTGGGGAGTTCGAGTGACTGGAGTGTTTGGAATCTTTTGTCTCGTGTTGATCATTTTCTTTGTACGCGAACCAGAGCGTGGAAAAGCGGAACGTGCGAAAGGAGAGATTACGGCGGACGTTCATGCGACCAGTTATTGGGCTGATTTGAAAGACTTGCTCTCCAAGTGAGTCCAAAAGAGCTTATCAACAATAATCCATAATAATCATTAAATATTTAGCGCCACCTACGTGACGAGCAGTCTTGGATACACGGCCACTGTCTTCATGATTGGAACTCTTGCCTGGTGGGCTCCAATCACGATTCAATACGCAGAAGCTGCCCGTCAAAACGTGACAGAAATAACAAAGGAGGAGAAGGCAAATGTGAATTTGATTTTTGGAGCAATCACGTGTGTCGGTGGTGTTGCCGGTGTCACCATAGGAACACTAGTTTCGAATATGTGGTCTCGAGGAACCGGACCATTCAAATGCATTCAAACTGAACGAGCGGACCCGTTGGTTTGCGCTATCGGAGCTGCAATTTGCATTCCCACTCTGATTCTTTCCATCCAGAATATCGAGAGCAATATGAATTTTGCATGGGTGATGCTCTTTATCTGTGTTGTTGCGGGCAGTTTTAACTGGGCCATAAATGTCGATCTTTTACTGGTGAGTGGTGAATTGTGTCGAATAATTGTTATATTATCCATGCCAGAGAGTTTTGGCGCTAGAACGCCGACCGTATGGTGCGGAGTCACCGGCAATTTGTCACGCGTCGTTTATTTTTTCCTTGTGTTTTGCAGTTGGGCTAGTTTTTTTCGAGCAGGCCGGCTCGCAGTCCATTAGGAACGAAAATTGCTATACTTTTTGTTTCCTGATAGAGCTTCGCCACTCTTAAAATGATTAGCGCATCATCGTACTTTTGCGAATCGCTGTAAAAAAACATTGCATATTGTGAAAACAAAAAAATTGCAACGCGGTGTTTGCGTACTTTTAAAATTCAAACGAAAATGGGAACAAATCTCTTCATTTCCCATGCTATTTCTTTCATTGCCATTTGAATTTCAAAAGTACGCAAACACCGCTTTGCAATTTTTTTGTTTTCACAATACATAGATACCACCAGTATTTGCAGCTCCCGTTTTGGCGCTTGAAATTTGCTGAAAAAAGTTTTTTAAAAACTTAAAAATTAAGAAACACGAAGGAAAAACTAGAAAATGCATACAGATAATAATTGCGGTAAAATGCACGCGCTCCTCGGAGTGTCTTTTGGTGAAAAATGGTTCAAAACAGCAAAATTCCACAAACCTCTCCCATTTCAGAGCGTCGTGGTGCCGCAGAGAAGAAGTTCGGCCTCTTCGTGGCAGATTTTGGTGTCGCACGTGTTTGGCGACGCGTCGGGGCCGTATATTCTTGGATTGGTGTCGGATGCGATTCGCGGTGATGACATGACGTCACAGGGCCACTATAACGCGCTGGTCACCTCGTTTTGGATTTGTGTCGGAACACTGGTCATTTCGGTGATTCTTTTTGGAGTTGCCGCCGTCACGATTACTCGTGACAAACACCGATTTAATGAGATTATGGGTGAGTTTTTGGAATGGTGCTCGGAAAATTGGCTCACTTGGTAAAATCACTATTGAGGGTCTTTGAGCAGTTAAAATTAGGCTCAACTGCAATTTTGACAACAACCTACAGACAGTTATTTCGGAAAATGTTTCGAAAATGAGTAGCGGGTTGACCTCTATGCGAAATTTACGCAAGAGCCGACCGCAAGCACCAAGTGCTTGCCAACAGAATTTTAAAATGACAATAAATTCAAAATTTTCCACAGAAAAAAAAAACACAATTTGATAACAAAAACCAAGCTAAAATACGAGAAAATTGAAAACAAAATTGCATCGCTAGCGAGTAGGCGTGGCCTAACTGCAACCGCGGCGCACAATTTTGCAACCTAACCACTTTGAAATTTATAAAATTAAATATCAAAATTCAAAAAGCTTGGCTTAAAAAATGAAACCTTCCCCAAAATTTATCAGGTTTTTAATTCTACCACAATTTTCAGGCGCACATCAAAAAGAGCTCGAAAATTCGTCATCTGGCTCGGCAAAGTCAGATCCTAATAAAAAGGAAGAAGAAGAAGTTCCACAGGTTCAGCATATGTAAACTGAACATTTCCTATTTCATTTTGTATCAATTGCTCAACGAGAATTCACTTGTACCTTTTTAGAACTTTCTCACAATTGTTTGCGGGTATTTACCTATTCTTGTGTACTTTTTTCTTGTCTTTTTTGTTTTGAAAATAAACAAATGCCTTTTTTTTATTTACGCTTTGATAATCGATATCACTGCCAAGAACTGGGAGAGTGGCTCTGTATTTTGTTTTAGCCTCGTGAAAAACGTCTCGCAGTGCTTATGCTAAGCCATTTTTGTCTGTCAACACGTTTTAAAAATAGTTTTCTTGGTTTGGTGACCTGTATGAGGCTTGGACAACAAAATCGATCCATTAAGTTCCTTTCTGCCGAGAACTCCGCATTGGGAAGCTGTTCTTCTGAAAATTCAAGTGTTTCGTCAGACGCAAGTTTTCACGTTCTTTCAAGTTAACACGTCAAAACCCACCTTTCTGTACAATGAATCAGCCTTGGATCGCGATTTTCCAGAAACTTATTCAGCGCTTAATCCTTTTTTTAATATCGATTTTCTTTGCGTCACCCGAAATGCCGAGTCCTCCGTGATCGTCAATACCTGAAGGTTTGCTTGTTGGATACCTCCTCGCGGTGCAAACTGGGCAATGCTGTGCTCCTACGACAGGGGAAATTGGACACCACTGTTAGGCACAGTAGCCAAAATCCACTCTTTGCCACGGTAGTGTCCGATACTCGTGAAGAAGGGGCTTCACGCCGGCCTAGTAAGCCTGCTGAAGTACAAACCTAAACTTACTAAAAAGCTGAATCAAAAGAATGTAAAGGACCCGTCCAGGAATTCACCAGCTCGGCCACGGTGCTCGCCGAGTTGTCTTGGTCGGAAGAAAATGTTTGGAAGGAGCACCACGGATACGGAAATTACTGAAGCGTCATACGGCCCCAAGAACAGAAGGAAAGGCAACGACTTCCACATCGGCTCTCTCAACGTCAGATCGATATCCGATCAATCCAAGGCCGAGGCATTCGACTTGCTAGCTGTCAATAGCGGCTGCAAGGTGATTGCCCTACAAGAGACGAAGAGAAAAGAAGGGGAATGGGTCTTGTCCAGTGGAGCCGAACTGATCTGCACAAGACGCGAAGCTCGCGAAGGAGGACTGGCTTTTTGGATTCACAAAGACTGGCTCGATAGTCTGGTGGAAACGAAGAGAGAGTCGGACCGTATTAGTACGGCGTCGTTCGATTTTCATGGATCTCATCTCCACGTCATCAACGTCTATGCACCCACCTCGGCCGCTAATGAGACCCAGTCGGATAAGTTCTACAAGGATCTGAAGAAAGTATACACACGGCTATCGAAGTGGGACTCGTCGATCATCATCTGCGGAGACTTCAACGCCGTCGTCGGATGCTCTTCAGACGATCTTCCATTTGTGGGTGGACACGGAACTGGTCAAAGAAGTGATAATGGTGATCGGCTGGTGAACTTCGCGTTCTCCAGCAGAGTTTCAATACTTAACACGATCTACCCCAAACGACCCAACCGGAAGTGGACATGGATCAGTCCGAACGGCAAAACGAAGAACGAAATCGACTTCATTCTCACGAACAGGCGAGAAATTGCAGTAGACTGCGAAGTATACTGTGATTATCTCAACTGCAGTGACCACCGTCTTTTGCGCGCGAGATTCCGCTCAACCGCGAAGAAGGAAAAGTCGAGGAAGTTCGCAAAGGCCAAGCGGGCTGGAGGCGAAAGATCATGGGACCCCGTCAGATTCAAGAACACCATCACCGAAATGCTCACGGAAAATCCACCAACATGCTATGAAGAACTCACGGAGTCGATAAGGAGCGCTGCCAGCACAGCTACGCATGCAACTCATCAACTCAGCAGGATTTCCGAAGCAACGAAGAAAATGATGATGTCCCGCTTCCAGATGATACACGCCGGACAGACGAAGAACGCGGATCTAGCGAAAATCAACAACGAAGTTCGAAGATCTTTGGAAAATGATTTGGACAAATGGCGAGAAGTTAAAAGTCTCGAAGCCGCGGTGAAAGGAAGAAGCTTGAAGAAAACGAAGCGAGCACTGACACTCAAATCCTCCCCGTTCACGAATTTAGAACGGCCGGATGGATCAACGACATACAATCGTCCCGAGATCAGGAAGCTAGTTCTCACTCACTTCTCCAATCTGTACGCAGCGACGACGCGAGAGCCACAATCCAGATACAACCATCCAGATGAGCCGGAAATTCTCCAACATGAGGTCGAACACGCAATAGTCACCTCAAAGACGAACATTTCGCCAGGACCTGATCAGATTACAATGCTACAATTAAAGCTGGGAATTGAGAGCATAGCTCCTCATCTCACAGCCGCACTGAATCAAGTCCTCACGAACGGGAGAACACCGGAAGACTGGAAGACGGTGAAGATTTCTCTCCTTCCCAAGACCACGAAACCGAAGAAAGTGAAAGATTATCGTCCGGTTGCGTTGTCCTCAATCGTCTCAAAACTCTTCACAAAAATCCTTACGAGAAGGATCACCGCCAAAAGCGAGGATTACCTGGAAGAGTCACAAGCAGGATTCAGACGTGGAAGAGGATGCGCAGACAACATTCAAGTCGTCGCGCAGATGTGGGAAAAGTGCACCGAATTCAAGATTCCGCTCGTAGCGGTCTTCCTGGATTTCACTTGTGCCTTCGACAACGTTAATTGGACGAAGATATCCCAAGTCCTGAACAATCTTCAAATCGGAAGAAACGTGATTCGGGCCTTAAACAACTCAAACTCTTCGGCGATTGGAGAGCTGAACGTTCTGAACAAGAAGATGAGGTTCAAGATCAAAAGAGGAGTACGTCAAGGTGATTCGTCGTCTCCACTACTCTTCGCGCTGGCTCTTCAGGCGATCTTGGATGAGCTAGACCCAGCACCTTGTGAGGATGATAAGACCGGAATTGACATCAATGGAGAATCAATTCACCGTTTGGAATTCGCAGACGACGTTGTTTTATTCGCGAGCTCTGTGAAAGAGGCAGAAGATAGAGCAAATCGGATTGCAATGGGATGTCCCAAGTACGGCCTCAATATAAACCCGTCCAAGACGCAAATATTGATGAATAAGTACGTCACAAGATCAGATATCGATATTCTGAACACGAGGATTGAAATCTCCCAAAAGGTCAAATACCTCGGAAGAACGTTTGCGGACGACGGATCTCTCACTGAAGAAGTCGCTAGAAGGATTCGCGCGGGATGGGCTGCTTTCAACGCCATTCGGCGGGAGCTCTTGCAGTCTCCTCAGAAGACAAGAATAAGACTTCTCACAACAACTGTCATCCCAGCGATGACTTATGGATGCGAGACATGGACTTCCAAGGAGGCAGACACGAAGAGACTACAGAGAGCGGTTAGCAACATGTTCGAAATTGCCGGATGTGACCCACCAGACATGGAAAAGCAAGTCTTACGAAGAAAACTGAAGTGGGCAGGACACGTATCACGCATGAAATACGACAGATGGGCGAAGATAGTATCAGAATGGGATCCTAGGGGATCAGCACGACCACGCGGTCGTCCTCCGAAAAGATGGGCCGACGACATCAAGGATTCGATCAAAATCTTCATCCACAATGAGGCCCTCAGGGGCAACCTCGGGCACGGCCGCCGAAGAATTGGCATACTCGAGGCAAGACGAGCATGGTCCACTGTCGGAAGGGATCGTGTAACTTGGCGCAGCTTGGTTCGCAGTATCCAGGATGGAAACTGAGGTCGAACCTCACAAGTATCACAAGTAAGTAAGTAAAATTAAATATCAAAATTCAAAAAGCTTGGCTTAAAAAATGAAACCTTCCCCAAAATTTATCAGGTTTTTAATTCTACCACAATTTTCAGGCGCACATCAAAAAGAGCTCGAAAATTCGTCATCTGGCTCGGCAAAGTCAGATCCTAATAAAAAGGAAGAAGAAGAAGTTCCACAGGTTCAGCATATGTAAACTGAACATTTCCTATTTCATTTTGTATCAATTGCTCAACGAGAATTCACTTGTACCTTTTTAGAACTTTCTCACAATTGTTTGCGGGTATTTACCTATTCTTGTGTACTTTTTTCTTGTCTTTTTTGTTTTGAAAATAAACAAATGCCTTTTTTTTATTTACGCTTTGATAATCGATATCACTGCCAAGAACTGGGAGAGTGGCTCTGTATTTTGTTTTAGCCTCGTGAAAAACGTCTCGCAGTGCTTATGCTAAGCCATTTTTGTCTGTCAACACGTTTTAAAAATAGTTTTCTTGGTTTGGTGACCTGTATGAGGCTTGGACAACAAAATCGATCCATTAAGTTCCTTTCTGCCGAGAACTCCGCATTGGGAAGCTGTTCTTCTGAAAATTCAAGTGTTTCGTCAGACGCAAGTTTTCACGTTCTTTCAAGTTAACACGTCAAAACCCACCTTTCTGTACAATGAATCAGCCTTGGATCGCGATTTTCCAGAAACTTATTCAGCGCTTAATCCTTTTTTTAATATCGATTTTCTTTGCGTCACCCGAAATGCCGAGTCCTCCGTGATCGTCAATACCTGAATTTTTTAATTTAATTTATTTATTTGCTTTCAAATACATATACATGATAATGATAAAAACCGAGTGGAAAAATCGGGGCAAATAAAAATAAAATGACCGATCGGACCAGCAATAGTCCAGTTGGTCAAGTGGAGTGGGGAGTCAGGATGGCTAGAGGAATAGCGCCTATGCGCGCAGCAAAAGCCTTTGGATGCAATCTTTTTGGTATTAGTTTGGCGACATGGTTCCATAGAGACAAATTGGCATGAAGAAAGCTTTTTGAGGACTTTCCACAAGCCGTTAACAAATAGGGATACCTGGACGAGCGTGACGGTTTGACAGACAAGGAAACGGACGGGAAGTGATATTCATTTGTTACAATTTTGTGATACATACGAAGAATAGCCATTGTCCTTCTGTGAAACATAGATTTTGTAGTAAGTTTTGTTAATCTATCGTTGTATGAGGAAAATGAAATATTGCATCTTTGAAATACACGTCTCGTGAAGAATCGAAGGGGTTGTTCAAGTTTTTTAGTTAAAGAGACTGAGTTGAGATCGATTAGTTCACAACCGTATTCTAGAATGGGTCTTACATATACATTATACAATTTTATGTAAAATTCTGGTGATTTGGAGTGGAATGCTTTTAGAATTTGTTTAGATTTTAGTAGGGCCAAGTTAGAAATATTATTTACATGATTTTCGAACTTTAGTTTGCTGTCAATTATTATTCCGAGATCTCTGATTGAGTTCTGTTCATTGATTTTATGGGTATTTAAGTAATATACATGGTGTGGGTTTTTCTTCCCAAAGTGCACGACGGCTGTTTTCTTTTCGGCGAGATTAAGACACCAAACATCGCACCATTCGGCAACAATGTTGACGCATTTTTGGAGGGTGGCAGGATTGGCAGAGAGCAGTTTCAAATCGTCGGCGAACGCGGTCACGTGCACATCGGGCGGAAAACTGTCAAGTAAGTCATTAATATATAATAAAAATAAAAAAGGTCCCATTACGGAGCCTTGGGGGACGCCAGAGACTACATTTATACAATTTTTTGACAAAAAATTATTGATTTTTACTTTCGATTTGCGATTGATAAGAAAAGAGTGCAACCACTCACAGGTTTTTGAGTCGATTCCGAAATTCAAAATTTTCGACACCAACAAATTGTGCGGAACGCTATCGAACGCTTTTTTAAAGTCGAAATATATTGCGTCGGCGAAACCATTTTTATCAATGAGAATTTTTTGAACTTCGGATGTCGACTCCAGAACCGCCAGGGTGCACGACCTTGAATTCATAAAACCAAATTGTTTTTTCGAAATTTTGTGGGATACTTGTTTTTTAATAGCCTCGAGGACTATTTTTTCTAATAATCTTGCAAGTGGGTGAGTCAGGGTTATAGGTCTGTAGTTTCCCGAGTCAGTACACCTGCCTTTTTTATGTAAAGGAATTATTGCATACAGATAATAATTGCGGTAAAAATATTGAAAAAGGATAATTCAAGCGAAAAACCGATGAAAAAGCAATCAAAACAACAGAAAATATTGAGGAAAATTCTAGAAAAAGAATGAAAAACAATTTCAACCGACGCGGATAAACAACGCGCAGTACCGGAATTTCGGAAGCTCGTTGGGACAAGAATTTCCCAAAAGAAAAAAAAAACATTTTTGACTGAATTCATAGAAATTTCGCTGCAGAATCGGTTGGGTATTTTTCTATGGAGATCTTATTTTTTTAAATTGCCAATATGGTTTATTTATTGAAAATTAATTAAATTAATAAATGAGCTAAGTGTCCGCAAATCAATCCTCTTCTTCGCTCTTCCCATTTGCAGTCCCTCCGCTGTTTCTCACGATATCATCATATCGTAAATAGTTTCTTCTGTCAGCCGATGGAGGCCCCGGATGGACACAGTCAGCATATCTGAGGCGGTGGAATTTGGTGGCATACGTGGGCGGGTCTCTGAAAGATGAAAAATATGGGGGAGCATGTCATTAAAGCGCTGAAAATAGGATTTTTGATGTTGTCGGCTCAGAAAATACGCTCTATCGCTCTAGACGTCTCGCGTTTCTCTAAACGACATCCTCTGCCAACGTGCACTATCGAGCGCCAATTTGGAGCTAAAAAGCCAAAAGTCGCAATGAATTCCAGAAGAATGGTTGGATGACTGTTACGCTAAGCTTGATTTTTGTTAATTTTTGAAACATAAAGTTAAATATACTGTAAAAACTGTATCATAACATCACCTTTAATAGAACACCGCCTGTAATACAACGCCACCCCTAGAACCACTCAGATAATAGATCATCATGGCTCAATATTACAGTTTTTACGGTACATATTTATAATTCCAGAATTCAGAAAATAATTAAAATTATGCAGTTGCCTACCTATAATGAAGAATCCATTTCTCAAAAATGCCCTCAAAACACGCTTCCGTGTCGGAATTCAGCAGAAGCACCCAGTTGACGCACCACGATTGGCTCAAACTGAATCCGGGCCACCAGAAAAGTCCCATATTGACAATGTCGGATTGTTTGAAGAAGATTTTGAAGTGGTCACGTGAGCCTTGCTCGAAATCGTTTCGTGACGGGTTGTCCAAATGAAACGTTTCCGAATCGTGACCGGATTCGTAGAATATTTTGAGGTAGGCGGCCGCGTCGGTTCCAGCGCCATCTTTGTCGCAAGTTTCGATTACGACGTCCCAAAGGCGACCGTCATCTAAATTGAAGTGTTTTTAAACATAAATTCACGGTGTCGAGAAGCTGAAATGTGGGCGGAGCCTAAATTCGCTGGCGCACTTTCGGTGCATTGACGTATTTTTTATTGATTTCATTGTTTTTCTTGCCGTAAAAAAACATTTTTCTTTGGAGTAAATTTTGATTTGCCTTTTTATTGTCGACCCGCCAAAATGATCAAACGCGCTCCGCTGAACTCAGTTCTACGTGGATTTCATTTTGGTTTCCAAATTATTTCATTTCACGTTGAATTTATACGTGAAATGCAATAATTTGAAGACCAAAATGAAATCCACGTAGTATTGAGTTCAGCGGAGCGCGTTTGATCATTTTGGCGGGCCAACAATATGTATTAACTCAAATATTAAAAAAACAAATTTGAGGAATGAAAATCCTGTAAACGTTTTGCAGGCTGGAAAAATTCAGGTAATTTCAGTAAAAAGCACAAAAAAATTCCCAGCAACCTCAACTTGATTCCTTGATTTCCCACAAAAACACGGCGTTTTGGACGGAACGTTTGGAAAATAAAATTAAAAATGCGCGGGCATTTTTCCCGAAAAAAAATTCTGGTTTAATTGTAAGCAGTGTGCTTCACCGATCAAATATTGACCGATTAATGGTTTTTCGATTAATAATCGCACTGTGTCCAGGATTTGAAATGTGGGCGGAGCCTAATTTGCTGTTGCGCCAGCAAACTTGCGAGGCGCACTTTCGGTGCTTGCGCATTTTTCGACTCTCGCATTTTTTTAATTGATTTTATTATTTTTCTTTCAAGAAAACCTGTTTTTCTTTGTAAAATGTATGTGTTGTACCTTTTAATACCCTAAAATTGCTCAAACTTCGATTTTCGTAAAGATTTATCCTGCAAAAACACAAAAAAACTCGAAACGAATATTCCGAAAAGGTGGCTGAACCAAATTCGACGTTTTTAGGCTTAAAAAATTTCTAAAGACCTCAGCTATAATTCAGTCGGAGCACATTTGGGAAAAAATTAAGAATTTATGATTTTTTTTTCCCAAAAAACATAAAAAATGCGTCAAAATTTGAATTTTGCGCGAAAAACTCCAGTGGGGCGCGTTTGCTCGGCTCCGCCCACTTTTCAAATCCTGGACACCGTGCAACGGGGTATTTTTTATTACTAAATTCCATTTTCGGTGTTTTTGCATTAAAAGAAGGGCACAAATGCACCTTTTGGAAGATTTTTTCGCACAAGACTAACTTTGAGCTAAAACGAAAAATGTTTATTTACCTTGAAAATCAAAAATAAAAAAAATAAAAACAAAAACTCACGATGAACAACCGTCTCGTTAGAAGGCGCAAACTGTGCAAGTACAAGGGTAATTAGCAAAAAATAAATGAAAAAAGAGTGGAACATTTTTCAAGATGTGAAAAGTGAAGAGAAGCAAGTGAGTCGTGGATCTGGATATTTCTCTCTTCTCTATCTTTCTCATTCTCTCTAGTTTTTTCTCGTGTAGTCATTGATTATTTGAGTGATTGATGACCGATCATAATGCTCTTTCTTGTTAACTTTAAAAAAAGAACTATTGGCCCAATGTATTTATGTTTTCAATCAAGTCGATTCATGAAAAAATGAAACCGCGCCCACTTTCTTGGGCGCGACCATATATTAGTTACGAGTGGCCAACTCGTGTTAAACTTAAACGCTAAAACTTATTATACTAAACGGCTTTATTTATAAAAAGTTATTTTACTACAAAAGGGGACAATGGAAAATGTGAAAGAGGCGCGGGGAAAACATAAAATAAGCGGCAGGGCAAAAAGGAAGGCGGAGGCGACGACAGTCGGCTCAAAACGAATGGAAATAAAACCCCTTGAAATGAACGGTTTCTCGCCTTTTACATGTATAGAGCGAAAAAGGGACGGAGAAAAGAAATAAAATAATTAGCGGAACGGCGTAGATCAACTATAATAAAATAGATCACAATGGTCCGGCAGTCGACATGACGAGAGTGCAACGATCGGGTGGAGACGCGAGACGACAGGCGGTGCGAGTGTGCGTGGACGTCGGTGGTGAACGAAGGGAGACGCAGGGTGAGAGACAGATCAGTGTGCGCAGGAGAGAGGCGTCGGACCGGGAAAGGGCTCGACGCTTACATATTTTATTCACAATTTATTTACAAATACTCGGTTTAGTAGATTCCTGTCGTACATCCTCAGTGTCTTCTTCTTCTTCTTCTTCCATTTTTAGCCGGTTATATCGAGGTCGCAAGAAAATCAAAGCAATTAGAGCATTTGACAAGGAAATTGCCACCCAAAAGTCGAGAGATACTGAAATTTGGACAATATTAATTTGCAGGGTACGCTAAAAGAAATAAGGGCGGGAAAATTTCGCGATTTGGAATTTTTCGTTTTTTTTTAGAGATCCAAATGTCTTGGCTGCTTTATAGCTAAAACCCGGCGCCGTACCAAGCCAACAAGAGTGCACTGGAGCGCAATTGCGATGCGTCAGCTACAACCGCCTTTTAAATGGATTTTCTTAAGTTTTTCACGATCTGAAACCGAAATTATTACGCGAGACAGAATTCTAGAAAGCATGAACAACTCACACTGCCAGCTGCCACCTTTCCCAGCGCTTGGATAAATCCAATGAGATTCTTGAAGAGCGTAAAGAATAAAATACAGAGAAAACAACCAAGTCTGTCCAAAAGTGTTCAAAATTCCAGTCGATATCGACTCTTCGACTGGATACGTTGTTTCGACACCCATCTCGTTGCCAATAGGCGTGTGTATTGAGCAGCAGGACACTGCAAATTGAGCTAGTCTCTCTTTAATTAAATATCTGAATTATGTACATACTGATAACACTCAATAGAAGGCAGATAATCACCGAGTCGTACCATCCCGAATAGGATTTGATAAGGTAGAGGCGAAGCGCCAATACGGACACCACAGATACGCAGGCATTTATTGATGCGATCAACTGAAAACCGAGTTTGTTGGGGCACAGGAGGTTGATTTTGCGCGCTACTGATGATGCAAGCCCTCTCGTTGTCTGCGTGTGTTTGTCTAACCGTCTAACTTCTCTACCACTCGTAACACGCCTTGCGTCATCAGTAGAGCAAGAATCTTCACTAATTTATTGCTGAATTCTTTACAGATCGGCAATTGTTCCGTTTAATTGAAAAAAAAACTGTTGAAAAAAATATTTCGGATTTCTAGGCCAGCAGCCACACCTCGTGTACTCATTTTGGACGTTTTCTTACCCGAAACTTTCGCGTTTTATCCGCAATCAATCCGACCACGTACGCCACGGGCATACAGACCAATGTGGAAATTGCAATCGGGTAGCCTTTTAGATTATATCCCTGATAATTTATTGCATTTGAAGCATAGATGACACCATTGCCGATGGCGAAATTGATTGAATACACCACAATTTGAATCAAGAATTGGCGATCTCTGGCAACAAAAACTAGTGAAAAAGTTGGGCTTGCTGGCGACGCGTAAGCCAAGCGCTGCGGCTCCGTCGCGTGGCAGCGCTCTCTCGTCTGCGTCTCTTCTGCCAAGAGCAGTCGCCAGCACCCCATTTGGCTTACTTGGCACATTTCCAGATGCCCAGAGTCACTGAAATCGAAGATTCCTGTTGTGAACTTGCGGATGGCGGAGTCTTTGGAATTGATCGCTGGCACAACGTGAAAAGAAGAACCAGTGGAATCAAACAAATCACTGCCACTATGCAATTCATAGTGAAAAACCTCCACGAATGGACGATATCATTGGAGAAAGTTGTTGGAATGATGATGGACGGTAAAACAGTGCCTAACACCACACCCAATTCAAGACCTGTAATAAAAAAGGCTGTCATCAACAATAACGAAAAAATAAAAAACATAATAAAAGAAATTTACATATACCCACTATTCGAACATGCCACGTTTGCAGAAGCTCTTTGCTGTGGGAAGAACCAACTTTCGGAAATTTTCGAGAAAATCACAAAATACATCTGAGCAACTGCCGCCACACTGGTTCCTGTGAGCATTAGAGTTTGGCGTAGGACAAAGTTTTGAATGGTTGGAATAGTAGAAACCACTCGGATTGCCGCACCGACCACGTTGAATATAGCGGCTAAGCGAAGCTGTAATTAATAGACTTTGATAGAGAAAATGATTGTAGAAAATAGATTAATTACAGTTGGTAAAATTCCGAAAACTGTGGCAAAGTACATTCCAATAATGCTGACAATCACAGAGACTACTTGGTAGATTTGGTTGGACAAAAATGATGCAGAACAGGTGGAAAAACCGTCAGGACCACAGAAGAACAAGTTGGTTTGATCGATTTGAGCGGAAAAGCACACCCATTGCTGAAAAAAAGAAGTTATTTTGGTTTCAATACACATTTGCATTATTTTTTTGCTCGCAGCGGCCTGAGCTTGCGGAACATCGGACCGTCGTAACTGAATTTCGCCATTGTGATTTTTTGGACTTTATTTAGTTTATCAACAGGAGAATAAATAAATAACTGAATTTTATTGAAAACGCCAGCAAATAAAAAAAATTAACGAAAAAAATGCAGAAGAACAAACAATAAAACCTAGACTCTAATAAGGAGGAAACTAAAAAATTACCATAAAATGTCACTTTTTTCAAAAATGAAGTCATGAACAGGGTACAATTTGTATATCAAAAAATTGAAAATTGCCTGGAAAACATTGTGGTAAATTTTGAAAAAATTTTAAGAACACATTTTCGAGAAAAAAATTTTTTTTCTGAGTTTTCAATTTTTTGCACTATTTCGTCATTTTTCTCAAAAATGAAGTCATAAAAAGGTATAACTTGTGTATCAAAAAATAGAGAATTTATTGGAAAACAATAGAGAATTTATTGGAAAACAAATAGAGAATTTATTGGAAAACAATAATTTTTCTCGAATATGAATTCATGAACAGGGTATAATCTGTGTAGTAAAAAACAAAGAATTTTCTGGAGAACGTTTGGGCAAAGTTTCAGGAAATTCTAAGAACCTGTTTTCGAAAAAAATAATTTTTTATTTTTTGAATTTATCTTTTTACAATATATTGTCAATTTTCTCAAAAATGAAGTCATAAACAGGGTATAACTAGTATATCAAAAAATAGGAGAATTTCCTAAAGAACGTTGTGGGAAAATTTCCAAAAATTCTAAGAATCCATTTTCGAGAAAAAAAATTTTTTTTTTGAATTTTTTATTTTTTTTTTCTATATTTTGTCATTTTTTTGAAAAATGAATTCATGAACAGGGTCTAAATTTTATATTAAAAGATGGAACATTTTTAGGTAAATAATGTGGTAAAGTTTCAGAAAATTCTAAGAACCCATTTTCGAGAAAAAATATTTTTCCATTTTTTTAAATTTATTTTTTTTTTCAATATTTTGTCATTTTCTCGAAAATCAAGTCATGAATATAGAAAAAAAAAATATAGAAAATTGCCTGGAAAACATTGTGGCAAAGTTTCAGAAAATTCTAAGAACTCAATGTCGAGAAAATTTTTTCTGAAACTTTCACTTTTCGAAATATTTTTTTGAAAATAAAAACTCACTTTTTTGTAGACTTTCTGCTCGTTATGAACATAATTGAAATGTTTGCGTATTTTATAAATATTAAAATGCGGAAAAAAAGAAAGAAAAAGGAAAAAAAATATTTAAAAAAAAATGAAGTTAATGCATTAAAAATGATATGGTCGAGATTTCGCAATTTCCTAGGCCACGTTTTTCAAGTCAACCCAAAAAAGAACTCACAATAATATTCGTCGCAATAAGAGAAGAAGTTGCGGCGAGTAGAAACCATCGTTCTGTGTAAACCTGAACTTCTTGTTATACTTATTTTTATGCTTTTTTTTTTTCGAAACCAATTACCTCACCTTGTACTCTCCATGAACTGCTCGTTTTTCCGTCGCCACAACCTTCATTTTGGCTTCAAAAATGTGCACTAGACGATGTTCCGATCACAGAACAAACCAGTTCAGACTCATTTTATCGCCTTAATATCAGGCGACGTTCTATTTATTTTTTGTTGAACAAATGTGATTCAAAGACGCGACAAAGTCAATTTTCAACAAAAAAATGGGGTTGATTGAAAAATGACAAAGAACTGTTTTTTGATTGGTTTCTAAATATTGTGTTTTCAATCGGGTTTCATCATGAGAAAAATGAAACCCCGCCCACTTATTTGTGCGTGGCCATGCAATCAACGGTGTTTGCGGACTCTTTTTTTCATGATGCAGCTCGTTTGAAAACACAATATTTAGTTTTGTTTTTAAAAAAAATTTCAGAATTTTGACGGAAAATGGTTGAGGGGGAGGGCGAAAACCAAAAACTACGAAACTTTCTAAAAAGCCAGTAGAAAATGATGTTTCTTCTAACCGGAAAAACACGCAAGTAGCATGGCTCCCTATTGCTGATAAGGAGCCAGAACAAGACTACAAATCAAACCGTTTTATAATTTGTTGTGTACTTTTCATTAGCAAAACTGATAAAATTGCGATGTCTGTCAAAAGATGATTTATTCAACAACATATTCAACAACTTTCGAAACATTGGTGCATTTTTGTGTCGCGGTGTTCGCACTAGTGACACCAAAACAAGCGCATTTGTTTTTAATCAATGTTATTATCTTCTTGGGTGTTTAAACCTACTAGTGCGAACACCGCGACGCCTAAATGCACTAAAGTTTCGGAACGTCCAGTTTCGACCTCACAGGCTTCGAAACGTCCCAGATAGAAAACTCGCACGGAATAGGACTGCTACGGAATAGAATTGTGCGGAATATCACCAGCTGAAATGGAGCTGTTCTGAAAAATCAGTACACAAAATAGAACTCAGAAACTCACAATGTACAACGAAATACTTCTTCGAGTTGTTCGAGGGTTCTGTATTGGTACAGCTCAATTTCAGCCGGTTCTATTCCGTGCGAGTTCTATATAAAAGTACCCCAAACATAAGAGATTACCATATTTCTGTTACAGATACGCTCCGATTACCCAATTAGATTCAATTTTTGAAAAAATAGAAAATTCTCACAAATTTTTATGTCAAACAAAAGTGCGGCGCAATAAATATTTCAAAACTGGATAGTGATCAACTCTCCATTTTCCAAAAAATTTACCCGATTGGATATAAATATTAAAAGGGCAGTAAAAAGATGAACGAGAAATATTGTGAATTGTGTTTTGTTTTGTTTAGTTTTGCATTTCACGAAAAATAACAAGGACAAGAGGATTAATGGAACGGTCTATTTTGCAAGCCTTCTTTTTAGAGGACGGCCAATTGGCTCTCAGACGTTTCGAAAGTGCGACGTTTGGAAAGTTTTTCTCCATTTTATCGTCGCGGTGTTTGCACAAAATCCACTGTGTGTTGAACGGTACACCGCTGCAAACGCGCCTCGAGGCTACCCCGAATCATAACTGTCCCAAATCAGAACTGTCCTGAATCAGAACCGTGTCCTGAATCAGAACTGTTCGAATCAGAACTGTTCGTATCAGAACTGTCCCGAATCAGAACTGTTCGTATCAGAAGTGCCCCAAATTAGAACTATTCAATAAGCATGCTTAAGGCCTAATATGTTGTTTTTTCATAATAAAACAAATTTTATTTAAAACTTATACAGGATAGTTCTGATTTGGGGCAGTTCTGATACGAACAGTTCTGATTCGGGACAGTTCTGATACGAACAGTTCTGCTTCGGGACAGTTCTGATTCGGGACAGTTCTGATACAGGACAGTTCTGATTCAGGGCAGTTCTGATACGAAAAGTTCTGCTTCGGGACAGTTCTGATTCCGGACAGTTCTGGTTTAGGACAGTTTTGAAACGAACAGTTCTGATTCAGGACACGGTTCTGATTCGGGACAGTTCTGATACATGACAGTTCTCATATGGGACAGTTCTGCTTAGGGACAGTTCTGATTCCGGACAGTTCTGGTTTAGGACAGTTTTGAAACGAACAGTTCTGATTCAGGACACGGTTCTGATTCGGGACAGTTCTGATTCGGGAACGTTCTGATTCGGGGTAGCCTCCACTACTCATTGAAATAAAGTTTTATGGTTACGGTCACTGTTTTTGAAATATCGCATTAATCAATAAATTGACGTGATTTTCTACCTTTTTTGTACTCTTCCTCATATTTAAAAATTAATGAGTCAATTACAGGGTGCGTCAAAATTACGTGCACTAAACTTTCACGCTATGGCAACGCGTGCTGATACACTTTTCGTGCGCACAATATTCCATTTGTATTTTCATTATTGCATCATTTTTCTATACCAGGAAGACGGAGCGTCTCCTCACACGGAAAAGTACACCCAGGACTGGTGCAAAGCCCACTTGCCGGCGTTCATAAAGAAGGATAGATGGCCTGTATCGTGTCCGGATCTAAATCCGTTCGACTTCTCCATCTGGAGAGTACTTCAAAATATAGTATCTGCAAGACCCCATTCTAGTTTGGAAGCTTCCAGAGAAGACTTTTGACGAAGAATGGGACAAATTGAGTACCTCCGTGCCACGGTGGAATCTTACCCACGACGTCTTCGTTCTGTCATTGCCGCCAAAAAAGGCCGAATTTAATAATCTTTTGGCATTATATTTCTAAACTATTGAATAAACTTTCTGTTGATTTTCATGTGTTTTGGACTTCCACTTTTGTCATGATGCGCGTTTGAAGTAGTGCACGTAATTTTGACGCACCCTGTAGAAGCACTTTTAGTTGATTTAACATAATTGTTTCATGCGTTTTCAATGAAAATGTTTTTTGACTCGTCGTAAGTTTCGGCGCATGCACAGAAACCTGTAACGTTATAATTTGAAAGCGCATGTGACGGCAATTTGCGTACTTTTTATTATTTTTGAAAAAATGTACGCTTCATCACACCGTGAAATCTTTTTTATGGATTTTGTGGAAAGCTTTCAAAAATGAATGTGTGAAAACACCGCGACGACAAAATGCGGAAAAACTTTGGAGACGGCTAATTAGAGGCTGCCGGTCAATTAGAGTGTGCTGGTTTATTTTTCACCTGCATTTTCCGAAGTTTGTCGCGGAGCCCCTTTTCCTTTCTTATCACCATCAGCACCTGCTTGTCTTCCGTTTGGTTCCCGAACAATCGACCACAAAAATCGAGAAAAAGATAAAAATCTTTAATAAAAAATCAGTGCAATAGAGGGCATTTACATTATGAAAACAAATACTTTGTGTCATGAGGAACAGAGTGCGATATGAGTGCTTGAAAATAACATTTTCAAATGGATGGGAAAATGAATGGCAAAAAAAAGGAAGACTAGTCGAAACTGGGTTAGAACTTGACTAGACGGAAAGAAAGAATGGTGGTGAAAAATAAATACATTCAATAGGGGAGGAAGATGATTTGAGCCTATGGTACATAGAAGGAAAAAGTAAATTATTCTAGTTCACATGCAATAATAATAATAATTAAAGTCAATGCATCTCAATGTCAGAAGATTTATCTCTTTTCATCGGCTCTTGCTCTTCGGGCACTGGTGACGTGGCGTTTTCCAGTTCCAGGCGACGATATCTAACAGAAACAATATTAGCCCATGATACCATCGGTCATTCATGTAAAAAATAACATGATTTTTCCAATTCACGCATGTCGAAAAATGTAAAAAAGTCTACAGTATCCCAAGTACTGTAAATTGTTTACAAGTATGAATACACCGAAGACCCATTTTACGATATCTCACGTACTCGGGAATACGTAATATAATGTCCACGCGGTTCAAATTTTCGTGACGAGACCCATGAAAATTAATTTTAAAAAAAACACACATACCTGGGTCTCAAAAAGAAAAGCGAAAGTATCACAGATATGACCGAAAAAAAGCAAGTGACATCGATGGCGACTGAAGGAAACAAGATTGAAAAACAAGAGTGGTAAATGAAAAAAAAAGAGAAGAAAACCCACATTTCCAAGACTTTGTGTAAAACAAACGCAGACTGTCGGCGTACGTCTGCACAAATGGGATGATAAACATGAATAGTGACCTGAGAAGAAAAAAAAAATAAGAATGTGCACAATTCCTTAAATTTCGCTCACCCAAAAATGACAAGAATTCCAGAAGACGTCGCTTCCAGGACTGGGAACGTCGTCTCAACGCCAAGCTCCACTCCAATCGGAAATTGCGGTATGGAGAATGCGCCGAGGCAGCCGCAGAGAATGTAGATGACCACGGGGTGAAGTTTACTGTCGTTTGCATAGTTGAGAAACTGAAATTGTTTGGGGGAAATTTTCGTATTAAGTTACCATATCTCTCTTCCTCCCTCCCTATCCCACGCCTCCCCCCGTCGTCCAATGCACCACCAAGTATCCCCCTTACGAAAACTTACAAATCTCAGCGATATCATTGATAATGAGAATCCAACAGTGCAAACTCTGATGATTTCCTGAACAAAAAATAATTTCTAGAGACCCCAATTTGTGTCTCGTCTAACCTTAAACTTGCGCGTCTTGTCTGCAATATGACCTGCTAAAAGAGAAGTTAGCGTGCCGATGATGGCACAGACAGCCGTAGGATATCTGCAAGAATCCATCCAAATTATTCATTGCGAAAAGCCCTGCTGTACCCAGCCAAATCGTATCCCTGATCTTTGAGCGGTCCGTCCAGGAATATCATAAGACTCCAGAGGAGCGAGAAGGCAAAAGCAAACAGTGTCATTTGGATGAAAAATTGCACGTTTCTGCAACAAAAGATAGAGGTTTTAAAGAAAATTAAAAATAAAAACTCACAATACGCATTGAAGAATCGATTTGATGAATCCAATGTCATTATGATGAGCAGCCGACGAGGCCGACGCTGGTGTCGGTGGCAGTTTTGAGCGGACAAAGAGGGCGAGTATGAATGGCAAAAGAGCGAGACATTCCATGCCAAGAGTCTAGAGTACGGTATTTTGTTTTTCTATTTGGAGCAATAGAGATAGAGAGCGATAGCTTAGTCGCTACGCAGCCGAGAAACCGGAAAAAAAAGAGAAAAGGCTCCGCTCTTTTTTTTTACGGATCGCTGTAAATTCGCTCCATTGATAGTGGACGAGGCGGCCACAATGGCGACGAGAGAGTGCAGAAAATTAAGAGATTTTCGCTCTGTCTTCTCTGCATCTCACTCCGAATGCATTTTCACCGGTTTCAGCTATTTAGTGACTTTTTGGCAGTTCTCTGGCGGTTATGTGGCAGCTATTTGGCGGTTTTTGGCAGATTTTTGGCAACTATCTGGCGGCTATGTGGCAGATATTTGGCGGCTTTTTGGCAGCTACGTGACAGCTATTAGGCGGCTTTTTGGCAGCTATCTGGTTGCTATGTGGCAGCTATCTGGCGGCTATTTGGCAGCTATCTGGCGGCTTTTTGGCAGCTATGTGACGGCTTTTTGGCAGCTATCTGGTGGCTATTTGGCGGCTTTTTGTCAGCTATGTGGCGGCTTTTTGGCAACTATTTGGCGGCTATTTGGCAGCTATTTGGCAACTACTTGGCAGCTATATGGCGGCTATTTGGCGGCTATTTGTCGGCTTTTTGGCAGCTATGTGGCAGCTATTTGGCGGCTATGTGGCAGCTATCTGGTGGCTATTTGGCGGCTTTTTGTCAGCTATGTGGCGGCTATTTGGCAGCTATTTGGCAACTATTTGGCAGCTATATGGCGGCTATTTGGCGGCTATTTGGCGGTTATGTGGCAGCTATCTGGCAGCTATCTGGTGGCGGCTATGTGGCAGCTATCTGGTGGATAATTGGCAGCGTTTTAGGGGCTTTTTGGCAGCTATGTGGAAGCTAGTTGGCGGCTATGTGGCGGCTATTTGGCAGCTATCTGGTGGCTTTTTGGCAGTTATCTGGCGGCTATTTGGCAGCTATGTGGCAGCTATTTGGCGGCTTTTTGGCAGCTATGTGGCAACTATTTGGCAGCTATCTGATGGCTATTTGGCAGCTATCTTGCGGCTTTTTGGCAGCTATGTGGCGGTTTTTTGGCGGCGATTAATCGGCGACTATAGTCGGTGAATGCATCATCAGCCTCGCTCTACGGCACTTTTCAATTTTCAACAGTGTAGTGCGCCTTTTTTAAGCGAAAAATCAAATTTTAACTGCAACTCGTTGCGGATACGTCATTTTCCGTGGAAAAAAAGGAATACAACTAGAATTCGAGTTAATCTTGCAAGTGCAACACGGTTTTACAAGAATGTTGCAGTACACGGTCTCCCAGGTGGCTAATAATAAATAAGGCGCAAGTGTAAATACGGAGTGTCGTTGCAGAATTTTACGCATCGTTTTAAATCTTTTTCCATTCATTTTTGCATTTTTTTATTCGTATTTTACATGAGAATTTGAATATCATTTTGTGTATTCATAATTGCATTATTATATCAAGATATTAATGCCAATTAATGAAAAAATATGTGATTTAATGCATGTTTTGCCTTCACATATGTAAATGAAAATCAAAAATGACATTTTTATTCTCATCGTTCTTACTTAACCGTATTATTTTTGTAACATTTCAGGCGAAAATCTGCATTACAACAACAGCAACGATTACAAAGTCGATCCATTTTTCAAGTACCAAAGGTACTGCGGATCACGGCGTTCTGCGTCCTCAGAAGACTGGTGGCGCGCAAAGCGGTTGGTTTCATTTATGTCGAACCTGCGAAAAAACTCCAGAACAAATCGATTGACGAATGAAGCCGAGCAAATGCATTGTTAAAAGTCAGAAAAACGCGGTTAGTTTGACTGAACTCCACATGCTTCCCTGTAAAAACCTTTTTATAGGCACCCCAGCTCTGGACGGAGAAAAAATTAAGAAAAAGACGACTCGAGGAAGGAGGAATTGAAGTCGTGTGTCTCAAACAGATGCTCGTGTGCTTTGTCAGACACGGGACGAGGTGCGCTGCAAGAATATGAAGTTTTGGCGTCACAATGGTACCTGGCGGCAAATCTCGGAGGTTAGAAACAAGCAGATGAACAACTTTCGAAATCTTTACAATGAGGTTATCCGTATTTTTTTTGACTATGTGTGTAATGAATAAATAGATATTTATATTTTTCAAAGTGTTTTTCTCGCAAACTTAATTCCACTACTCACAACCATGACTTACTTCAATCTTAGCTTGCGACTCAACTTGCAAAAAATGAGCCGTTTGCCGTATGCAGCGGAGATATGCGGAATGCATTTTTTGTATACGAAAAATTAAAGAATAGAATGCAAATTTTCAAACGGACAACGTTATAAAAATTCAAAATGGAGAACGGAAAATACCGTAAAAACTGTAATATACCGCCATGGCGGTCTATTTTTCGGAGTGGGTCTAGGGGTGGCGGTGTATTACAGGGTGGCGTTCTATTAGAGGGTGGCGGTGTATTTTCCGAAGCTGAATTTTTAGAAAAAAAAAATCAAATTTAACTTTTCAACAACTAAAAATAACAAAAATCAACAGAAAAAATAGAAAAAAAATAATGTAAATATTGTCGACCCGCAACGACGGTGAAACGCGCTCCACTGATTTTAGTACTTTGTGATTTTCATTTTGGATTCCGAATTATTATTGTTTTAAAAAAGTTTTCATCACCAAAGCCGCGTTAATTTTAAAATTAAGCTCCGCCTCTTCACGCGAATTTCATGAAAATTTTATTTTCCTTCACTTTTTTTTCGTGAAATTTTTAAAAAGGTTAAAATTCGCGTGAAGAGGCGGATCCTAAATTCAAAGTTTACGCGGCTTCGGAGATGACAACTTTTTCGAAACGGTAATATTTCATTTCACGTTGAATTTATACGCGAAGATACCAAAATGAAAATCAAAAAATACCAAATTCAACGGAGCGCGTTTGACCGTCATAGCGGGCCGATAATATGCATTTGTACTGTTATTCGAATTCAAGAGACATATCACTGTCATCCTACTACAGTATAGAACTCGCACGGAATTCCTGAATTGGAGAGGTACCGAATCAGAACCGCTCGAACAACGCAAAGAAGAATTTTTTGTAGATTGTGAGTCCCTGAGTTGTATTACGTGCACTGGTTTTTTTAGTACAGCTCCATTTCAAACAGTTTTATTTCACGCAATTATGTTCCGTTGCAGTTCTATCTTGAGCGAGTTCTATACCGTAGTACCCTCTGTAATCAGCTAGCTTTATCGTTCATTGCACACCTCGGTGTTTGTGTACTTTAGACTACAGTAATCCACGTTGAAAAAATATTACTGGAACACCGGCTCATGTTTATAGGCCGCAGTTTGTCAGAGTGGCGGTGTATTACAGGGTGGCGTTCTATTAGAGGGTGGCGTTCTATTTTTCGAAGTGACGTTGGGAGTGGCGTTGTATTACAGGTGGCGTTCTATTAAAGGTGGTGTTCTATTACAGTTTTTACGGTATGTTATTTTCAAAGGAAAACGGAAGAGGACTATTGGAATTAAATTGTTCAAACGGAAAACGGCGGAAACGGAATCCCGCTTATCACTGTCATGTAATCTTTAATTTTCCAAGGTATTTTAAAGAATAATGCCAAAAGATAACATTCGGATTAAAAATACGGAGAAAACGGGTAAAAGTAAAAAAATATATGCAGCTGGGAGCCTTCTTCCTTGGTTTTTACTTTCAGTGTTCTTTCTGAGCGATTTCCTACGACTAGCATGCAAAAAAAATAAAAAATTCAAGGTTTTGCAGAAATTTTCTGATCAGCCGCAGATCTTAAAATTCTATCAACTCAGCCATTTATGAAAATTATGAGCCCATCTAGCGATCAAAATGATCGCCATAAAATTCTGAACAATTGCTTGGGCTTTTCATCGGCATTCCGTGAGCGATTTTCGAAAATTTGGAAATTTTAACAATTTCCTACACAAATTTTCAAACTGTATCAACTCGTCGAATTTCTAACGATATGCGAAAAACTTGACACCAATACGTTTCTAGTGAGCTACTAAACAAAAGCTTGGGCAGGAAAAAGCAGAATAATACGATTAATAGGTAAAAATCAGTAAAAATAAGAGAATTTCAGTAGAAAATAAATAAAAGATAGCTCGAGCGTAAATCCTCCCGAGAGCCGATTGCAAACGCGCTCCATCGAACATTAGCCGCGTGGGAGACCGTGCAGTAGAGCGAGGTTGATGATGGATTCGCCAACTATAATTAACCGATTAATGATCGATTAAACGACTAATTTTATTCGATTAATTAATCGATTAATCGCCAAAAATTTAATTGTTGAAGCAAACTGATACCGAGTATATAAAAAAAAATTTTCCCCGGAACTTGAAACTCAAAAAAAAGCTTACAAAGAAAAAGAAAATCCAGTGACGAGAATGCAAATTTGTGTACTCTTTGAACAAAATCGACGGCACAATGGTTCCGAGCGCGACTCCGGCTGGGTTGGCTGTAAGAAAACGGTATTTCCTTCTTTTTTTTTGTTGAATTAGACTATATTTTTTTGCATTAACTAAATAGCAAAAATATGACGCTGGGCGTTTTGCCTGAAGCGAAAATATCCCTTCAAAAATTAAAAAGAGAGAAGTTAGACGGTTAGACAAAACCAGACATTGCGGAAAACCAAGATAAGCAGACAGCTATTGTGTTTTCAATCGACTTGCGTCAAGAGAACACAAAACTCCGCCCACTTATTTTTGCGCGACCACGCGAACACAGCGATATTTGAAGAGACGCAGGCAGAACGGTGAATGCAGACTTGACTTGCGTTTTCATGTCGCAACTCGATTGAAAACACAATAAATATTGACTTTATTTCGGTCCAAATTTTTCTGGGCATGTCCGGCAATATTTTTGACATTATTTCTCAAGGTGTTAGGCCAATTTGAATATTTCTTCCATTAAAATGCTGTTAAAAATGCGCTCTCTAAAAAACAACCAACCGATAAACGATAAAACATTGGCAATGGCTCTCTGCTCTGCTGGAAACCAGCACTCTGCAATCTTCGACGGTAGAACGAGGAAGAACGCTTGCGCGGAAGCGGCAATAAACGATCCAGTGTGAAGCAAAATCTCCCGCGTCAGATGCGATTCAATGTTCGGCACCGAGGCAATCATTCGCAGAGTGGCGCCGACAAAGTTCAATGTGGTGCCCAGTAATCCGGCAATTTTGATGCCCATATTGTCCGTAATGTACATGCCGCCAAATCCAGTGAGAAAGGCTACAAACTGAAAGATTTGATTGGTGATCAGAGCCACGTCGATGCTGCCGTTCGCCGGCGTTCCACGATAATACATTTGCACTTCATCGGGCAGCGAGCTGAAGCTTATCCATTGCATCGCATTTGAGAGGGCCAAGAAGCAGCAGACGGATAGCACCAACCATCGCGAGCAGTACACCTAAAGAGTCGGATTTTGTAAGCTGCAAATTCGCTCCAATCGCAGAGATTCAGAGAAAAAAAGAGCGCTCTCTCAATTTTGCGCACTCTCTCGTCGCCGCCTCGTCCACTGCGAATGGAGCGAATTTGCAAATTTACCTCATAGACAACAGTCTTGTCTAGAGCTCCGCCAGGCGATCCTGTTCCTTTGGTCGTCGCCGAACCCATTAGTAGCTGTAAATTGGAAAAATAAAATGGAAAGTGGCAAAACGGAAGAACAACGCCCCCAACACCTTTTTTGATTAGTTTTTTTTTTCTTTTCTTTCTTGTCACCGCCACCACCGGTTAATAAGACAAAATGATTCGTTTGTCCTTCCTTCCCTACGCGCTCCAATCAGACAGACGGTTTTTTTTTTGGGGAAAATGCAGATATTGTTGATTTTTGGGCACAATAAAATAAATAAACATGGACATTTTTCAGATAAAAAAAAAGCATGGGAACAGTACTTTGAGAAAGAAAATCGTGAATCACAAAGTTTTCTCAAAATAAAATGGAAAAAATGTAAAAAAGAAAATAAAGGAAAGGACGAAACTTTTTAAAATCAAAATTTCAGTTCAATAAATAATTTTGAGAATTCCCGCGAGTATTTTTGACCTTTTTTTTTCAAAGATTGAGACCAATTGGGACATTCTTACTGTATTAAATATGCGTTCACGAGCTAAATTCAGTTACGAGGCTCTAATGTTTCGAATGTTTTTTTCCTCGCTTCGAGACCTGCGGAACATTTTAGCATTGTAACTGAATCTCGAAATTCTCGTGAGCACATCAAATATAAGCCTGTAAGGTTTTAACTATCTATTAAAAGTTACTGTAACTATTGTATTTTCAAACGAGTTGCTTCATGAAAAATGAGTCCGCAAACACCGTCATGTCTGCGTCTCTTCAAATAGCACTATCATTGCGTGTTCGTGCACAATTAAGTGGGCGGGGTTTCATTTTTTCATGATGCAACTCGATTGAAAAAACAATAATATTACGTATTCCCGAGTAAGATATCGTAAAATGGGTCTCGCCACGATCGGTGTATGCATACTTGTAAACAATCTACAGTACTTGGGATACTGTAGATTGTTTACATTTTTCGGCATGCGTGAATTGGAAAAATCATGTTATTTTTATACATGAATGACCCCCTATTTATAAAATGTAAGTTTTAAAAAACAAAAAAAACAAGAAAAAATTAAGAAAAATTTTAAATGAAAAAATTCGAAAAAAAATATTCAAATCCACAAGTGTGCAAATACCTATCGTGCCAAGACCCATTTTACGACATCTCACGTACTCGGGAATACGTAATATCGCACGAAAAAATAAGTCCGCAAACACCGTTATGTCTGCGTCTCTTCAAACAGCACTATCATTGCGTGGTCGTGCACAAATAAGTGGGCGGGGTTTCATGATCGCAAAAAACCTTGCGAAACAAGATTTATCCCGAAAAATGACGAATTTTTCCACAAAAATCGTGCAGAAAAATATTGCGAAAATAAGGAGAAAAAATATGACAATGACTCACCGGTTCATCAACACCGTCCTTCTCCATGGTTCAAAAAAAGGACGATTGAAATTTTGTAATATTTGGTGACAGTACCGTGGTATTACCCTCTTCTCATCAGCTGCTCATAATCTTTTAAAATAGACAATTTTCTCACGAAATGTCTCAAAGCGCAATTTTCTGACACAGTTGAAATGAGTGCGACCGTAACCCATTTAAAAATGTAAGCAAGTTCTATTGCTTTTTTTTTGTTTACTTTGCTTAAATTTTTAAATGGGTTACGGTCGCACTCATTTCAACTGTGTCGGAAAATGCGCTCCGAGATATTTCGTGGGAAAATTGGCTATTTTCAAAGTTTATGAGCAGATGCTGAGAGGGTTCACGCCACACACGAAAAGTTACTGTTAACTACTATTATGTGTCCACGAGCGAAAAGTTACGTTGCTCCAATGTTCCGCAGGTCTCGCAGCGCTCGTTGACACAAAATACTGTAACAGTGAAATTTCGCGTGTGGCGAAACAAAAAATCGCAAGGATGGATGCGAGTGTCGTCGCTTCAAAAAGGAACGCAGCAACACAAAAAACCACCCTTTTCACAACAATTTCCTGACAAGGAAAAAAAAAGGAAGAAGAAGAAAAAATATATTGGCCCAGGATGGAACGGAACGATGGACGAGGACAAAAAAAATAAAAAAGGCGTGAAGAGGTAAGGTCCAAGAGGTGCTAATAAACGGGCGAGGAGCGGCAAAGAGACGAAGCTTCACATTATTTTTTGTGTGTGTGTGTGTGGCGATGATGATTTCCATGTAATTTATGGGCGAATTGATGAGTCGTTTTGAGTTTTGCGTTTTCGTTTTCGAGACGGAAGAACATCTATTCACATTAAATCAGTGTGAAAGTGGCAAACAAAGCGAAAGTTCGCTCCATTGAAAAAATATTGGAGAAGAGAGCGTGTAAGCGACGAGACGCAGCATTGTCACGCAACGCAACCGCAGCGCGTGGCGTCGGCGGCAAAAAAAAGCGTTTGAAAAAAAGGCAGTCGCCAGCACCCCGTGCGACAGAAATCAGCGGAAAAAAAATTAGAAAGGAACAAGAAGAAAAAGAATAAGAAGAAGAACAAGTGCACAGACTTTTTTGTTTAATAAACATTTTTTTCCGACTTTGTTGGCCCACTACTCAAGAAGGAAGGAACAAAAAAATAGTGATTCTGTTTTTTACCAAGCGTGGCATCAAGCCAAATTCCGTTAAGATGATCCGATGTTTCGCAGGACAGGTCTCGCAGCGAAAACTGCACGGTGCTTATCGCTGCGAGACTTGTGGAACATTGGAGCGTCGTAACTGACTTTGTGGCCTGTATAATTTTGGCAGGAAAAATTTGCCCAATTTTTGTATTGTTTTTTGAATTTCTCGACATATAAACGAGTCGGAAAATACAACTTCTCCCTCAAAAAAAAGCGTGCTTCATACTGGGCGGCGCCAAATATCCGCAAACACCGTGGCACAATAAAATCTCTTGTTTTCACCCCTCCACAAACCTGTAAACTCTCCTTTTGTACCAAAACGTGCCGCCTCATTGTGTGCCACACGACTGGCGAAAAACGGCTCAAAAGTTGGCTCAAGCACATTTTTAGAGAGCTGCGAAGATTGGCTGACTGATATCTTTTGCCGTCCAGAGGTGTGATCAAGTATTCACGAACACGATAACTTTACTTATTCATTAGAAAATTTTCAATTTTTAAGCAAAAAACTGGAAAATATCGACTCATTTCGTGTTTTTTGGGGGGCAACGTCATGGGCGAGGCTCTAAAAAATAAAAATGGAAATTCATTTTTGCGGAAACAAAATTTTGAGAGTAAAAGTTGCCGGAAACTTAACGATTTTGATCGGAAAAGTAAAAAAAAAGTGAAATAAAACAATATTTTCCATGCAGGGAGGTGCACATTTTTGAGTATGCGCCTTTAAAGATCTACGGTATTTTTTAAGTGATTTTCGCATTTTTTCCGCAAATGGTTGCGATTTTTTAGATTCAACTGATAATTTTGTTGTTTTAATATCAAATTAAAAAGTTGTTTGTATATTTTGTTGGAAAAAAAGAGAAAAAAACGCAAAAATAAAAAAAATAAAAAACGGCAATAATTTCGGGTATGCGCCTTTAAAGCTACCGTATGATAAAATTTTTTTTTTTCGGAAATTTATCATTTTGGCCGTTTTCTCCGGTAAAATTGCCCAAATTAAGCGAATTTTACTCGAAAAATTAAAAAAAAAAGTGATTTTCGCAGTTTTTTTTAAAAGTGATTTTCGCAGTTTTTCAGCAATTTATTTGATTGAACTGACTTTTTTGTTATTTTAATTTAAAATTATTTTTTTGGAAAAAAAAGAAAAAAAATTAACAAGAAATTCAGCAATAATTTCGGGTATGCGTCTTTAAAGCTACCGTATGATAAAAAATTTTTTTTTCGGAAATTTATGATTTTTGCCGTTTTCTCCGGTGAAATTGCGGATATTGAACGATTTTGATTCAAAAATAAAAAAAAAAGAAAAAAAGGGAAAGAAATAATACATTTTCCGTGATTTACAAAACCGGCGCACATTTTTTTAAGTGATTTTCGCAATTTTTTCCTCAAACTGGCGCAGTTTTTGATTGAATGGATCTTTTTGTTAGAAATTCTAAGAATTTTAACCCTTTTTTAATGTAATTTTCGGAAAAAAACATGAAAAAAAAACAAAATTTTCAAGAAAATCATCAATAATTTCAGGTATGCGTCTTTAAAGTTACCGTAGGACTTAAAAATGTTTTTTTGTTGAATTTTATGATTTTTGTCAGATTTTTCCCATAAAAATTGTTGGAAAATTGACTTAATTTTTTCTATATTTTTCTTGAAAAAAAGAAAGAAAAATGAAAAATGTACAACGAAAATAAACAATAATTTAGGGTATGCGCCTTTAAAGTTACCGTAGGACTTAAAAATGTTTTTTGTTGAATTTTATGATTTTTGCCAGATTTTTCCCATAAAAATTGTTGGAAAATTGACTTAATTTTTTCTATATTTTTATTGAAAAAAAGAAAGAAAAATGAAAAATGTACAACGAAAATAAACAATAATTTAGGGTATGCGCCTTTAAAGTTACCGTATGACTTTAAAAAATTTTATTTGTGGAAATTCATGATTTTTGCCAAAAATTACAGTATTTTGTATTGAAAATCTACATTTTCCACAATTACCGTACCAAAAAAGGTCAATCAGCCACCCCCAGACCAAAATTTGCGCACGAGACATTTTACTATCAAAGTACACCAATCTAAATAATCAGCTGATAAGTTTTTATTGGGTCACTCGATAAGAACACTTTGCTCCTCCGTTTTTTTCCCTTTTCGACTCTTTCTCATTCTCTATTCATCAGTGACGCTCATGCGGCTCTTCTCCGCGTCTTCCGCTTCCAAAGCGACGGAAAAAGTGAGTCTTCGACTATTCCTTTGCGGTCCCTGCTTTCCCTCTCAAAAACTCTTTGTATATACAAATATATATATATTTATTTACACACACACAAGGAGCTCGTTGCCAGGGAAGGGACGAAACACCAACTGACCACCACTTTTTTGTTGCTTTCTTCAATTTTTTAGTCTCGGTCACTTTTCTTGATTTTCCAGGAATTTTGCAGTTTTATTTGTCATCAGAACCGGCCATTCATAGAAAGAATACTGTTTCTTTTGTTTTTTTTTCATTTATGCCCTATTCAAAAGTTTGCAAAAAAGTTTTCCGATGAAAGAACAATTCCACAGATTCCAATTTATTTGTTGAGTTATTTACGAACGCAAAAAAAGTTTTACCACCCCAAAACTCGAACCAGGGCCTCTCGCACATAGTGCAAAAGTGTTAGCCACTCGGCCACCAAGCCAGCACTTGCTGCTGGCGTCAAAGGCAATGATAAAGCGGCGCGACTTCTTTCGCTTTTGACCCTCCATTTCCACCTTTGCATAAACGAAGAAAACAAATTGTAATCAACATCAACACCTAGGCCATTGGCCAACTTTTCCAGCAAAAAGCAACTTCCGGAATGTAATTTTGCACGTAATCAAAAATTCCTTATAGGCTCCGCCCACAACAAAACCAATATTAATCAGATCATATTTTGGGTATTACGCGTATATATTTGGACATTTTTTCGACCCAGATCTATGAAAACCTTTCCAATTAATCGCCAACGGTCAGGCTGGCAGGCAGGAAGACAAAAGTGTGAAAAGTTGTGTAATACAGAGGTTGACAGCCGGTTGCCCTCTGCTCTCTCACCAGCCGCTCAAACGTTTAATCTTTTTGCGCTAGTGTTAACCACAAAACAATCGCAACTCCTAATTTGCATATCATACTTTTGCAACCCACCCAATTTATTTACATTTCTCTTTCGCCCCCGATTTATTTATGTGCCTATTCACGTGAATTTTTCAGTCATTTTATACCCGGTATAAAGCGCTGCAAATTCACTCCAATCGCGCAGTCAACTGGGTATGCATTTGGTGAGAAATTCAGAGAAAGCAAAGCGAAACATCGGTCACGCCCTCTCTCATCGCCCATGTGGCCGGTCGCCATTTCTCGCGTCTCTGCGTCTTCGTTTTTGCTGCTCTCCACTGTGGAGACGCAGAGAATGCGATGGGGCGCGTTTACCGTCCCGTAGGGCCTTGCACGCCGTTCATGAGGCGTAAATAAGATAATATTGGTTTTGCAGAGCCCCATGATGGTCAATCAGGCGCGGGTACTCACTTCAGGAACCACGGATAATGGGACGATACGGTACGATGGTGAGCTTTTGTTTTTTGGGACATTCTTTGATGTGCTTGCAAATTTATTGTAGCTTTGAAAATAAGCAAAGAAAAGTTAGACAGTTAGACGAAACGAGACATTGGGAAAACAAAGAAAGGCAGACAGCGAAAGACGAAACACCGCGCATCGCTTCGCGCCATCGGTAGCGCGCGAAATATATTTCTGCGCTACGGTATAGAACTGCTACGATATAGAACCGTTGCCAAATAGAACTGCTAGGCAGACGGCGAGACAGTGAGAGCGAGCGGAGGCGGTATAGAAAGGAGACGCTGCCTTGCCGTAGCGCTTCTATTCCACGATCGTCGTCTCGTCTCGTCTCGTCTCGCGTCTCTCAATTTTCCACGCGCTTCGGCATGCACCTTTAACCTCTCGTGGCGAGACCCCGTGCACGTTCTGTGGGCGACCGGTAAAGCTGCTTCAAACGCGCAATGCCCTCAAATTCATAAATCCATTGACCTGTTATCTTGTCAACTGATAAGAATTCTCACTTTCCAAAACTATCCGACCTAGCAATTGATTCGAAAATCACACTTTTCCATCAAGACACATTCGCCCTCTTTATTTGCCAGCAGCCATTCGCACTCTGTTCAAACTCAAATAACAAAATTTCTCTGCGCACATTATCACTGTTCTAATCTATTTTAAGAGGTGAAACAGACAGTTTCTTTCTTTTTTCTTTCATTACTTTCGATCCCCCACACCACGCAGTTCAATTAATTCGTTTCAAAAAGTGCTCTTTGGTTGTCTATTCAGTTTATTTTAGAGGTATTATTGTTTTAAAAAATTTGTCACCTGGCGAGAGGCGCGAACTTGAAAAATAGGCTCCGCCCCCTCGCCAAGATTTTTCTGCAATGGCTGCACCTCCGTTTGCAAGCGCGCCGCGCGCGATTTTCTGCTTGGAATTTTTGTTTATTTTTTCCGCCAAACCTTCACAAAAAATACATAGTTAAACGTATTTTCCATAATTTTGCGAGGAATTTTTGCGCGAATTTTTGCTTTATTTATTTGTTTCAAATTTTTATAAAATTATTGCTTTTCAATGATTTTTTTTGAATTTTTTCTGTACCTATGCAGACGAATTTTGCTGCCATTGTATTTCATAGGTTCATAATAATAATAAATCAAGCCAAATTCTGTCATTTTTTCAACAATTTCAGACCTCTGATCAAACAAAACACATAGAATTCATCGAAGATTTATTTTTTATCCTGGAAAAAAAGTTTACAGACAATATCAGCAGATTATGGATCCTGCCGAGCGATCATCGCCTACCTGTCCCCCAAAACCTTCATTTCAGAAAGGTAATGGAAAAATTTGATTAAATATTAAAAATTAAATTTAAATAAATAAAAAAATTAAAACACGTAGAATTCATTTCCAAATGAAGCAATCGTCGTCATCCAAGCGTGTTCAGGTCAGGCCGGGGCAAATTGAAGGATTGACGTCTCTGAAAAATATCCAAACATATGAGGTTGAAACGAAAGAAAAATCCACGCGATGCGCAGATGAGCGAAAGCCAGCATATGCAAATATACTGTCGCTTTTAAAAAAGGTTACAAAAAAACTTATAATTGATTCGTGACGGAGTGACATTTCACGTGAAACTGTGAGACGAAAATTCTCTTGATTTCTTCAATTTTTTCTTCAATTTTTTCGAATAAAAACGTGAAAAAATTGTCACTCCGCCACGAATCCATTATACCATTTTCTCATAAAATAAAAACTCACAGGAGGATCGCGATTTTCTGGAAATAGGGAGAGCTGTCGCCTCTCTCGATGCCACCGTCTTTCCCAAAGGACCAGAAAATTCTGCCGCATTTATTCATTTCTCGTCGGCAGTTTTTGCGCATTATTTGGCGATGATCTGGGTCATCTGCAAAATATTATTATTGTCATAAAAAAGTTTAAAAATATTAACAATTAAAACTCACACATTTTTAAATCGATAGCCAGGCAAATAATAAACAATACCTGGAAAATCTGAAAAAGAATGCCAGAAAATCGTTTTCCAGCAAAAAAATTGTTTATTTCATGAATTAACAAATTTTTAAAAATGACAAAATTAGTTTTAATATGTATTTTTGTAAAAGTTTGGCGGAAAAAATGAAAAACAATGAGAGAAAATTCCACGCGGAAAATCGCGCGCGGCGCAATTGCAAACGGAGGTGCAGCCATTGCAGAAAAATCTTGGCGAGGGGGCGGAGCCTATTTTTCAAGTTCGCGCCTCTCGCCAGGTGACAAATTTTTTAAAACAATAATAGACGAAACAAAAAGGTGGTTCAATCGGCGTTTTTGCTTCCTCTCATTTATCGGAATCCTTGCCGTCATTCTCGCAATGGTGGCCGTTCTGATCGTCGTGCTGCTCTTGACGCAGTTATGGACCTATTCAAGTGAGAAAAAAAAAGAAAAAAAAGAAGTTTTTTCCGATGCATGAACGGCAAAAAAAGAAAAAAAAGGAAGAGGAAAATTCATTTTCTGCCGATGATACTGTAGTCAAATGTGGCGAGACCCATTCAAATATATCCATGCGCCTTTAATCGCGTATTTTTCTTGTATTTTTTTAAATCGTTTTTTTCACTAATTTTTCTTAAATTTTGCACAAAATCATCGTTTTTTCGCTCACAATAATTAAAAAAAAATATATATATATATATTTTACAGGGTAAAAAATGGATGACGAAATCGAAATTGTCGAGAAAGAGGAATTGTTAGTAGGACCAAAAAGAGGAAGGAAAAAGAAGCCAACCGCAACTTCTGGGTATGAATCGGTAAGGAATTAGGATATTTACTATACCTAGATTTTAATGGAAATAATTACAGTATGAAAAAGAAGATATGATTTTTTTTATTAGTCTCGTAGAGCAGGCTCGTTCGTTATGGGACTCAAAAAACAAATGTTACCATCGGAGTGAAATCCGGCTAAGCAGTTTCGACAGCATCGAAGAAGAATGCAAAAGTTTTATGCCACGGGGCAAAATTCACGGTACGATTATTTTTTTTGTTGTAAACATGCACATTTTTTAATGTGTGGAAATGATACATTTTCATTTAGGTCGGTGTGCGGAAGGTGTGTGGAAGTCGTTATTCGCAGGATACAATCGGGAGGTTTTAAAAATCAAAACGGCGAAATCGGGAGCTGGCTACACTCCTTCAAAGTTTCCTTTTTCCAGCGAAATGTCGTTCTTGGAAGAAGACAGGGACAATAGATCAACGAAAAAGTAGGTTTTCCATTATTCATTTCTGAAATCAAGAAATTAAACAATTTTTGCTTTCAGTGCATTCATTTTTGGTTCCGATGATATTTTGCTTCGAGAGGACGAAATTGAAAAGCCGAGTGTGACACCAAAAAGAAAAAGGCCAGGTACATGTTTTTTTCTCGTTTCTTTTTTTGTCTTTTATTTCATTATGAATTATTATAGGAAGCCAACTGGACCAATTTTTTTCGGATTTCCAAACATCCAATCAGAGAATTACGCAGGCAATTGAAAAAGTTCTTGCAGAACCGGGACCTGAAAAAGATAAAAATGGATGTTCCAACAGAAGAGTGTGTATGGTTATTAACGACTATCTCTCGAAATTGTCTGAACTTGAGGCCGTGAAGGCGGAAGCTCGAATTATAGATTTGGTCGATAAAATGTCAAATTCCGCTATCTCTTTTAATGGAGCAGAAATACCTTCCCCAATGACCAGCACCCGCAATTATCCATCGAGCTTCGATGTGCCATTCCATTTTGATGACTTCGATGATGTTTAAAGAGCCAGAAAATTACCGTTTGTTGTTATCTTTGAATTTGAGTTATGTCAACTGTTCATTTTTCATTTTTTATTATTTTTCTTCAACCAAAAAACAAATAAAAGGAAAAAGAGGAAGTTATGATAATCAAAGCATTACGAAATTTGACAAGATAATAAAAACAGAAAAAGAAATCTAGGTTTGGAGAACATAACGTTTCAGCGCTGACCTTTGCGCTTCGGCAGATTGGTAACGGTCAATTATGATTGGCAAAGGGGGAAAGTTTGAATCTATTTGTCGATCGCCGATTATTATATTATGAACCACTGAGAGGGAGATGATTAAGGAACGAGAATTTCTTGGAGTCAAGTTAAGAGCCCGTTGAAATACTCTGAATCGGCTAGCTAACAATCCAAATGTATTTTCAACAGTGACTCTCACAGCTGATAGCTCACGATTGAAAAGCATATTTTCACAGCTGAGACTCGACGATCTATAAGGCTGCATAATTTCTTTAGTCAATCCGAAGCCATTGTCAGCCAACAAAAACGCTCCCATATCTATATTTGAATTTGGAAGGGAACGTATTTTGCACATTTGTCGGGTTTCGGCAAGCTTTCTTCCTAGGGGACCGTCTCGAAACATTTGCGAATCACTATTCACGCCCAAGGCAGAAAGTTGGACATAAAAAATTCGATTCGAAGAGTCACTTACAAATAATGAGTTAAAAGAATAAAAACTTTTATAATTCCTATTTAGCGATCCACTGCCGGCGGGATGTTCCGTTTTGAAATGCTTGCCGTCGAGAACACCATATGCGCGAATTCGTCGACCTTTTTTTAAAAAATCGTTTTCCATTGTCCACACCTCTTCCTTTGTCTCTGGCCATTTGATATGGAGATGAGCAGATTGAACGATATCTTCCACTATTTCCGAAATCAGTCGCGAAATACTCGATTGACTGAGTCCGACAGTCTTTGCAAGCGAACACTGAGAAATTCCTGCAAATTCATAT
This sequence comes from Caenorhabditis japonica, assembly GCA_963572235.1. Taxonomy (NCBI): domain Eukaryota; kingdom Metazoa; phylum Nematoda; class Chromadorea; order Rhabditida; family Rhabditidae; genus Caenorhabditis; species Caenorhabditis japonica. Next base: position 20,192,258 of record OY754346.1, read on the forward strand.
TTAAAAATATATATTCCACAGGTTATTAAAAATTTAAGTATATCGAACCTTCCCGAGCATACTTAAAAAATATGACCACTTTCATTTGCTTTGTGATATATGATCTTCCTCGGTCGCGAATCATAGAGAGAATCCTGTCGAACACTTGCGAATCCATTCCTATAAGAAACTGAAATCGGAGGTTTTTTTTAAGGTTGCCGCACTAACCTGATGATGTCCGAGCTCTATGAGCCTTTCGCAACGATATTTGAAAAAATTGAAGGTGTCTACCTGAATAATCGCTATTTCGCTTATCCCATCTCCGTTCAATACTTTGTGCCATTTCAAGAGCGAAATCGCTTGATTGAGTAATAACTCACGAAGCTGAAATGTTAGAATTCAGAAAAAAATTTAAAAATATATCATAAAAATACCTTTATAACTTTCGCGAGTTTTGAATGGGAAACCATTGTAGAACTCAAAATTCACATCCACGAGTACCTCTACCAGAAGCTTATGAATTGATAACTGTAACCTGTTTTTTTTTTAATTATTGTGAGCGAAAAAACGATGATTTTGTGCAAAATTTAAGAAAAATTAGTGAAAAAAACGATTTAAAAAAATATAAGAAAAATACGCGATTAAAGGCGCATGGATATATTTGAATGGGTCTCGCCACATTTGACTACAGTATCATCGGCAGAAAATGAATTTTCCTCTTCCTTTTTTTTCTTTTTTTGCCGTTCATGCATCGGAAAAAACTTCTTTTTTTTTCTTTTTTTTCTCACTTGAATAGGTCCATTAAAGGCGGCAAATGCAAATGCACAAAGTGCAATGACGGCTTCAAAAGCACAGCTTGCCGAGTTTTCACAGGTACTTACTTGATTATCATTTACTCTAACAGATGCTCTTCCAGAAACTAAAAGAACCGCTCGAAAAACTCGCCCCAACACTTGAAAAACTCGCAAATCTCCCGGGACTACCGCCAAATTCAGTCTCACCTCCACCCGACGGACCCCCTCCTATAAGTCCAATCGTCACGGGTCCCAACACCACTCCAGAGCCGCCAAGAAGGTCACCGAAGGCTAGATACGAGTGGAAAGGGTGTGCCAACACTGGAAAGTGCGCCTTGACCGGATACAACACGCCGCCACTAGTCATCTTGAGTTTGGACGGGTTCTCACGCGAATATGTGGACAGAAACATTGTGCAAACTCTCAATCACATTGCCGATTGTGGCGTGAAAGCGGAACGCGTCTATCCGTCGTTTCCGTCAAAGACGTTTCCAAATCACTACAGTATTGTCACTGGATTGTATCCAGAGTCGCATGGAATCACCGATAACAGTGTTTTTGATCCGACCATTTCGCCAGTGTTGGAATCTATGAAAAGCACAAAATACGACAAGTTTTTTACAGGGGAACCAGTGAGTATCTTTTTCTCAGTACGGAGCGCTGTAAATCCGCTCCATTTGCAATATGGAAGAGTCGTTGGCGACGAGAGAGAGCGTTTTTTTTTCTGAATCTCTCTCCAAATGCATGCGCAGTTTACTGTGCGATTGCAGCATGAAAACATGATTCTGGTATCCCTATTTTTGTCTGCGTCTCTTCAAATAGCAATGTGTTTGGTTTGCGTGGCCGCACACAAATTAGTGGGCGGAGTTTCGCGTTCTCATGTAGCAACTCGACGCTCCAAGATTATGCACTGCGCATTGTTCATTCATAATCAGATTTCTCGTAGTTTTTCGATAAATATCGAACTTTTATCCGTGGGCGGACCCTCTGAAACAATACACAGCCCGTTTTCCCACGTATACAAAAATTCAGATTTGGTCCGTGTACAAACGAAAAACGGGAAAAAAGGCAAACTGCCTATTTTGGGTCGGATGCGCCTACAACAACAGCGGATACGCGCCAGACGTGGCTCCCGCCTACGATCAAGAGTTGCCGTTCCGGAATCGAATCGACACAATCGTCAAATGGCTGAAGCTGCCCGAGAGTGAACGACCTGGCCTGATAACCGCATATCTTCACGAGCCCGACAGTGCGGGACATTATCAGGTTGACGAGGAGGACGTGGATGAAAAGTTGGCCGAGATTGATGACGGTTTGGATTACATGATGAGCCGGTTTAGCGAGGAGAAACTATTGGATTGCATCAATTTTGCAGTTCTTTCAGATCATGGTAAGTGTATTTGTGGTGGTTTTTTCGCGCCCTATCGCTGTGGCTATAATTTTATCAAAGCGGAAGCGCAGACGGTTAGGGAAGATGGCTACTTCTCTGCGTCTCTGGATTTTGCACGCTTGGTAGAACTCGGTGTGTTATTGGCAACGCGCGCCCGCTGAGTGGGGAGGTTGCGTGTCTGCGTCTCTACTGCAAAAGTCGCTACAAAACAATAATACCCTCGCACTCTGCGTCTCCTCTTCGTATCAGTTTAACGCAGATGAATGGCTGCGCCGTTCACGCAGCCATACTGTTATCGAAGCGGAAGCGCAGACGGTTAGAGAAGATTGCTATTTCTCTGCGATTCCAGTTTTGTACGCTTGGTTGAACGCCACTATGTAGACGCAGAGAATTCGATAGGCTCATATCGTGTTTTCCAATGAGTTGCATCGTGAAAACATGAGTCGGCTATCCCTTTTTTGTCTGCGTCTCTTCAAATAGCACTGTGATTGCGTGGTCGCGAACAAATTAGTGGGCGGGGTTTCGTGTTCTCGTTCTGCAACTCGGTTGAAAACACAGTAGTTGCCATTTTTACCGTAGGCTGCATAGCCACTCAGCTGCTTTAAACAGGTACGAAAATTATGCGCGGAAGACGCAGAGAAGCAGAGCGACTCTCACCAAAGAAACGCAGACAAACAGCGTTGCTCTGATCGGAGCGCATTTTCGATAACGTTGCGGCAGCACGTCGCGAGGCTGTCAATTTTTGCCGGAAAAACCTCGATTTAAAGGAATGCAACTCATCGATAAGACCTACTACTTCCAAGACTATATGGACTTGAAAGGACTTGTGACAGCAAAAGGAGTGGTTGGTAGGATATACATCAATGACACTGACATTCCGTTGAGCGCTGTCACCGACAAATTCCGATGCAAAATTGATACAGTGAAGGCGAACACGCGAGCTGATATACCGACGCGAAAACACTATTCGAGGAACAAACGGGTCGGAGAAGTGGTGCTCGAGGGAAGAGCCGGTATCACGTTTTATCAGTGAGTTTTGTTTTTTTTTTAATTGTTGGGGAAACATGTTGAATTTGCGTTTGATCGGTAAAACTAATTGGGCAGCTGATGAGCATCCCTAATACCTCCCGAGTTGCAGGTTAGACGACTAAAAATAAAATCACCAAAACCTTACAGAAACAAAGCCGACGACTACCAACTGTCCGGAGATCACGGATACGACTACCTCAACCCTGAAATGCACACAATCTTCTTCGCCAGAGGTCCATCGTTCCGACAGAACGTCACAGTGCCCGCGTATCAAAATGTACAGTATATGAACTTGTGGATGAACCTGCTCGGAATTGAAGGAGCAGTTGACACGAATGGAACTGTTGGATTTTTTGATCAAGTGCTCAAAAATGCGCCGAGAAGGGAGAATCCGACAAATGTTATTGGGTGAGGAATGGGGAAGAATGTGGGAGAGAGTTTGAAAATTAAATTTTAGAGAATGCCCAATGACTGCCTTCCCGTCTGCGATCAAGTGCTCTGGGGATGCCAGCGATGATAGCTTGGTAAGTTGAAGTAATGTCGGCGCGAATAAAATGCATACGCGCGCCGCCGAGATCACATCTGATCTGCGTGTCTTTGTTTTCCCAATGTATCACTTTTCTAACGTCTCTTATTTAAATTTTAAAATGTAGTCGCCCGCTTTTACAAGGGGTCGGGTTTTAATTAATCAAATAACGAGAAATAGGACAGAAAACATAGAAGACAACCCGAAAACTGTCCGAAAATCACCAAAACAAAACCTTTTCAAAACGCCCGTGTGCGCGGTCCGCTAAAATGAGTGTGACGGGATATCGGAGCGTCGTTGCGTGGCGCCACGCAGAGAGACGATCAATGACGTCCGAAAATTGAAAATGTATTTACAAAAACAGCAAGAGCCTGCTTTTTTAACAACAAAAATTCCACAATAAAATGCGCTTCGCTTCTGGTTCAGCTATTGTGTTTTCAATCGACTTGCGACATGAGAACGCGTGACTCCGCCCACTTTTTTTCGCGCGACCACGCAAACACAGTTCGATTCGAAGAGAAGCAGAGAAAGAATGTCTTTTTATCTCTCGTTTTCATGCTGCCACTCGATTGAAAACACAATAATATTGACAAAAGCGCGGCAATGTAGATGTGCTACATTAAGAAAAACACAAAGCGAATAGCCACATCTCCCTGCACGAGAAATGCGCCAGCCACAGATTTTGTTTATCGTCTGTACCCTCCCTCTCGCGCCACAACGAAATAGACAGTTGCCTTGGGCAAGTCACCCACCCAAACTCCTATTATTATTGGCCTACACGTATCAGCGCCACGGCACTCTGTCTAGACCGCCATATACGCTGTTAAGCGCCACAAATAAAATAAAAATAAAAGTTGTTTAAGTTCACGTGAGGTCACGCGATTTAGTGCCACGTGGATATTATTTATTTTGAGCGGCCCCATTGGCCATTAAGTTCTCGTTTCTGTTTCGCTTTTGTGGTTTTTCCTCTTCGCGGTGTGTTTTTTGTAGATAAACTCGTTGTTATATTCCGTCTTTGTCTTATTTTATTAGGAACCCGGCCGTTTTGAATAAAACGGGCCAACTTGGGGGCCAAATCGTCGTTTTTTTTCCTTCCCTGTCGAGTTTTTTGGAGGAGCCCACGTATTTTACCGGTTGTTTGGATAAACGCCCGTAATTGTGGAGGAATCTAGATAATTCGATACACTTTGATTGGATAATCATCGTGAAAAACGCTGATCTGATTGTTTGGATAAACAATCTGCGGTGATTGGGAAGTCGACAGACGAAGATGGAGCACAACGAAAGTGGAAGGATGAAGGTCGAGATGCCACTGGATGTGATGGACGAAACTCAGACGAGCGTGACGAAAGGCTCGGAGTTAAGCATCGAGGAGCGGCACATGAGTGTCAAGCAGAGGAGGAAGCTGTGGAAGAACTTTGCGCGGTTCGTGGATACGGCCGACAATGTAGAAAAGCTGGTGATGGAAAAACTGCTCTCGGTGCAAAGGTGCACAGAGAGGCAGAGGGAGATGATAGTTGGACCTATCGAAGAGTTCAGGAAGGAACTGTGGGAGCGATTCGAAGAAATCGGTCGTGACAAATGGTCACGAGCAGTGCTCAGGCTGATGAGGGAGCAAGATCTGGAAACAGTTCAGGAGCTGAGAGAACTGTGTGAGCAAGGATGTCCAGGGGACAGAAGCTCGAGAAGGGGAAGTGGCGAAAACCATCAGAATGAGCTGATTCGGTTGAAGGCGGAGAACGAGCGACTCGAGGCACGCATTCGGGAGTGCGAGGCAGAGAAGCTAAGAGCTGAGAAGTTAATGCGCAGGGCGCAAAGGGCAGTCGAGAAGGAGAGGAAAACTGCGGAGGAGTTGAGTGAAAGCTTGCAGCAAGCGACAAGGGAGTTGGGATGGTTTCGGAAAAATGGTAAAGTGAGCCATTGGAAGCAAGAGCAAGAGTCCAGTGAAACAACGGGAAACGGAAGGAGAGGAAAGGATATCAGTGTGGCCGGGTCTGCAAGGAGCGAGATGACGGGAATGGTCGAATGCATGAGTCGAATGATGAAATCATCGGCGTTGCCGGAACCAAACGTTTTCGATGGAACTGGAGAGTTTGGAGAGTTCAAACGAGCGTTTCTGTTAAAGTACGGTCAAGTGACAAACAGGGATGACGAACTCGTGGCTATTTTGGAAGACAAATTTCTGGAGGGCGCTGCGAAATCCTTGTTCAAGTCGTTGCCGGAAAGGTACGGAAGATCGATAACAAGCTTGTACGAGGAGTTCCAAGGGAAATTGAGGAAACGACAGGGAGACAGTAAGGCGGAGGCGCTGAACGAGTTTGATGGACTCCGAAGAGAAAAGTCAGAGGAAATGTGGGAATACCTGATTGAAGTGGAAAAGTGGTCGAGGTTGGCGTATCCAGAAGTAGGCGAGGAAACGTTGTCGCAGATGCGAACAACCAAACTCATGATGGCAGCGAGAGACGACGATACTCTTCACCGCATGCTCATCATGAAACGTCTGGAAATTCCGTTGAGGTATCAGTACGAGCAACTCAAAGATATTGTGTTGCAACAAGAAAATGAAAAACGAAGGGCGACCAGACGGAATTACGAGAATCAGATGCCACGAGCAAAATGGTGGATGGGCAAGTTTGATGAGCGTCGGAACACTACGCGGGAGGAAGAGCAGAAGGAAGAGTCAGAGCCAAATCAAAAGGAAATCAGTCGAGACAGGGCAAACACAAAATGTTTCCGTTGTGGAGGTGTGGGCCACGTGGTAAGACAATGTACGTCGATGCCAGTGCAGAAGGTGGGCACAGTGGAGAAATCAAAAGGAAGAACGATGGTCGAGATGGTGGAAATTTTAGGGCAGAAAAGAAGATTCGCGATCGACAGTGGTGCGGTCGTATCGGTCATCTCGACAGGAGCTTGGAAGCGATTGAAGAGAAGGTGTCTTGATTGGAAGAAAGATGTGGAAGTGTTGGCGAAGCCAAACTTCGATCTATACGATGCGTCGAAAACCGTGATGCCGGTGAGAGAGCAGATCAAAGTTAAGATCGCGATCAGAGGACAAAAAGCAGTCGTAGTGTTTCAGCTAGTTGAAAACGAACTGGACATTTTCCTGTTGGGAACAAATTCGTTCGAGGTTATTGGTGTCGATTTGCAGTGGAAGGCGGAAAGAGCAGTGCCGCGGACAGCGCAGAACATTGGAGAGCGACCACAGAGTTGTGCTCAGATTAGAGCGAAAGCGAAAGCAGGTCTCGGGCAGCCCATCCGAATGGAAGCGGAGAAAGAGGGTGTGCCGACGAGCCTGTGCTTGAACAATGAAGAAAGAAAGAGGATAGGGGTGGTGTCGAACCCGTTGGTCATCAAGAGGATTCAAGTGATCGGTGTAGAATCGCGAAATTGGGCAAAGTGTACGCTGAAGGCTGCACAAGCGACGATGGACAGGATGGGTCAAGACGAAGAACGCTTGGTTTCACGAGAACAAACGAGACTTATGTCGGACGAGCAGATGGTAGTCAAGAAAGGAAGACGAGAGGCGCGAAGACGAGTAGTCAACTGTGCGAGGAGAAGCGTAAAGAGCAAATTCCATGTTGAAAACACGGATTTGTCTCTCAGAAGAACGTTTGAAAACAGACACGGCGGTGTCTATACGGTGAAACCGGACAGGCAACGGTTGTCGTCAATTTCATTGTCGGCGTCGGAGCCAGTTGATTCGATGGAGTGTCTGGTCGACTGCAGGGACATGGCAGTGCCGGAGCATGAATCAGTGACGAATCGACGGCTGGGCCGATCTCGGAGCGGAAAAGAGTCATGGAGAGACGTGGACGCTTGGCTACGGACTCGTGCAAGAAGACTGGAACGTCGCCGCCACGTCAGTGCTGATAAGTGATATTTTTCTCAAAGTTTATGACGTATGTTACACTTATCCGTTGTTTTGTGTTGTATATTAGGAAGCCAATAGGTTTGGTCCTATCCGTTTTCAGTTTAGGAAATGTTTAGATTTTTTCTTAAGGTTAGGATTTTGTGAGTGTATTAGGTCCTGTTAAGACTAGGAAGTAGGTTTTAAGGTTAGGGATTGAGAATTTGTAGGGTTTTGTTGTTGTTCTAACGTGGCAGTAGATTAAGCTAGGAAGAGCGAAAAGGCTGGTCATGTTAGGAGAAGAATGTAAGTCGAGTGGACGTGTATTGTGCCAGCACCGGCCAGGGGTCCGGTTTGTCGGACGGGGGGGAAGTTGCCTTGGGCAAGTCACCCACCCAAACTCCTATTATTATTGGCCTACACGTATCAGCGCCACGGCACTCTGTCTAGACCGCCATATACGCTGTTAAGCGCCACAAATAAAATAAAAATAAAAGTTGTTTAAGTTCACGTGAGGTCACGCGATTTAGTGCCACGTGGATATTATTTATTTTGAGCGGCCCCATTGGCCATTAAGTTCTCGTTTCTGTTTCGCTTTTGTGGTTTTTCCTCTTCGCGGTGTGTTTTTTGTAGATAAACTCGTTGTTATATTCCGTCTTTGTCTTATTTTATTAGGAACCCGGCCGTTTTGAATAAAACGGGCCAACTAGACGCCCAACCAATTTTTTCCTCATGAAGCGCGTTTGCATCACTTTTCATTAACTTTTCAATTTCCCTTTCGCTTTCAGTGCCAACTGTCCTCAAAGCTCTCCCAATGCGCATTTTCGCCCACCAACCTTCCGTTCTACTCGGACAATCACTGCTTTCAAAACTATTGTGAAAACTCGATAATTGTCAACCGAAATGGAAACGATGCTCGACGAGCGATCGTGGAAGTTTTGTCTCGAAACGAAGGTGTCACCGCTTCGGAGGCGATTTTTGTGAATGCCAAGTACCAGGCGGCGTGCCCACAGGGCAATGGCACGAGTTCTCTTGCAGTTCGACGCGATTCTCGTGAGTTTTTAAGGGCTGCAAATTCGCTCCAATCGCACAGTGAGCTGCGTATGCACTCTCTCTCTCTCGTCGCCACCACTGCGAATGGAGCGAATTTACAGCGCTCTGTACTGATTGTGAGACTGAGAATGTTACTAACCAAATGTTCAGAAATGAGTAGTATCGCCGATGCAATGGTCTCACTTCCCAACAACTTTATTCTCAGTGAGTTACCCTACATTTTTATGCAACCCATCTCATTTTCCCTACAGAAGTACTCGATCCTCTGCAAGCAAAATCCATAGAATACTTGAACAAATTTGAAAAATTGTACGTAATCACTGGCACAGCCACTGACACGGATCATGACGGTGTAGCCGACTCGAATGGGTAGGGTTTTAACACAACACACACGGTGAATATTCATTTAATTTCCCCCGTTTTTCAGTGCAAATGTCACTCATATTTATCGCTTATTCCTCACCTGCTCATCGACCTGGCTATCCACCAATCCTCCGTTTTGCACAGACTCGGACGGCTTGTTGTCGCTGGCGTTTATTTTCCCCATTGTTGATCAATCTGCCATGGATTGTATGGTAAGAAATGCTAGTGGTTTTATTCATGGAGAGTGTTGGTTGGTTTGCACGGGAAGGGTCACGTTTGGAGCGCTGCGGGGCGTTGAAATTGGTTTCGCGCTCTGCTCTACCCGTGGTGCGCCTTTAGGTGTACGTCTCTTACTCTAACCGTCTCTGTCCGCCAGCGGCGCAGTCTCTCGCCCACACTCTCACTGTCTGCGCCTTGCATCGCTTGCTGCGCCGTTCGATAAAACGATGGCCGCGTCCTATTGTGAAAACAAAAAAGTTGCAACGCGGTGTTTGCGTACTTTAAAAATTAAAATGAAAAGAGGAACAAATCTCTTCATTTCCCATGCTATTTCTCTTATTGTCGTTTTAATTTCAAAAGTACGCAAACACCGCGTTGCAATTTTTTTGTTTTCACAATAGAAGTCGTCGATAAGAGCGATAGAGCGCCAATCAGCACATTTCGCGACTAGAATAAGAAGTGGCCCAGCTAGATTCGTCTGGTGAGCTCAATGAAAACATTTGAGTGGGCTCGAAACTCTGCTTCGTGGAACAGTGTTCAATTTTTTTTGAAAGTGACTTTTCGCTCGCAGATCGAACTTAGCAGAACGCCACTGCGGAGCCGCAGAGAAAACGACAGCCCGTGCGACGAAACGCAGACGAGATACAGCATCGCCACGCGACGCAACCGCGACTAACAAGCTTTCGTGTGGGCCACACAATTAACTGTTTAATTCCAGGACCCCGACGCCATTCTCCTCGATTACACGGCCACAATTTTCGACGTTGAACGAATCGCCGGCTTCCAATTCACCCTCGGCGCACTCACCCAGCAACAGAATGCCGTCCTTCGACGAAAAATATCCACATCAATCTGGTGATGAAACGAACCGAAGCGAACAAGTGATACGGGTTTCTCGCTCCTTCTGGTCAGAACATTTCAAATCGACAATAAACGATTTTAAATTTGAAAGTTTTGTATTGTTAATATCGCAACAACCGGATTCCGGCACGGTAGACGCGCAGGATTAAATTCTCAATAGAGTCAATATACCCCTTGCTTCTTTTTTGTTCACATGCTGTCCTTTTTTCTCACGATTGACCTCTCCGTATTTATTTCAACGTGAGATTCCTGTGCACTTTGCAATTTTCTCATTCATTCCCCAAAACCAAAAAAAAAACAAGATGGTTGCCAGCCGGGCAAGCAGTATTTTTCCATGGCTGTACATTCTTCTGGCATTTGCACAGGTAAGTGGAACTTAAGGCAGCTGTGGGCAAGTTTCCAAAACTCACTATGTGAGAAATGGTGAGGCCACATGCGTCAGTGTTCTGACGCAGTGCGCATTCTCAATCTTGGTAGCTACACGGTGTGCTGCGCTCCGCTGAGAAGTATGCTGCCTGTCTGCGTCTCTCGCTGGCAGATTGCCTCCAAAAAAACCCGCGCACAGCGATTACAATCAGGCCAGCATTTTTTCCGGGGGAATACTAGCACTCCTGTGAAGCGTTCTCACGCCTCACTCACTTCTTTCCCAGTACAGATAATCTCACTCTAGGCAGCTCCAAGCTACGAATGGAAGGGATGCGAAAATTTAGGAAAATGCCAGCTCGATGGATATGACACGCCCCCTCTGGTCATTTTGAGTTTCGATGGTTTTGCTCGCGAATATCTCGATCGAAAAATTGTGAAATCTCTGGATTACCTGGCAAAATGTGGAGCAAAAGCGGAACGGGTCTTCCCTTCGTTTCCTTCGAAAACCTTTCCCAACCATTACACCATGGTGACCGGTCTATACCCGGAATCTCATGGAATCGTTGACAACTCTGTGTTCGATTTGCAACTGTCTAGCAATTTAGAGAAGATGAGAACGAAAGAAAGCGACCCGTATTATGGTGGTGAGCCGGTGAGTCGCTTTATTGTGCTTTCAAACGAGTCACATCATGAAAACATGAGTCGGCTATCCCTTTTCTGTCTGCCTCTCTTCAACTACATTGCACTGTTTTTGCGTGGTCGCGCACAAATAAGGGGGCGGGGTTTCATTTTCGAATTCAGATATGGTCTGTGTATAAACGATTAACCGGGCGGCCTGCTCATTGTCTTTTCTGGGTCGGATGTTACCACAATAACACTGGATACAAGCCAGATGTTTCTTTTGATTACAATCAATCCCTCTCATTGGATAGTCGAATCGAAACAGTAGGCAAAATTTGTTTGAAAGTTTAGCTAAACTTTTTTTCTCAGTTGCTCGACTGGCTCCGACTACCAAAAGAGACACGCCCCGGACTGATCAATGCATATCTTCATCAACCCGACGAAGCAGGACACAATCAAAAAAGCCCGAAAGATGTTAGTTTCATTGACAGAAACTTTTGACATCAAAATGACGCTTTCTTCAGGTAGATGACGCTCTGGTGATGGTGGATGAATACATGGACAAACTATTCACCGCGTTTCACAAGGAGAACTTGTTGGAGTGTATAAACTTGGTGATCGTTTCCGATCACGGAATGCAACCGTTGAACAGATCTGTCGACATTTCTGGACATGTGAAAGAGGATGGATTGGTCGTTGCGAAAGGAGTTGTGACGCGGATTCAGATTAATGACACTTGTGAGTTTGCGAGTTTGGAAATTTAGGGAAAACGGAATAGTTTTTTACCATCAATTGGTTTCGCACTACGTAGTATTTGATTTTTCACAGATTTTAACTTGTCGAAATGTTTTCGAGACATTGAAATTGCCTATGAGCTCCACAGTATTGTAAGGAAAACGGGTTTTGAAAAATTAAAGAATTGAAGATAGACAAAATAGACTGGAAGCAGTCTGCCACTGTCTGCAAGCAGTCTTCCGACGGTTTGCATACAGTCCGCAGAGTGTTTCAAACAATTAAAGCATATTATGTGTTCATCGGAGCGTCGTAACTGAATTTTTTTCGTGAAACAACCATATTTTTGGGTTAACTGTCTGTAGACTGTTGCCGAAATATGTATCAGCAGACAGTTTAACCTTATTCACAAATCCTTCTTTTCCAGCCATATCGGCAAGTGATTTGGGAAAGGAACTATATTGCACCATGAAAAACGTGAAGGTGAATACGAAGGAATCGATGCCGGTCCGAAAACATTATTCGAACAGTCATCGGATTGGCGATTTCATTCTTGAAGGAAAACCGGGAGCAACGTTTGACATGTATGATGTTTTACTCTTTTTCTTTCCTCCTGATTCACTTGATTTTCAGACCATTCAAAGGTGGAGATCATGGCTACGACTATCACGTGGAGAACATGCACACTATAATGTTTGCTCGTGGTCCTGCGTTCAAGAAGTATTCAGTTGCCCCGGCGTTTCAAAATGTGCAATATATGAATCTGTGGCTCACGCTGCTCGGAATTGAAGGCGCTTTGCCAAACAATGGAACCGTCGGGTTCTTTGATAGTATTTTGGAAAAGGCGCCGAAGAGGGAGAACAAGTGGGAGAGTATGGGGTAGGTTGAACGAAAAAGAAATGCACATTAATGTTTTTTTCACGGTGTGGCTGAGAGAAACGCTGCTTGTCTGGGTCTCTTCGAGAAAAGAGTCGCAATATCCACACGCACTTTGCTTCTCTGCGTCTCATATCCTTGCGCATGCAGTTAAATGTAGCCGCGTTTTCCCTTGTGCGAAGGGAGCGAGTTTGCAGCTCTCTGTATTGAGAATAGAACTGAATAGCCCCTTAATTTTTAGAATAATTGAAATGAAATAAAACCTTTTCAGAGAATGTGACAATTTCGGATCAAGTCAAGTTCTCGAATGCCAGAAAATGCCAGCAGCGGAAAAAGTGAGCAACTCCAAATTTTTTTTTCCAAATTTACAACTTCTCACGATTTCCCCATCTTCAGAATAAACTGGCCAGCAAACTCTCGTCTTGCCCTTTGGCAAAAAGTTTTCCAGTCTACTCGAAAGACTACTGTTACCAGAGTTATTGTGAGAACACTGTGATTGTCAATCACGATCCAGATGATTGCCGAAAGGCTGTGATTGAAGTGCTCAACGCTTTCTCTGAAAAGAGTTCTTCAGATTTTAGTTTTTTGAACACAAAGTACTCGATTCAATGTCCATTTGCCAACCATTCGAGCATGGCATTTTTCTCGGCGGGATCTACATGTAAGTGGTGTTTAGAGGGAAAGGGTCTAATAAAAATGGATTTTTTAGCAATGAGCAAGATGGCAGACGCCCAATTCGTCTTTCCTGCATATTTTCAACGCAGTACGGTGAAACGGGGCGCAGAATCTACATAACGCGCTCCAGCTAGGACGCCCTCTACGTATCTCAGTCCTCATTTTTTTTATTTTTTAAGGCTATTCGCAGAGCCCGTTATAAATTTCTGCGCCCCAACCCACAATACGTCCCACTAGAATATTTTTATTTTAAAATTTCAGAGATTCTCGGACCGTTGCAACAAAAAACCCAGGACTACACAACCAAGTACAGAAAGCTCTATGTGATATCCGGACTTGCCACTGACACGAACCGAGATGGTCATGCGGATCAGCTGGCCGGGTAATCAATTCTAAAACAGTTCTAATCAACATTCCACATTTTCAGAAGCCCCACCCACTTCTACCGTATCCTAATCAGGTGCCTTGACTCTTGGGTCTCCACCAATCCACCGGCTTGCAAAAACAACAGGATGCGCTCGTTGGCATTTATATTCCCGATTCTCGACGAGCATCCCACACTGGAGTGTATGGATTCGAACGAAATTCTTCTCGACTACACGGCTACCATTTCGGACGTGGAACAAATTGCCGGATTTGAGTTTCAACTTGGCTCGCTTAGTCCTGTGGAAAATGTTCACTTGCGGCGAAACATTACTTTTTCACTATGGTAAAAATTAGGACAGTGTTAATAATGTAATATTCAACCTGCGCTTATGTGTACAATTGTTTGTTTTGATTACAATAAATGTGTCAATGACATTATTGTTTAGCTGCCCATTAGCTGCCCACTGAGTGGCAGATTATGCGATTGCCATTTTGCTCGGCAATTGGCGGCCTCGTTGCGTTGCCCATTAGCCGCCAAGAACTAGTAGATAACTGTCTGTAAACTGTTGCCAGAATATCATCAGACAGTCTAACCTCATTTCAACTGCTCGCAGACTGTTGTCTGTCTAGTGTTTTAGCGAGTTAGTTTTCTGGTTCATCGCTTTCTGGAAATGCTAAAAACTGCAAGACTATCTGATGATAATGCATACTTTTTCCAGCTCATGTTAATTGGGGTAGATGTCGGAATAGCTGTTGGGGGTGGTCTAATAGAACATGGGGGGGGGGCTAAAATAGAAGATTCCCAGGGATTTTAATATACACCCCCCCCCCCTCCATTACTGCTTTATTACTCTAAACCTTTCTGCAGTTTTCTCAGCTGTACGACATATCGTTTCACGTCTTCTTTAAGCGCTTCCATTCCTTTAGTGAACAACAGATTTCGTTGCTCAGCTTCGCCGATGCAAACGGCTTCCATTTCTAAGGCTTGCATTGCCTTGTCCTGCGATCTGCAAATGGCTTGAATTATGTGTTTTGGCTGAGCGAAAATATGTAAAATGTTGTACTCAAATATGTATCTCAAAACATTTTTAAAATTTGTTTTATTAGTTCTCTTTTGTTGTAGAAATTGGGGAAAAAAATTCTTCATAATTCTTCATAATTTTTTTATTCTGACTCTCTCTCTCTCTCTCTGTCTGTCTCTGTCTCTTTGTAAGTCAGAACATTTCAAGACGCCAATAAACGATTTTAAACTTGAAAGTGCCCTTGCTTCTTTTTTGTCCACATTCTGTCCTTTTTTCTCGACCTTTCAGTATTTATTTGAACGTGAAATTCTCATAAACTTTGAAATTTTCTCATTCATTCCCCAAAACCAAAAAAAAAACAAGATGGTTGCCAGCAGGGCATGCAGTATCTTTCCATGGCTCTACATTCTGCTGGCATTTGCACAGGTAAGTGGAATACGAGAGGCTTCTGCTCAGGGAACTTAGGGCAGCTATTGGGCAAGTTACCAAGACTCACTATGTGAGAAACGGCGAGGCCACTGAAACTCGCTTTTCAGTGGAGCGCGTTTGCACTATTTGCCGGCGGTTAATGTCTTTTTTTGACAGAAAAATCGCTAAAAAATTTAATTTGGAAAGTAACCGAGCCTTAGGTCTTTGAAAATTTCCACAATTAATTTTATTAACTTTTGTTTTTTTGCCAAATATTTATTTCTGAAAACTTGGAAAAAAAATTTGGAAAAATTAGGAAAATATTTTTTTAAAAATTTGTCGGATTGTCCACGGGGAGTACACGAAAAGATGCACGAGAAAGTCTTTGAAAAAGCAAATTTTCAGTTGAAAACACGGAAAATGCGTTAGAACCTACCCTGTTTTGGTAGCTGCACGGTTCGCTAACGTTATTGGTTATGCGCTCCGCTGAGAGGAACGCTGCCTGTCTGCGTCTCTCGCTGGCAGGTTGTCGCCAAAAACAATACCCGCGTACCCTGCGTCTCCTCGCGCATACCTTTAAAAAGCGAAATGCAGAATACATAAGGAAAATGCGACCCCGCGCAGTTCGAATTTTATTTACAAGTTCGTTCTTACGCCTCACTAAATTTTTCACTCCAGGCAGCTCCAAGCTACGAATGGAAGGGCTGCGAAAATTTGGGAAAATGCCAGCTTAATGGATATGACACACCCCCTCTGGTCATCTTGAGTTTCGATGGTTTTGCTCGCGAGTATCTCGATCGAAAAATTGTAAAATCTCTGGACTACCTGGCAGAATGTGGAGCAAAAGCGGAACGGGTCTTCCCTTCGTTTCCTTCGAAAACATTTCCGAACCATTACACCATGGTGACCGGTCTATATCCGGAATCTCATGGAATCGTTGACAACTCTGTGTTTGATTTGCAATTGTCTAGCGAATTGGAGAAGATGAGAACGAAAAAAGGCAACCCGTATTATGGTGGTGAGCCGGTGAGTTACTTTATTGTGCTTTCAATCGAGTTGCATCATGAAAACATGAGACTTCTATCTCTTTTCTGTCTGCGTCTCTTCAACTACATAGCACTGTTGTTGCGTAGTCGCGCACAGATAAGGGGGCGGGGTTTCGTGTTTTCATGATGCAAGGACCTTCCTTTTTGAATTCAGATATGGTCTGTGTATAAACGATTAACGGGGAGACCTGCTCATTGCTTTTTCTGGATCGGATGCCCCCACAATAACACTGGATACAAGCCGGATGTTACTTTAGATTACAATCAATCCCTTTCATTGGATAGTCGAATCGAAACAGTAGGAAAACGTTTTTTTTCAAGTTTCAAAAAACTCTTCTTTTTTTTTTTAAATAGTTGCTCGGCTGGCTTCGACTACCAAAAGAGACACGCCCCGGATTGATCACTGCGTATCTTCATCAGCCAGACGACGCAGGACATAATCAAAAAAGCCCAAAGGATGTGCGTTTTATGGAATATGGGGACCAGGCTTTCTCGGAAATGAAAATTTCTCTTCCGAGTTCCGTCGGAAATTTCCGATTTTGTAATTTTCTCTTCCGATGTTCCGTCGGAATTCCGGAATTGAAAATTCTCGTTCCGATTCCCGTCGGAATTCCGACTTCCGAAGGAATTCCGATTTCCGATCGGAAAAATCGGAAATTAACCTGAATAGACCCATAAAATCTAACACAAAAAGTTAAAAAAAATTGAGGAAATATACGTTGACTCGTTTTTTAAAAAGGAAATTTGTGTCACGGACATGGTCGAATTTTTTCCAAAAAAACTATTTTTCGTACCAAATTTCGACGGAAAAACATTTTTTTTTCCGACGGAAACGGAAATATTTTCGGAAATCATTTTGTCTCAGAACGGAATCGGAAATTTCCGACATCGGAAATTTCCCAGAAAGCCTGATGGGGACCTCACAAATGATGAGTCTTTAGGTAGATGACGCTCTGGTGATGGTGGATGAATACATGGACAAATTATTTACCGCGTTTCACAAGGAGAACTTGTTGGAGTGTATAAACTTGGTGATCGTTTCCGATCACGGAATGCAACCGTTGAACAGATCTGTCGACAT
The DNA here is from genome assembly GCA_963572235.1 of Caenorhabditis japonica. NCBI lineage: Eukaryota > Metazoa > Nematoda > Chromadorea > Rhabditida > Rhabditidae > Caenorhabditis > Caenorhabditis japonica. The sequence continues at coordinate 20,209,512 of OY754346.1, forward strand.
TTCTGGGCATGTGAAAGAGGATGGATTGATAGTTGTAAAAGGAGTTGTGACGAGAATTCATATCAATGACACTTGTGAGTTTGAGATTTTGGAAATTTGGCTTTTCGCTGTGTTTTGTAAATATCGATCATCGTGACTTGAGAGTCCTGGCACTAGTTTGGCGCGTTAATGGCAAGAATAGGCAGCTGTATCGCTAATAGCTGGCTGATAGCGTATAGTTGCCATCTATCAACATTCAATTGGTTGGCACCGCGGCTAGGAAGCAATCAGGAAGTGTTTGGAGCTTATGCGGTGTTTTTGAGACACGCAATAGTCTAAAATGTAAAAGTAGTTGAACAAATATCCATCCAAAACGGCTAGTTTTACTAGGGGCAATTAACTGTGGCATTTCTAGGTTAAGCGAATTCGATTTGGTCTGTTTCGGATCGGGGCAGCACTGGAAAAGGTGATAAACAGTCTGCAGACTATTGCTAAAGAATATCAGCAGACAGTTTAACCTCATTTGAACTGCCCGCTGGCTGTCCTGTCTTGGTGGTACAAAAAAGAACAGCGCATCATTATTTGTCCAAATTTACAAATCCCTCTTTTCCAGCCATATCGGCAAGCCATGTGGGAAAGGAACTATATTGCACAATGGAGAATGTGAAGGTAAACACGAAGGAATCGATGCCGGTCCGAAAACACTATTCGAACAGTCATCGGATTGGTGATTTCATACTTGAAGGAAAACCAGGAGCCACATTTGACATGTATGATGATTTCTTTTTTTTTGTTATTCCCCCCCCCCCCCCTATTCCCTTCATTTTCAGGCCATTTGACGGTGGAGATCATGGCTACGATTATCACGTGGAGAACATGCACACTATAATGTTTGCTCGTGGTCCTGCGTTCAAGAAGAACTCAGTGGCACCGGCTTTTCAAAATGTGCAGTATATGAATCTGTGGTTCACGCTGCTCGGGATAGAAGGCGCTTTACCAAACAATGGAACTGTTGGTTTCTTTGACAGTATTTTGAAAAAGGCACCGAAGAGGGTGAACAAATGGGAAAGTATACGGTTAGTTGAACGAAAAAAAAAAAGAATATTAAGAGGTTTTTCATGGTGTGGCAGAGAAGAGCGCTGCTTGTCTGGGTCTCTTCGAAGAAAGGGTCGCAATATCCACACGCACTCTGCTTCTCTGCGTCTCGTATCCTTGCGCATGCATGGAGTTAAATACAGCCGCGTCCTCACTTGTGCGAAAGGAGCGAGTTTGCAGCGCTCCGTACTGAGAATACCACTATAAAACCCCTTAATTTTTTACAAAAATTAAAATAAATTAAAACCTTTTCAGAGAATGTGACAATTTCGGATCAAGTCAAGTTCTCGAATGCCAGAAAATGCCAGCAGCAGAAAAAGTGAGCAACTCCTAATTTTTTCCCACAAATTCCCCATCTTCAGAATAAACTGGCCAGTAAACTCTCCTCTTGCCCTTTGGCAAACAGTTTTCCAGTCTACTCGAAAGACTACTGTTACCAGAGTTATTGTGAGAACACTGTGATTGCCAATCGCGATCCAGATGATTGCCGAAAAGCTGTAATTGAAGTGCTCAACGCTTCGTCTGAAAAGAAGTCTCCAGAGTTTAGTTTTTTGAACACAAAGTACTCGATTCAATGTCCATTTGCCAACCATTCGAGCATGGCATTTTTCTCGGCGGGATCTACATGTGAGTGGTTTTTAGATGGAAAGGGCCCAATAAAGTGGAGTTTTCAGCAATGAGCAAGATGGCAGACGCCCAATTCGTCTTTCCAGCATACTTTCAAAGAAGTACGTTGCTACAGCGCACAAGAATCTATATAACGCGCTCCAGCGATGTCACGATGCGTATCATGATTTGTTGTCTGCGTATATTTGTCTTTCCTAGAGTCTAACTTGTTTAACTTGTGTCTAATAAGTTTAACGTCTCTTTTTTCAAGTTTTGAAAGCTATTTTCACTCGGAAACAAGACAATACGCTTTGCGTTATTAATCAATGAAGCACGGTATAGATTACTGCGCCCCACCCCACACTACGCCCCACTATAACATTTTTATTTTAAAATTTCAGAAATTCTCGGACCGTTGCAACAAAAAACCCAGGACTACACAACCAAGTACAAAAAGCTCTATGTGATATCCGGACTTGCCACTGACACGAACCGAGATGGTCATGCGGACCAGCTGGCCGGGTAATCAATTCTAAAACAGTTCTAATCAACATTCCACATTTTCAGAAGCCCCACCCACTTCTACCGTATCCTAATCAGGTGCCTTGACTCTTGGGTCTCCACCAATCCACCTGCTTGCAAAAACAACAGGATGCGCTCGTTGGCATTTATATTCCCGATTCTCGACGAGCATCCCACGCTGGAGTGTATGGATTCTAACGAAATTCTTCTCGACTACACGGCTACCATTTCGGACGTGGAGCAAATTGCCGGATTCGAGTTTCAGTTTGGATCGCTTAGTCCTGTGGAAAATGTTCACTTGCGGCGAAACATTACTTTTTCGCTGTGGTAAAATTAAGAAGAGTAGCTTTAATAATGTAATACTCGACCTGCGTTGGTGTGCACAATTGTTTGTTTTGTTTTACAAAAGTTGTGTTAACAATAAAGCATTTTGATTTTTTGACGTTGCACTTGGCTCGGGTAAAGTAGTTTTCCCCTTGATCTGTTACGGTCGGGGAATTTTCGGCGCGGGTAGTGCCAGCTAAATGGCTATTAGCCATCGAAAATTACATTTTTTTGGGTTTACTGCCTGTAGACTGTTTCCAGAATATCACCAGACAGTCCAACCTTATTTTAACTGCTCGCGGACTTTTGTATGAGCCCAGGAAGAATTAACCTGTAGGGTTTTGTCATTAGGTCGTCGGGCTTCGTTATTTTCTTGTTATAAAACCTTCCATTTGCCGACCCCGACCGTCAGAAAAAAGCCGGAAAACTTAATAAACACCCTAGTTTTATTTACAGTTTATTTACAGTTGACCGGAAACAAAGTGCAAAACTTTAAAGAAAAATTGCTAGCTCAAGAATTATTCTGCCGTTTAAATGAATGCGAAAAGTCAACTTCCTCTCCATCAGACTCCGCCTCCTCATCATTTTTCTTTTTTGTCACTCTCTCAACCCTCATCTCATCGCAAACTCTGTCCAAAGTGGCCGTTTCCAAAAACGTCTCCAAATCGACACCGCCAACTTTTTTCTGAAGAGCTTGTATGGTTCTGTACGCCTGTTTCCAGTTCTTTTTCGTCGCATAATCATCGATTAAAAGTGCAAACAGTCGAGTGCACGGTACAATATCATCTTCCAGCGATTCTTCGGCCAACGTGGTCAATTGACGGACGCCGTCAGCTGCGTCGGTTTTCATGACGCTGAAAGTTTATGCGATTGATCGTGTAGGTTTAAAGTGTTTAATTACTCTAGAACTTTCTGCAGCTTCCTCAACTGTACGACATATCGTTTAACGTCTTCTTTGAGAGCTTCTACTCCTGCAGTGAACATATTGCGTTGCTCAGCTTCGCCAATACAAACGGCTGCCATTTCTAAGGCTTGCATTGCTTTGTCGAGCATTCTTAGGTTTTCAGCTTCGATCTGGAATAGGATTGAATTGTGGGTGGGTGAGTGGGTGTGTGTTTATTTATTTATTTATTGCTTTGAAAATACGTGTTTTGACTGGGAGAAAATATGTACATTGTTGCAAACGCGCTCCAGGGTACTAGTTATTTTATGTGCTTAAACTTCTTCAAATTTGTTTTATTAATAGTTGTTTTGGAAAAAAAATGAATTTTTTTTCCATATTTTTTCGCGGAGACCTATGGGTATATTCAGCACGATCACGGACACAGCTGAAATGAGTGTTACCGTAATCCCTTAAAACAACTTTAACAGAAGAGGGATTAAAATAAGCTCCTATTGTTTTTTGGGTTTTATTGAAATTTTGAATAAATTATGGTGTTCGATCGGTCTGATTAACATGCAAATGTTTGCACTTTTTGTTATTTGGTACTGCATTTATGTACATAGATGCAAAAAAAATTCATCAGAAACATAAATGCATTAACAGTTTGAACATTTTTTGCTGTTTTGCCAACACCAACTCCCCCAATATTCCCAAACTCACAATTGCGACCGCCTTGTAAAAGTTGCCAAGATGCTCAAAAGATTGCGACTTTGTGTAAAACGTCTCAATGTCCTTCATAGTCTGCGGATTGTCTTGCCAATTGGTGGTCTGCATAAAGTTGGCGGCCAGAATGTAAATCTCCTTGTTTCGCGCCGTGTTTGCGAAAAATCGAATTTTCTGAACGTCTCCAGACTTTAGAAGGGCTCGCATCGCTGACAGCTTGTCACCGGCTTGGGTGAACTTTTTGGCGGCTGCCGAGTAGGCGCCTTGTTGGAGACACAGTTCTGCCACGTTTTCCAGAATGCGTTTTCGTTCTTGAGCGTTTGGAATGTCTTCTGCAATTCAATTCAATTCAATTCAAGTTTAGTTAGGTCAAGTCAAGTTGAATTAAATCCAATCAAATCATATCACAATCAGATATTCTCAGCAAAGAGCGCTGCAAACTCGCTCCCTTCGCACAGTGGAGGACGCGGCCACATTGGCGACGAGAGAGTGCAGAAAACTGAGAGACCGTGGCCGATGTTTTCCTCTGATTTCTTTAAACCTCACTCCAAATGCATGCGAAATTCATTGTTCGACTGGAGCAAGTTTTTAGCGTTTTATACCGAGTATAAAATAAAACTAAATTAATTCGCTCTGTCGATAATTTCGTGGGCAAATTATCACTACCTACCTTTTCTGTACCTACTTTTGTTCAGTTACCTACCTTGATCATTACCTATCAAAATAGAATATGTTCTTTACCTACTTTTTCTATTACTTAATTTTGAAACGGGCAAAGGCCGAAAATTGTGGTCTGGGAGGATTTGAAATCCCCCTACATAAATATCAAAGAGATAGAGAAAGAATATGGGCAAATTAAGCAAAAACGGTCATGGTAGTTAAAGAGCGTTTTTGGTTTTTTGTAGGTAAAGATCATGGTAGGTAATGATCAAGGTAGGTAACTGAACAAAGGTAGGTACAGAAAAGGTAGGTGATGATAATTTGCCCTGTTTTTTACGCCTTGCATCATCGGTGGAGCGCGAAATTTTCTTGAACAGTACAATTTAAACTACGCAGACTAATTTCCGGAAAAAAAAATTCTGGCTTTAGCAATGTCGCATGTTTCTACAGACGGTTGCTTTAAGCTGCATAAGGAGGCACAGAGAGGCAGAGAGTGTGTGGGTATTGCGACTTTCGCCGGAGAAACGCAGCCAAGCTGCGTTCTCCTCAGCGGAGCACATTTATAATAACGTTCCGGCCAGCACATGCACAGCCCACTTCCAAGAATTTTGTTCAACCTCAGGTAATTTTCGGCAGCTTATGGGCAACAAGGCCGCCAATGGCCGAGCAAAATGGCAGTTTGCCACATGATTCGGCAGATCTGCCCGGGGCAGGCGATGCGCAGGTCATGCGCAGCTGATCGGCAGCTCATGCGCAGCAGTAGAAATGGCCTAATCTGCCACTCAGCGGGCAGCTCATGCGCAGCTGATCGGCAGCTCATGCGCAGCTCAGGGGCAGCTCACGCGACGCAACTCCATGCGTCGCGTGCCATTGCTGTGGCGAATGGCCCATGGGCGTTGCCTGTTTTTATATATCTTTCTACATTTTCACATTTTTTTATAACGCCAGATACATTATTTAATTGATAGTTACACAATGAGTATTATTATTATTATTATTTTAAAAAATGTGTCGTCTCCAAAGCCTCTTCACGCTAATATCATTCAATTTTTTATATTTTTTATTTGTGAAAGTTAAAAAAATGATGAAAAGATCGCGTGAAGAGGCGGATTTTCATTTTAAAGTTCATGCAGCCTCAAAGAGACAACTTTTTTAAAACAATAACACTATTCTGTCTTATTTTCTAATTTTTATATTATAATCGATTCGCGGCGGAGTGACATTTTTTCACGATTTTATTATTTTTTAATTAAGAAATAATTAAAGAAATGAAAATATTTTTTGTCTCCCAGTTTCATGTGGAATATTGATCCATCACGAATCCATTATACTGTTTTTTCAATCGAATTGCATCACGAAAGAACTATTCCGCCCATATTTTTCACGCAAACTTTAAAATTTAGTGCATTTTTGTCAAACAGTTACAATTAGGCGGTGTTTTCTTTTTTTTTCATGCTGCAGCTCGATTGAAAACCTTTTCCGCTGTATTCACTTTTTCTATCGAAAAAATACGAATTTTTTAGTTCCGACGCAGAAATGGCCCGCTCGAAATCAAGCATGGAAGGATAACGTCGAAATCGTTTGAAAACCAGTGAGTAACATATTATGATTTCAAGCGAACTGCATCATCACAAAAAATATTTTTTCAGAGAAGAAAGGATTTTACAACAACAACAACCCAACAACAACAACGCGACGTCTCGAAAACAAACATCTCGAAACCGGACATCTCGAAACCGCGTCAACAGGGGAGGTGAAAAGTGAAATAGTGAGTCGATACAAAAAAACGTTTTAAAAAATTTAATGAAAAACGAATTAACAAGTGCACACACGTCAGTTCATCGGGAAACAGTGTTTCCTGCAGCGGTTCATAGAAATAAATTAATTTTTAGTATGTTAAAAAAGAAAAAAACCTTCAAAAACTCTTTTCAATAAAAAAATTAGTATAATTCAATTTCAGAACGATTATGGGCCTATTTATATGAACTTCCCTGTAATCTTTTATCTATGATTTTTGATAGGATTAAAAGCAGGTCTCCATAGCAAGAAACTTACAGGAAAGTTCATGTAAATAGGCCCATAATCGTTTTGAAATTGAATTACCGTAAAAACTCTATTAAATGGCCGCTCCTATCTGAATGCCACCTCTAATATAATGCCACTTTGGTAAAAACATCAAGATTTTTTTCGGAATGTGGGTACTGTAGAAAAAAAAGTACGCAGTAGGCAAGGGAACTGTTCCGAAAAAAAGGCCACCCCCTAATAGAATCCCACCCTTATCATAATGCGTTTAGACTTGCCGCGTCCGAGGAGGAATCATTGGGGTCTTCTACTATACTCTGCAAATGGGGTCGCCAAATAAACTTATATGGGGTCGGATTCTATACTTATACCCAGTAGAGTGTCATGGCCATATAATATAATTTTTTACTGAAAAGAGTCTCTGGGGTTTTTTCCTCTTTTTACTGTTCTAAAAATTAATTTATCACTATGAAAATAACCGCTGCAGGGATCAAGGTTTTTCGAGGAACTGACGTGTGTACACTTTTTGATTCATTTTTCATTAAATTTTTTAACATTTTTCTTTGTATTGACTCACTATTCCACTTTTCACCTCGCCTATCTTTCTGTCTTTCCCATTTCCCCCTCCTGCCTTTTTTTTTGTTTCCTCTAGTGTTTTGCTCACTTTTTTTGTTGATTTGACCCAATTAAAAAATTGTTTTTTTAATTTTGTTTTTGTTCAATAAATTTTGTATATTCTATATTGTTTTGTATATTCTATATCGAACAGCAGCTTGGGCGCAGGTCAGGGGCAGCTTAGGCGCAGGTTATGCGCAGGTCAGGGGCAGGTTAGGCGCAGGTTATGCGCAGGTCAGGGGCAGGTTAGGCGCAGGTTATGCGCAGGTCAGGGGCAGGTTAGGCGCAGGTTATGCGCAGGTCAGGGGCAGCTTAGGCGCAGGTTATGCGCAGGTCAGGGGCAGGTTAGGCGCAGGTTATGCGCAGGTCAGGGGCAGCTCGGGCGCAGGTCAGGGGCAGGTCAGGGGCAGCTCGGGCGCAGGTCAGGGGCAACTCAGGGGCAGGTTAGGCGCAGGTCAGGGGCAGGTTATGCCCCGGTCATGGGCAGCTTGGGCCGAGCTAGCGGGCAGTTTGCCCCGACTTTCAGCAGTTTGCCCCGCAAAATGGCATGTGGGCCGATGGGAGTCGGCCCACATGCCCTTTTGCGGGGCAAACTGCCGAAAGTCGGGGCAAACTGCCGAAAATTACCTGAGACAAAGCGCACTTTCGCGAGGGTAATGGGCAATAATACAAGTATCACAAAAAAATAACAAAAACGACAAACTCTAGTCCGCGGTCGCAAAATGTTTTTTAAAAAACCCTACCTTTCGTTGGCGTCATTTTCTCGGCAAACACATCTGTCACTCGAACATTTTTCGATCGACAAAGTTGCACGGCCGCAGCAAAATCTTTGGCAAGACACAAAAAGTTCACAGCTTTCTCGTAGTTTTGATTGCTCTCAAAAAATTCCGCAGCTCTCTTCAATGTTTTCGGATCAGTTCCTGCGTCCAAATCCTTGGTGATCAAATCCAGCGCACTGAACTGTTCAGTTCGAAATGCCAAGTCCAGAGCTCTTCCGATCATTCCTGCTTTATGATACAACATCACCGCCTTATGCGCATAGCCTGGCATATCTTCGTAATAACGGGCGGCACTGACAAGCTCCGCCCCTCCAGCCATCAGACACAAGTTGGCTAAACGATCTTTCATGTCGTGCTCTTTGGCAAGCCTGATTGCGGAGGAAAGGGCTCGTGCTTTGGTGAAGAATTTGACGGCTTTCACGACGTCTCCATCGCCTTCGTACATTCTGCCAATCAAGTAGCACGCCGCCTTGTCTTTCGAGTCTTCCGCCAGTTTTGACGCCTCTTCGATCTTTCCCTGAATGCATTTGACACGGACCAGACAGTAGAAATCTTTGGCTGAATGGTAGAAGCTGATGGCTCCTTCCAACTCTCCGACACTCTCCAAATAGGCTCCCCACATGCTGTAGAGGGTGCTGAAAAATAGGAATGAATGGAAATTGTTTTTTTTTGGGAGGGGGGGAGGGGGAGGGGTGGGGATTGCAAAGAGCTTACTCTTCTCTCTTCCGTCTGACATATTGCTCAATTTGTTTTGGGTAGTCTTTCAACATTCGGAACACTTCGAACGCGTGAACTCCGGCTTTTTCGTAGCTGCAAATGGGGTGTTTTGTTGATATACATATGTATGAGAAACGCAAGGGTGGTTAATTACTAAATATATAATTATATTCTCAGTACGGAGCGCTGCAAACGCGCTCCATTCGCACAGTGGTGGACGCGGCCACGTTGGCGACGAGACAGTGCAGAAAATTGAGAGAGTTGTGGCCGATGTTTTGCTCTGATTTCTCTAAACCTCACTCCAAATGCATGCGAAATTTATTGTTCGATTGGAGCGTGTTTTCAGCGTTTTATACCGAGCTAGTGGACAAGTTGCCAAAAATGTTCTGAGCTCCCCATCAAACCAACAGCAAAACAAAGTCTGCCAGCAGTCTACAGACAGTTTTACCTCATTTTAATCGATATTATTTCTACCAAGAACAAAAATCACTCCACCCACTTTGTAATCGCCGCCTCAATAACACTACTGTCTCGTTTCGCCTCCAGAAACTTTGCATAATTGTAATGGGTGTTTCTCAGATGAATCCGATCTCGAGTCTCGGCGATTTCAAACGCCTGGCTCCACGCGTTCTGCTTCTGATGCAACTTGTTCACCAAATCATATCTTTCGTTTTGCGCATAAATGATTTGCGCCTCTTCCAGCATTCCCAGCTCGAGAGCCAACGCCGCACACTTCATCGAGTCGTTCTCGCCGTTCTGATGAGCTTTTCGCACCGCTCGTGCACCGCGCACGTTCTTCATGTGCCCGAGGCAAACCATTGCGACGTCGAGCCGGCGCGTCTTGATGCTCATCGATGCCATGTGCTCCCAGACACTGTCGCTGAAAAGGAATGAAATGAAAATGTTTGCGCTGAATCTGCCAGCGGTGCGCTCTGCGCTCTTTCGCGCACCTCCCCTACTGTCTCGCTGTCTGCGTCGTACGAAATAATAGACACAGAGAAGCAGAGTATCGTTGTTTTGTGGCAACCTGCCTGCGACGTTCGCCGAAGAGACGCAGACAAGCAGCCTCCCCCCATCTCAGCGGAGCGCACTGCCAATAAAGTTCCAACCATACCTCTGAATAAACTGAATAGCCTTGAACGCTGCATCCATGCTGCCAATTGTCAGATAAAACGAGAAGTCCATCATCGCTCTGGTGGTCGCCTCATCGCAACTCTCATTGCCCAGAAATTCACGTAAACACTTTGCCACCAACGTCTTGCCAATCGTTTTTTCGCCTCTACTATCGTCCTCATCCCATCCGGATTTGCGTACAAAATAGAAGTTGGGTACAGAGACAGACACGAGTTTTCCGCAATGAGAGCTCTTTTGTTGGATGTCTTGCAGTTGGATTCCGTGTTCAGACGTCACAAATGTGGTGAGCACTCTTTGATCGGTCTGGAAACAATTGAAGTGTTTAGAAAAAAAATTTTTTTGGCTGTGAATTATCAGTTTCTGGGGTGTCTTAAAGCCTGAGTAACCCCCTAAAAAATTAAAGTCCTTGCAAGAAACTGGAAAGCGGTGTTTTCCGGAAAATATCTATGTCTGTTTCTCTGCGTCTCTCGGGAATGAAGGAGTGCCCCATCGGTCAGCTGCGTCTCCGCGTTTGGCCAAACATCGCAGAACGCCACTGTGGAGACGCAGAGTATGCGACAGAGCGCGTTTGCCTTCATGTAGGATCTAAGACGTCATTTGAAAAACCCTCCAAACTCACCGACTCTGGCTCCAAATGAACACACTCTATGACCAAATACCGCTGATCATTCTCATCCCACTCCACATTGCCCGGTCGATGATTCATCATTTGAAACCGCGACTTTTCCTTTGCCATCTTCCTCGCCGCCGCTGTCACCGGCCTTCCGTGACTTGTATGCGCCAGCTCGGCTTGCGCCTCGTACTCTTGTGTGTCCGTCATTCCTTTGTCGAACGAAAATGATGAGATCGAGTCGGTTTCCGCGTCGAACACGAGAAGGAGCTCGGCGACCGTGGACACGTCTTCTAGGTACGTGACTGCCACCTTGTTGCCCGTTTGGTTGATTTTTATAGTGTGGAATTTGTAGAAATTCTTCAAGTTTTCTACGACGTATTTTGAGTTGTGCTCTTGTTGGGCATCTCTGAATGAGGGGAATTTCATGGTGCGGGAACGGTGCGGGGTGCTGGCGACTATGGAGTACTACTATATAGAACTCGCGCAGAATAGAACAGGCTGAAATGGATCTGTGCTGAAAAAACCACGGCACCAAATAGAACTCCGGAACTCACAATGCGCACCGAAATAATTCTTCGAGTTGTTTGAGCTGCTCTGTGTCGGTCTTCTCCATTTTAAGCGGTTCTATTCCGTGCAAGTTCTATTACGTAGCAGTTCTATTTTTTGCGAGTTCTATACCGTAGTACCCCCGGCGACTGCCGTTGCCCCGCGCTACAGTTGTGTCGCGTGGCAACGCTGTCTCTCGTCTGCGTCTCGTCTTGTAAATTGCCAGACTTCCGAGATTAGGTTTAATGGAGCGCCCTATCGTGAGGACAGTCGCCAGTGAAGCTGCTACTATAAAATAGAACTGTAGCGAAATAGTACTGCTTGAAATGGAACTGTACTGACCCAGAAAAGCTAGAACATTTCGCTGAGATTCTATTCCGCAACAGCACCCTAGTGAGACTATGCTTACCGCGAATTCAAATTATAAATACGAATAAATCCGTTTGTCGTCGCCACTGCCATCCAATTCTTGTTAATTTCCAGCATTTCCGGATCACCCTCGCTTTTGGGCAAGGAGATTTCCTGACGTAGAGTTCCCTGAATTATATTGTTTGATTTTTAAACTTTGAAACCCTTTTTTCTGAAACCTGTAGAGTTCTCGCCATAATTTTGTCCTTTTCCACGCAATACAAATTCTGATTGGCGATGCCGACGTTGGTGGTGACGCACGAGAATGAGGTGCATTGGATGGTGGCGAGAGACGTTTGAACATCGTAGGTGACTACCTGTTTTTTTTAGGGTTTTTACCGCGTCTCTGCGTCTCCATTTTACACGCTTTTGGCTGTGGAGACGCAGACATGCGGTAGAGAACGTTTGCCTTGATCTAGCACGCGATGAAACGAACGAGACGCAGACAGAAAGTTAGGAAGATAGCGCGAATAAAAGAGAGGGTGGCAGAGAAAGAGCGCGACACGCAGATAGCGATAGCGTTTCGCCGTCTGCGTATCTTCAGTGTCACTCTATATAATTTTGGCACTCAGGGCTATATTTTTGGCTTTGCTCCTATTTACATACAATCAATACAATTTTAAACAAGCAGAACGCTACAATATACCGAGCACTGGATTTTTTCGCGCGAAATTCAAATTTTGAGGCATTTTTCATGGTTTTTCGGGAAAAAAATCATAAATTCTTCATTTATTCCCAAATGTGCTTCAACGGAATTATAGCTGAGGTCTTTGAACGGTGCGCAATTTTTTAAGCCTAAAAACGTCGAATTTGGTTCAGCCACCATTTCGGAATAATCGTTTTTAGCATTGTGGAGCTAAAAAAGTAAGTTTTTTGGTGTTTTTGCAGGATAAATCTTTACGAAAATCTAAGTTTGGGCAATTTTATGGTATTCTCAGTACGGAACGCTGCAAACGCGCTCCCTTCGCACAGTGGTGGACGCGGCCACGTTGGCGACGAGAGAGTGCAGAAAATTGAGAGAGCCGTGGCCGATGTTTTGCTCTGATTTCTCTAAACCTCACTCCAAATGCATGCGAAATTTTTTGTTCGTTTGGAGCGAGTTTTCAGCCTTTTTTACCGAGTATATTAAAAGATACAATACATACATTTCACAAAGAATCACAGGTTTTACTGAAAGAAAAATAATAAAATGAATAAAAAATGCGAGAGTCGAAAAATGCGCGAGCACCGAAAGTGCGCCATGCAAGTTTGCTGGCGCGCTAGCAAATTAGGCTCCGCCCACATTTCCAATCCTGGACACCGTGCAATACGATCAAAAGTCGAGTTTTAAAAAACGCAAATAAAACAAAGCTACACCTAGCTTTTGGATTATTATGTTGATCGATGCGAGTCCGCAAACACGAAACGAACAATTATCACACGAAAACAGTCTCTAGTTTTTCGTATCCTTACAATTAGAACAAAAAAGAGTAGGTTATCCAAAAGGAGTACACGAGGTGTGACCTCACGTTTCACGCCTCTCATTGAAAATACAAATTTTTCGACTCCAGAGGGAGAGGGAGAGGGCACAAGCTAGTCCAAACCACGTGTACTCCTTTTGGAAAATACTTTTTTGAAGAACCCACCCCCCCCCCCTTTCCACATCACTTACCGTATCATCACTCCACACAACCAGTTGCTTCTCGCCCAAACTGATACCCCTGGCGGACGGGATCGTCAACTTCAAGTCTTGCGACACACCAGTCGCCGCATTCAACAGTGTGAAACTGTTCGAACTGGTCTGAATGGCGGCCACTTTGCCTCGCATCTTCACACTTGCGTTGTTTTCGCCGAAAAGCACAAGCGTGTCGTCGGTAATGACCGCACAAGTGCTCAGCACAGGGCTCCAGCGGATCAGGGAGATCTGAAAATAAATTTTGAGATGAGATGAGAAGTCGAGTGGGATGGAATGGAAAAGATTAAGAGGAAGGATGAAACGGGGATTAGAGAGAAAGAGATAGCGAGAAAGAGGGAGTTTTGATATGTACATATCCATGGGCTCACCGGGCTATCAAGATGCGTGCACGGACTCAATTGCCACGCCGTCTCGATGTGAGCGTCCTGTCGTCTTCTCTTCCACTCGGCAATGTTGTTGCGACTTGTCGCCGCCGTTATCACCCCTCAAAAAAAATGAATGCAATCTCATCTCATCTCCGCTCATTTCCTGTTTTTTTTGGCTTATACCTCTTTTCCCGTTCACTGTGACTACATTTATCGTCTCCTCGTCCACCACAAATCCTTTGTTCGCTTCCAGCGCCAGTGTCCCATTCTCCTCGCGCACCAAATCCCAGATTCTCACTTCTCTCGCTCCGTAGCTCATCACGAGCATTCCATCGTTGAGCTGCATGCGATAGTCGTCCGATTTACCGCCCAACTTTACTTTCACCCGTTCCGCACATCTTCCCTCCGCACTTCCTTTTGTCAGATGGAAGATGAAGCCGTCGCGGGTGAAGGCGACGATTGTCGAGATTACCTCGCAGTAGTCGATGAATAGTACTTCAGAGTCGAGCTGAAATTGAGTGGGTGGCTATTAATTATTACTGCGTCGCGAAAACCTGTCAGAGCAGAGCGCGCGACGCTGCTGTGGCAAGGTGCGCGACGCTGCTGTGACTCTGCTGTGACTCGGCTGTGACCACCACTTTTCGCGGCGAGACCACAGCGCTCCGCTCTGACTGCTTTTCGCGAAGCAGTAATATTGCGACTATTCACGGCGTGCTAGACCCTAGAAAAATGAAAACTTTATTTATTGTCTTAAAAAGAAACGAAAGATACGCATACATCAAGGCAGTGCCTTCTTTTGATATCTGCCACTCTCTCTCTCACTCTCTTTCTCTCTATTTTGTGCCGCTATGTTCCATATTTTCTGTCTGCGTCTCCTTCGTTTCACGGCGTGCTAGAGCCTATGAGGGTGGAAACGCGCCCTATCTGTGTCTCCACAGTGCAAATTCTTAATACGGATCGCTGTATGCAAATTTGCTCCATTGGACGAGGCGGCCACATTGGCGACGAGAGAGTGAAAAAAAATTCGCGCTTTTTTCTCTGAATCTCACTCCAAATGCATTCGTAGTTCACTGTCCGATTGGAGCCAGTTTTCAGCGCTTTATACCGGACCAAGGTGTCCAGGATTGGAAATGTGGACGGAGCCTAATTTCCTGGCGCACTTTCGGTGCTTGCGCATTTTTCGACTCGCATTTTTTTTTGATTTTATTATTTTTCTTTCAGTAAAACCTGTGATTCTTTGTGAAATGTATGTATTGTATCTTTTAATACGATAAAATTGCCCAAACTTCGATTTTCGTAAAGATTTATGCTGCAAAACACCAAAAAACTCACTTTTTTAGCTCCGCAATGCTAAAAACGAGGCTCCGCCTACTTTTCAAATCCTGGACACCGTGCGGATGTAAAGAAGGCGTGAAAAGTAGAGACGCGAGCGAAAGAGCCCGCGAAAAATCGTTTTCAAACTAAAAATAAAAAAATCTATTTTTCCATCATCAAATTGGTTTATTTTCACTAAAAATAGTTAATCTGTTTCGCGCTTTACCGATGACACATGGTTTTTCGTATTTTGTTGGCTGCGTATCTTTGTTTTTTTTTTCTCTGACTGTCTCACTTCTCTTTTCACAGTGGCATGACCCAGCAAACGCGCCCGAAATTTTGAGATTTTTCTGTATTTTGTCGAAATTTATACATGAACATTTTATTGGCGATTTTCTCGAATTTTAACTTTTAAAAACTGGCAAAAAAGGCAAAAAATGTTTTGAAATTTTTCCTTATGCGTCAGGGCGCGTTTGCTGACTCCCCATGGCGCGAAAGTGCGCTCCATTGAACTTGCGAGACGCAGACGACAAACAGCGTTTCCACGCGACGCGACCGCAGCGCGTGAGCTTTGACATAAAAAACCGGCGGAATAAAGGTAGTCGTCCGCACCCTGTGAATCCCTTTTAATTTGAGCCAGTTTTCCTTCCAAAACGGGGCTATGGCGCATCCTCATTTGCCTGACCTAGGATTCGCACGTTTCCCACGTCTTTTCCATACCTTATGAACAGTTCTCTGCCTCTCGCTATCCACCCCAAAAATATGTCCAGATTTACTGCCAAACAAAAACTCGCTTCCCGTCGGCACACTACTCTTGTTCGCCTCTCTTCCATCCGATAACTCTTCTTTCGATCCAAACGGCGGTTCATCCACACCACTATCCTCATCTGTCGTGATTTGATTTGAGCGGTACCTGTCATCAGACCAGGGTCGGTAAATTACTGAACTGCTCGTCTCACTCACTTTTCATAGCTCAACCGCTTTGCCCAGTGCAAAATCTCATCGTTGAGCTCCACTTGCATCACATTTGACGTTGATATGTCATCGCCGATGGATAGATACGAGTACATGTGCACCGAGGAGGGCTGGAATTGTTTTTTTTTCTGTTTTTTTTTGGCCGAGTAAAAAAAGGCTTACACTATGAAGAGTCATCAGAATGGATCCATCGTGACTCCACTCGACGCCAACATTCGGGTGCGGATAGTTGTCCAGAACTCGGTGAGCTGAAGGTGGATAATTTGGATAGCTATTCTCCTCAGGAAATTTTTGGCTAATAGCCATTGAAAACGGCTAATAGCCACCGATTCGCGGCGTGTGCCATATGTATTTGGCACACTCCCCATATTCGATGGCTATTAGCCGTTTTCCATGGCTATTAGCCGTTTCCATCGGCTATCATTTTCAAAATTTTTCCATTTCAAATTTCGTTAATCTTGTGGCTGGAAAAAGTCGCAAAAGCACTGAGTAAGCGCGAAGAATGTTTCCCCTAATTGTTGCATGTAAACATTTTATAGCTGCGTTTCCAACAGACGAGTTTTTCATGGGCGGTGGTATTACCCCATAATGGCTAATAGCCCTTTTCGGCGGCTATTAGCCATTTTCAGTGGCTATTAGCCACCTAGACGCCGAATCTCGCCATAACGCGCCAAAAATTTCCTGAGTCGGTATACTCGGTATGTACATACATATGTACATAAATAAGAATATAATTTCTGGCGAAGAAGTTTAGCTAGATCAGGCCAACACGCCCTACCACATGTCTGCGTCTCTACAGTGGAGAGCAGCAAATTTTAGATGAATGGGTGGAAAGATAGAGACGCAGAGACGCGAGAGAGGGGGGTGGTGACCAGGGGTGGGACCAAAAAAAATTTTTTTTCGATTTTTTTGTTGTTTTTTCGGGTTTTTTTTTTGGATGAGACAAAAAATTTTTTGATTTTTTTTTGATGGTAAGTGTGAGACCAAAAAAATTTTTTTTTTTTTGATGATGCGCCGCAGGGAAAAACATTTTTTTAGAGCCGCGCAGGCGAAAAAAGTTCCGGTTTTTGGGCAAAAACTTAGTCGGTATATGCTCCGAATTGACAAAAACCTCTAATTTTGAACAAAAACTTGGAAAAATTTATTTTTAACTGGCAGAAAAACGTACATTTTTTGGAAATTTTTTTTGTTTTTTTGATAAATTTTTTGAGGACAAAAAATTTTTTTTTTTTTTTTGTTAGTTTTTTTAAGAGCAAAAAAAATTATTTTTTTAAAATAATTTTTTTAAGAGCAAAAAAAAATTATTTTTTTGGTAATTTTTTTGTTACTTACTTACTTAGTTACTTAGTCGATATGTTCTTCGATCACCTGATGTGGTCGCGGATCACAGCTTTCCAAGCCATTCGGCTTACAAAAATTTTTTTTTGGAGACAAAAAAAGTTTTTTTTTTTTTGTCCCACCCCTGGTGGTGACCGCCGCCGTCTGAGAGGTCACAGATTCGCGTCCGTCCTCACCTCCGGGATTTCCCAGCTTCTGATTGTGTAGTAGAGAAAACTACGAAAATTACTTTGTCATTTCCCTAGCCAGGAATCGGCTTAAATAATGTCTGGCTCTGAACGGTACACCACCTTCGGTACTTAAAGAACGGATCGACTTTGTAATCTTTCTAATCTTGTTGTAATACTCGGTATAAAGCGCTGAAAATTCGCTCCAATCGCAAAGTGAACCGCGCGTGCATTTGGAGTGAGATTCAGAGAAAAAGCGCTCTCTCTTTCTCTCCTCTCTCAATTTTCTGCACTCTCTCGTCGCCAACGTGGCCCAGTGCGAATGGAGCGAATTTACAGCTAATAGGTACTCACAAATATTTCCGCCTCTTGGCACAAAACAAACGCCGCCATCTCTCCATCCGACCGCCACAAATTGCTTTTTTGGATGCCATCGTACACAGGTTACCGTGCCATTTTTTGTCGGTCCGCTCTCTTTTATACTTCCCTGAAAAAAAGGATAAAATCGTTATTTGGTGCTGGCGACTGCGGTTGCGTCGCGTGCGAACTCTGTCTCTCGTCTGCGTCTCGTCTCGTCTCGTCTCATCTCGTCTCATCGCTCACACGCTTTCTGCCTGAATTGGCACGCTGCCAACCTAGAGAATTCTCGGCTATTTGCCGCCTGAATCGGCGTACTGGCCGATGGAAAATCGCCGATTTCGAGAGCAAATTGCTCCGGCAAGTTGACACCCCCTGTAAAACTCAAAACTCACCGAATGGTCCGTAAACGCCACATTCGCCTCTTCGGTCTCATCGTTTTGTTGTTGCGTGACGACACAGATCCATCCACAGTGTGGAGCCCACTCGATTAGCGACGGTTTCATCGGACAATGTGCGACGATAGTGGCTCAGAGAGAGTTGCCGAGCAGCAACAACAACAAAAACAATAAACGCGTGAACGGGCGCGTTGTCATGGAAACGCAACGGCGGAGCTTTGTGTAGGGAGAGTGGACAAAGAGAGAGAGAGAAAGAGAGAGAGAGAGAGAGAGAGAGAGAGAGAGAGAGGGCAGAAGTTGAAGGAAATCTGATTTGTCATCCTCATCATCATCATCATTATCATAGTTTTGTATGTACCGTGATTAATGGTCAGTGATGCTAAACGCGGCTCGTCAATCACCATTTTTTTCGTACAAAACCCGGCGCGCTCTGCTGAAAGCAACGCTCCTTGTCTGCGTCTCATCTGCGAAAGTCGCCAGCAGGTCGCCACATCCGCGCACTCTGCGTCTCCGCGCGCAAAGTTTTCGTGACCGTTTACACTCGGTATAAAACGCTGAAAACTCGCTCCAATAGAACACAAAAAATTTCACATTCATTTGAAGAGAGGTTTAGAGAAATCAGAGCAAAACATCGGCCACGGCTCTGTCAATTTTCTACAATCTCTCGTCGTCAACGTGACCGCGTCCTCCACAGTGCGAAGGGGGCGCGCTTGCAGCGCTCCGTACTAAAAATATAAAGGCAAAGTGACCGCAAACACCACACCCACATACACGCACGCGCAATTTTCCGATTCGCTTCTGATTTTGAGTCATGACGCATTCTACCGTCATTCATCGCCGAAACAAACAGTGATCCGCATTAATCCGTTTGCAAAAATGTTTGGAGGCGTCAATCGTGTATAAAAAGTTTTTTATAAAAGAGTGGAGAACAACATCATCGGCCTCATCAGAACCAATCCAAAATGAACATGAACTCTGCCCTTCTTCTCGCCGCTTCAACACTTTTTTGCATTTTAGCCGTTTCTCAGGCACAGGTAGGTCAACTTTACACAGAAAGGGGTTCGAAATGTGATATACCGTAAAACCTGTAATAGAAGGACATGTCCTTCTATTCTCAACCCCCCTCAAATGATGTCCTTCTAATATAGGGTGTCTTTCAATTATAGGGTGTCCTTCTAATTTTCGGAGCATGATAAAGGAAGAATCAATTTTTCAAGGAAACATTTTTATCAAAAAGCTTCCATCTAACCAGTTGTTCGGCGACTGAAAAATGGTAGGGGGTGGGGTACTATGGTATAGAGCTCGCACGGAATAGCACTTCTCGGGATAGAACCGCCTGAAATTGAGCTGTACCGACGGCTCTGGGACGTTTCAAAACAAGACGTTTCAAAAATTTTTTGCATTTTTGCGGCGTACTAGTGTATTTAAATTCCCATAAAAATACAAATAATTGATAAAAGCAAAAAATAAAAACCTAATGAGCGTGCGTTTTGGTGTCAATTGGCAAAAAAACGCTACGCAAAAATGCAAAAAAGTTTTGAATTGTCCCAGTTTTGAAATGTCTTGTTTTGAAACGTCCCAGAGCCGTACCGACCCGCGCAATTCTATTCCGTGCGAGTTCTATTCCGTAGTACCCCCGAAAAATGTGTTCCAAACAATACACTTTAAAAAAATTTCCAAATAATTTTTCTGCTGTCTCTATTCTTCTCGTTTCCCTGCTTGTGAATCCACTCCAATAATCACTAGGTTGTGAGGAGGGAGTGAGTAAAAGCGCCTGGACGCACACACGCAACGCATACAAATGAGGCAAAAAAATAAAAAAGGCGCGCGAATAATTTTACATTATCGGAGAAAAACGAAACCAAAATCGTGAAAATTATATACGAAACTCTATTCAAAATTATTTCGCGCGCGTTGGTTTTTCTCTCCGATAATGCGAAATTTTTCGCGCGCTTTTTTATTTTTTGGGCCTCATTTGGATGCGTTGCGTGTGTGCTTCCGGGCGCGCTTACTCACTCCCTCCTCATACCCCGCTGCAATAAGTTCTTATCAAATTTGGTGTCTTTCAAACGACGGCCACCACCCGGCAGACGTCGATAATCCGAACTCATGAACTTGTTTTGTGACATATCCTCGCTTTCGTCATGTTGAAATTATATTTTTTAACAAGAAAACAAAGAAAAAAAATTCGGAAACAAACGTTTAAAAAAGCGTGGGTGTTCTTAGTAAAGTGTCCTTCTAATATAGGGGTCCTTCTGTTATATGGTGTCCTTCTATTTTTCAATGGCAGCCTAAGACTGTCCTTCTATAATAGGGGTCCTTTAATTATAAGGGTTCTTCTATTATAGGTTTTACGGTACTATTGGTTTGGGTTGGGAATTTACAAATATCACATTGAATATCGTCCAAAAGGAGTACACGAGATTGCTGTATGTACACAAATTCAAACGTTTGCCTTGGTTTTTCTAGCTTTTAATGCAAATTATCAATTGTTAGAAATGCTGCATGGAACGACAGACAATTATCGATTTTTAAAAATTGTAATAGCCTAACTAAAATCTCACTTACTCAAGAAATTATGAAATTATTATTAGACTCTGAAAGCTCCATCTCAAATAACCTGGAGTTTTCTGGAAAAGGCTTGATTTCCCGTGTTTAGGTGGCTATTACCAATTCAATATTCTTGCCGGCTACAGTAAGCAGTGGCGCAAAAACTCGAAGCTTCCCCCTCCCTCCTCAGGTGTTTTCAACTAAATTCAGTTGAACGCAGAGCAAAAATGTGAGCGGGTGTCTATGGTAGCCGCCAAGAATATTGAAACGATAAATAATAGGCACAAAATAATCAATTTCAAATGTTCAGACATGCACCTGGAGCACATGGGGCGAATGGTCAACGTGTAGTGACACTTGTGGAAATTGTGGAACTCAGCAGCGGACGCGGACGTGCTCCTCCACCACCACAACCACTGGGTGCACGTGTTCTGGGTGAGTGACGGGTCAGAATCGCGACGTGGTCTAGGAAATTGAAATTTCGGCTATGTTTTTGAGAATTTTTTGGAAAGCTCGCGTCTCTGCGTCTCCATTTTTGCACTCGTTTAGCTAAAATTGGCAAAACTCCACTGTGGGGACGCAGAGAATGCGATAGGCGATAGGGAGCGTTTGCCTTTATGTAGGATCTATTTAAGACGCGGTGATTGGTCGAGAGCCTTTTTTGCTGCTTTTCTCTGTTGTTTATCGTTTTTTTTTCTTATTTTTGTTCGTTTTTTGAACAAATAAAAAGAAATGAACACGCGTTGAAGTGCGACAACAAGTCTACAAAAAGAGAGTTTTTACAAACGTTTTTCTCGAAAATGAGTTCTTAGAATTTCCTGAAACTTTGTCACCATGTTCTCCAATAATTTCTCTATTTTTTGATATACAATTCATACCCTGTTCATGACTTCATTTTTGAGAAAAATTGCAAAAAAATAAAAAAATTTCGAAAATGGTTTCTTAGAATTTTCTCAAACTTTGTCACAATGCGCTCCAGAAAATTCTCTATACTTTGATATACAATTCATACCCTGTATTATTGTTTTAAAAAAGTTGTCACCTCCAAAGCCGCGTGACCTTTAAAATTAGGCTCCGCCTCTTCACGCGAGTTTCATTAAATTTTTATTTTCCTTCAGTTTTTGTTCATGAAAATTTACAAATGTGGAAATTCGCGTGAAGAGGCGGAGCCTAATTTTAAAGGTCACGCGGCTTTGAAGGTGACAACTTTTTTAAAACAATAATATATGACTTCATTTTTGAGAAAAGTTGCAAAAAAAATTTTTTGAAAAAAGTTTTTTAAAATACTTGACAAAAAAAATGTTTCTCAAAAATGGGTTCTTAGAATTTTCCTAAACTTTGCTACAATGTTCTCCAATAATTTCTTTATTTTTTGATATACAATTCATACCCTGTTCATGACTTTATTTTTGAGAAAAGTTACAAAATATAGAAATATGTGAACAAATTTGACAAAAAAAATGTGTTTTCTCAAAAATGGGTTTTTAGAATTTTCTGAAACTTTGCCACAATGCTCTCCAATAAATTTGATATTTTTTTGATAATTACACAATACCCTTTTATTCATTTTTGAGAAAAGTTGCAAAAAACAAATTTTGAAAAAAAAAATTTTTGGCAAAAAAAAATTGTTTTTCTCGAAAATGGGTTCTTCAAATTTTCTCAAACTTTGCCACTAACTTTCCCAGGAAACGTTCTATATTTTAATATACAATTTATACCCTGTTCATGACTTAATTTTTGAGAAAAATTGAAAAATATTGAAAAAAGTGAACATTTTTGAAAAATATTTTTTTCTCGAAAATGGGTTCTTAGAATTTCCTTACACTTTGCCACAATGTTATCCAATGAATTTTCTATTTTTTGATATACAATTCATACCCTGTTCATGACTTTATTTTTGAGAAAAGTTGCAAAAAACAAATTTTGAAAAAAAAAAAATTTGGCAAAAAAAAAATTGTTTTTCTCGAAAATGGGTTCTTAGAATTTCCTTAAACTTTGCCACAACGTTCTCCAATAAATTCTCTATTTTTTGGCACTAAAAATATACGCTGTTCATGACTTCATTTTTGAAAAATACATGTTTTCTCTGCTACTCTTCGAAGCGAACTGTGTTTGCGTTGTCGCGCGAAAAAAAGTGGGCGGAGTCTCGCGTTCTCATGCCGCAAGTCGATTGAAAACACAATATTATCGGTTCAATATTCTTGACGGCTACCATATGCGCCCACGAAAAAATATAATAGATGCACGACACACCAGCTCACATTTTTGCACTGCGTTCAGTTGAAAACCCTGTGGGGGCGGAGCATCGATTTTTCGCGTCACTGCTTACTGTAGTTTATTTAAATAAACTAGTCTGCGAGCAGTTAAAACGAAGTTCCATTGTCTACTGATCTAGAGTATTTACTCTATTTATATCTGGGGCATGCCGGCCTATTTTTTAGAACCTCTTGATTGGGTGCTCGTAAATCAGAGGTGCCGGTTAATTACAGTAAATTTCCAAATAGTATTTCCAATCACTCGTTATTTCAGCGACTCAAGTGTTCAACAAACGTGTGCTCCTGCCATTTGCAAATTCCCGAGAACTGCTTGCTGTACCGGCTCTCCGTCCTCTGTGAGCGGCCTATTCGAGTGTGCCTAGTCTATGTTTTCTGAGAAATCTGTGATAACTTTATCTCCTGAAAGCACAAAACACCAGTCTCTACCTCAGCTAGTAATTTATTAATTATTCAACAACAACTTTCATGACAAAGTGCCTTAATCGTTAGAGTAAATATTTGAAATTTAAATAAATATATACAATTGTGTTTGAGCTGACATGGCATGGCATGAAATGCTCTACTAAGCACATTTAAAACGTGCACCAACCGACGCCGGCGATCCCGAGCAACACGCTTGTCGCGGAAATACGCAAACATCGTCGCCGCACACTTGGCTTTGTGTCGAGTTTCCGGTGCATGTGCACGTGGACGATGAGCACGCACGTGTTCTCGTTTGGACTCCACAATTGCCGCACAAGTCGTTGCAGGCCGACCATGCAGACCAGGTCGTCCACGTGCAGGTCTAAAAGGGTGAAGAAGGTGGTGGTGGCTTGTGATATTCTGATGGCGCCAGGTTGGCTCTGGGATGCATTTTTGCGTCGCGGAAAACTTCCTTCTAGCGCAAAAACGAGAAATTTTCAAAAAAGGATTGTCCACGGGGAGTACACGAAAAAAAAAACACAAGAAATTCGCCATAAACTCGCAAAAAATAATTTACAAAAAAATTGATAAAAAAATCAAAAGAAAAAATAATTGCGCGTGTGTTTTGGTGTGTGAACACCGCGACGCAAAATTGCACCAAAGCCGCCCGTTTTTCAAATTTTTTTACCTGTGAATAAACCGAAACGGCGATTGTGGCAAAGAATAAAATTAGAAATTGTTTTTCCATTTGTTTTTCCGAATGAGCAATTCTGCCGTTTTCCACAAGTTATATATTTTTTACGCGATACCAACTTTTTGTTATTCCCACTTTATAATTTACCTTGCACCTGTTTTTTTTCCGGGAAACAAAAACAAGACCAGTGTTCTGCGTTTGCGTGGGAAAACAAGAACACCAAAAAAAAAAGTGATTCTCACTTTATTGGGGTTAGTGGCATTATGCGAGAGAGTCAAGGCACACAAGATGCAGTCAATATATAAGTTACAAGTTCAAGGATCAAGAAGAAAAAAAAAGAAAGAAAGAAAAGAAGATACTCGTTTTCGTGTTTTCAAAAGATCTAATCCATGTGGAAAACTTCTCCGCCACCGTTTTGAAGCTCTGGCGGCCTGTACGTGATCATCATTCTTTCAATGTTCTAAAAATTGCGTTATTTTGTGATGTGAAATGCGGGCAAATTGAAAGCTTGTAGTTTTGCTCTAATGCAACCCGCGCCACTTGCCAAATTCTTATTAAAATTTCTCTTCAATTGTTTCTTTATATTTTTAAGAATAGTCTAGTTTTTTCCTTGTATTATGGATTGGATTTATGAGTGAGCGACACAACGCGGTGAATTGTGAGGCTAAAGTTGGCTGGTCTCGCCACGATTTTGAGAGGCTACTAGTAGCGCAAAAAATATTTCAATATTCTATATTACCGGCCCGCCAAAATGGTCAAACGTGCTTCGCTGAACTCAACGCTATGCGATTTTCATTTTGGTGTCCAAATTATTTCATTTCACGTATAAATTCAATGTAAACTGAAATAATTTAGAAACCAAAATGGAAATTGCATAGCGTTGAGTTCAGCAGAGCGCGTTTGATTATTTTGGCGGGCCGGCAATATAATTTTTTCACTATTAATTTTTTAATGTAACATGGAATGGTAATTGCTTTTTAAGAACACATTTTGTTTAGGGAGAACTATGAAAATGCATGTTTATTTAAAAAAAACACACACACATTTTTCGCGCTAACCTTAGTCTGTCAAAATTGTGGAGAGACTAGCCAACTTTCCCCACAATTCACCTCGTTTTGTCGCTCACTCATGAATCCATAATACTCATTGTGTCCCAAAGTGGAAAAATCCACAGCATGTCTTCAACTGTCTACACTCTCTTCTCTCTCCCTCACCACAGCGGAGCAGCTATTTTTTCAACTGGACATGGTTTATTTTTTGATTCTCAGCAAAATTAGACCACTTTTTGAAAATCTGTCATTAAAATATATTCTTCAGGTCAAATTCTTCGTTTTTATTACAAAAAAAACCACGATTGGTGCAGCAGAATTGACGGAGGAGATGCGTTTTAAATATTTGGAGCCGTTAAAAAAAACAAATTTGCACGTTTCGAGCTGGTCGTGGTATTAAAATGTTTGCGAGAACCTTCTGCACAAGGCGAAATTTTGAAATTCCTTATAATGTACCAGAAAATCAAGTTTTCAGTAATTTGTTTTATTAATTCTTTAAAATTCATCTCCTCCGTCAATTCTGCAACAATTGTGATATTTTCGTAATAAAAACGAAGCATTTAATCTGGAGAATATATTGGGGGAAAAGGATATATGCGCCAGTCTTAGAGGCGCTTTTCACGCCCGAGAAACCGTTATATCTTATTCTATTTTCAGTCGAGTTTCTATTGTCGACCCGCCAAAATGGTCAAACGCGCTCCGCTGAACTCAACACTATGCGATTTCCATTTTGGTTTCCAAATTATTTAATATCACGTTGAATTTATACGTGAAATCAAATAATTTGGAGACCAAAATGAAAATCGCATAGAGTTGAGTTCAGCGGAGCGCGTTTGAGCATTTTGGCGGGTCGACAATACTATAAAAAACGAATCCTAGCCCACTTTTTAGCCCGTAAATTTTCAAATAACATTGAAATTGAAACTCAGACAAATTAATTTATAAATATTTATTTGCATTATTAATATTGATTTAATAAGTTTAAAAAATGCAGTTTCGTGTTGCTTCTTTCAATCTCTTGGCACATTGTCTTGAGTCGTACTTATTATTCGGGAGCCTGTCATACTTCTCTTCCTCAACACTGTATATATAATTAATAGTATTTAATTAATAATTTTCAATCAAAAAAATAGAAAGCCATTATAAAATTTAAAAAAAAACCGAGTAACGCGGCAATTTTGCGAGCGGGATTGCATTAGAGTAAAGCTACAATCACATTCAAATAATTTTTTGTTACCTCTAGACCACGCCTCCTGGCTTCACCAATTGGTGTCATGCCAAAATCGTCCTTCTCATTTGGGTCAAGTCCGCACTGCAGCAAATAGGCGACAATTTCAGGCTTGTTGAGCGATACGGCCTGTAAGAACATGATAATTTGGGTGAAGGATGGAGGAGCCTAAATACCACATGAAGTGCCGTCCGATTATCGTAATCCTTCTCGCCCATGTGAATGCCGGCCGCTTCGTTGCACTTCAAAAGTTCAACATCGTTTTGGTAGACGGCGAGGCAGAGTTCGACACCTGAAACAAAAAATAATAGAGATAAAGTACAGTGTCGTAAAAAAAAACGTTCGGTTCAGTCATTCGACCAAAAAACAAATACAATGTTAAAAAAAACGCAATTAAATTAGATTGATAAGACTCACCAATCTTTTGGGCCGTCGAATCGATAAATCCACCGGCATCTCTGATCGCCACAATGCAGTCCATCGCTTTTGCCTTCACCGCGCACACCAACGCATTGTAGCCAAACATGTCTCTGGAATAAAGGCGTGGTGTTTACGGACATTTGGCTCCGCCCCCATTCGAATGTGCCGCCAAAGCCCACGCGCTGCGGTGGAAATCTCGCATCTTGTCTGCGTCTCGAAAAATGTAAATTCGCAAAATTGGCACTATGCCAAGATTTTTTCCGCGAGTTCAACGGAGCGCACTTTCACGAGAGCAGTCGCTTTGTAAACTTTAGTGCATTTTTAGGCTCTGGGACGTTTCGAAACTTTTGTGCTATTTTTCGTCGCCGTGTTCGCACCATTGACGAAATTCGGTCATGTCGAATCTGTTATGGACCTATTCACAAAATCGGAAAAAAAAAAGAAAAAAAAATTGCGAAAAAAACTTTTTGAGCGTATACAGGAGAATTTTTTCCAACATTTCCCAAAATTTCAGGTCAATCGGAGCATTCTCCGATTTTTCCCGCAATTTTTTCCGGTTTTGTGAATAGGTCCATAAAAGATTCGACATGACCGAATTTCGTCAATGGTGCGAACGGCTCCGCGACATCTCGAAACCGGACATCTCGAAACCGCGACATCTCGAAACCGCGACATCTCGAAACCGCGTCAACAGGGGGAGGGTGGTTGAAAAGAGAGGTAGGAAGTAAAATTTTTTTTTTCATAATTCAATGACTATTCAACAAAAAATCAAAAAGTGCAAGATTTGAATATCATTTCTTTGGCAGCCACCAAAAAAAGTTTACAGTACGCAAACTGCACCTTGCACCGGGAGCAGCGGTGGGACCAAAAAAAAAGTTTTTTCGGTCATTTCTTTTGCTTTAATTGGGTGTAACAAAAACTTTTGTTTTGTTCATGCATGTAAGAAAAAAAAGTTTTTTTTATTTAAGACGCGGAGGCGCAAAACAATGCCTGTATGAACAAAAACTTAGCCGGGATATGCTCTGAATTGACAAAAAATCTCTAATTTTCAACGAAAACTTTGGAAATTGCCATTCAACTCGCAGAAATACTATTTTTTTCCCCTGTAAACGTGTTTTGAGAGAGGGTGCCGAAACACTAGACGCACACATCGGTGCAAGCGCGCTCTATTGTCAATTTTCTCTGCTTTTCAAAACCAATCTCTCGATCAGGAGTGGGAGAAAAACAATTTCACAAAAAAAAAAATTTTGTTTGTCCTTAAAAAATTGAAAAAAAAAATGTTTGTCCCTAAAAAAAGTATCAAAACAATTTTTTTTTCCTCAAAAAAAATCAGAAAAAATAAATTTTGTTCAAGAAAATAATATAAAAAATTGTATTTCTGCGAGTTGAATGGAAATTTTCCAACGTTTTCGTTGAAAATTAGAGATTTTTTGTCAATTCAGAGCATATCCCGTCTAAGTTTTCGTTCATACAGGCATTGTTTTGCGCCTCGGCGGCTTAAATGAACAACTTTTTTTTTCTTACATGCATGAACAAAACAAAAGTTTTTGTTTCACCCAATTAAAGCAAAAGAAATGACCGAAAAAACATTTTTTTGGTCCCACCGCTGCTCCCGGTGCAAGGTGCAGTTTGCGTACTGTAAACTTTTTTTGGTGGCCGCCAAAGAAATGATATTCAAATCTTGCACTTTTTGATTTTTTGTTGAATAGTCATTGAATTATGAAAAAAAAAATTTTACTTCCTACCTATCTTTTCAACCATCCTCCCCCTGTTGACGCGGTTTCGAGATGTCGCGGTTTCGAGATGTCCGGTTTCGAGATGTCCGGTTTCGAGATGTCCGGTTTCGAAATGTCCGGTTTCGAGATGTCGCGGTTTCGAGATGTCGCGGTTTCGAGATGTCCGGTTTCGAGATGTCGCGGAGCCGTGCGAACACTGCGACGAAAAATAGCACAAAAGTTTCGAAACGTCCTAGTTTCTCAACGTCTCAGATTCGAAACCACCCAGAGTCACAAATGCACAAAGTTGCGAAACGTCACAGCTTCAAAACAACAGGGCAGCAATTCGTCAAGTGCAAAAAAAAAAAACGGCTCTCGGACATTTTGAAAATTTTTCTGCATTTCATCGTCGCGGTGTTTGCACACAATCATTTTTAAAAATTTTAAAGGAAATTGTGTGCAAACACCGCGACGAAAAAATGCAGAAAAACCTTCGAAACGTCCAAGAACCAAAAAAACCCATACTTTGTGTGCACATTAACTCCAATTTTGAGCAAGTAATTGACAGCCTCAATGTTTCCATTGGAAGCGGCAACGTGAAGAGCGGTACGCAAATTGTAGTCGGCTGCCGAAAAGTTCACTCCAGACGCCTTCAGCGATTTCAGAATCTCCACATCGTTGGTTTTGGCAGCGTTACAAAACATTGGTGGGAGAATAATGTCGCGGAGCAGTTGAACTTCCTGCGAAGACGAGACTCGGAGACACTTGGCAATGTGCGGAATAATGTCGAGCTCTCGCATCGCACCGGTCGTGGCCACAGTCATTTCTCCGCGAAGGTTGGCTTGAAGCATCTGGAAATTCGAAAATTGAGGAAAAATTTGGGAAAAACAAAGATCGAATACTCCTCACGCTTCTCTTCATCGGAAGATCCCACTCATCCTTTCCGAGAACATAGCACAACTTGGCCATGGCCGCTTCCGAAGTCATGTCCGATCCGGGAATGACGCCAATGTCGTAGAGGATTTTTCCGGTGGCATAGTTCACGTCAACCTGTCCTTTCAGACATTGTGAGCAATTTACAATCATCACTCCACGGTTTATAGCCTCCTAAAAGATTTTTTTGTATTATTTAAGTATTTAAGTTGTCGCGCGGTATTTGCGTACCCGCGTTGCATACCAATTTACGAGACTCCGCCCACTGCCCGGGGGTACGACAGAATAGAAATAGGCGAAATAGAAATGCTACAAAATAGAAATTCTACAAAAAAGAACTGGAAAAAATAGAACTGAGCGAAATAGAAATGCTACGAAATAGAACGGCTACAAAATAGAAATGAGCGAAATAGAAATGCTACAAAATAGAAAAAATTTTGGCGATGGAGCGCGTTTGCATTATTTTTTCAATTGCTCAGTTTTTCGCCGATTTTCCATTTTTTTTTTCTGAAACTGCATTGATTTTATACCTTTTTTCATTTTCGATGTTGTTAAGTGCGTAAAATATCTGAAAATTACTGAAAAATCCTATAATAATCGGAAAATTCGAAGAATAATGCAAACGCGCTCCATCGCACCGATTTCTATTTCGCCCATTTCTATTTTGTCACATTTCTATTTCGCGCTGTTCTATTCCGCTCATTTCTATTTTGTAGCCGTTCTATTTTTTCCAGTTCTTTTTTGTAGCAATTCTATTTTGTAGCATTTCTATTTCGCCTATTTCTATTCTGTCGTACCCCCCACTGCCCCGCTATTTTTTGGTGTGATTATTGCTTTTTTTCACATTTTTCCCTCATTTTGCAGCGTTCCTTATGTTTTTTTATACATTTTTTTCAGATCAATAAATGGCGTATGTGAATGAATATTGAACGATAAAATTCTAGAAAAAGAGAAAAATGGCGGATGATGCAAAAATCGATAAAAAATGTTTTCAGTCTTTTCATGGTAATTTTTTTATTTTTTCCTCTTTTTTTTTGGAAATAATTGATTTCAGGTCGCTAAATGTGTTGTTCGAATGGATGGGATTTTGTTAAAAAGTGCGATGAATTGAGAAAAATTCCGAAATCAATTATTTCCAAAAAAAACTGAGGAAAAATGCAAAAATTAAATACCATGAAAAGACGAAAAAATTTTTTTATCGATTTTTGCATCATCCGCCATTTTTTCTCTTTTTCTCGAATTTTCTTGTTCAATATTCATTCGCATACGCCATTTATTGATCTGAAACAAAAATGCCTCAAAAAACATAAGGAACACTGCAAAATAAGAAAAAAAATGTGAAAAAAAGGAAAAATCACACCAAAAAATAGCGGGGCAGTGGGCGGAGTCTCGTAAATTGGATTGCAACGCGGGTACGCAAACACCGCGCGACAACTTAAATAAATCAATAATATATTTTTTTTCAATGCTATTTACAATGCTATTTACAAATTACCTTCAGAGCCATGATAATGTCCTGTCGGCGAGTTGGCATGTTTCCTGACCCAAATGTTTGCAAAATGACACCCCGAGTTGGTGGCTGAAGGAACGCGCGCACCGATTCGATAGTCATCGATGGAAAGATTCGAAGCATTCCAACATCTCTGCACAGATTCTCATGAATTGTGAACGCGGCGACCATATCGCTTCGGAAGATCGAATCATAATGCACCTTGATATTGATGGCCATTTGTGCAATCGGATGCATATTCGGACTGTCAAACGCCTCAAGCGCAGAGTTATCCAACTTGACAGTTCTGTTGCCACGCATAAGCTTGTTGTTGAAGTAGACGCACACCTCCGGAATGTCAAAGTTACCCGCAGTGATGAGCGCGCCGACCAGATTCTCCATACCGTCCGAGCGAACTTCGGCGACCGGAATCTGACTACCCGTGACGATGACCGGCTTTCCGAGATTTTCCATCATGAACGAAAGTGAGCTGGCCGTGTAGGCAAGCGTGTCTGTGCCATGAAGGACGACGAAACCGTCGTATTTGTGGTAGGCTTTTTTGATGTCTGTCGCGATTCGGATCCAGTCGTCAAATGTCATGTCGCAAGAGTCGAGCAGTGGCTCATATTCGACAATCTGACAGGGAATGAAATTATGAATATTTGAATTTTCTCATAAACTAGGTAGAGAATGTAGAGCAGACGGGTCTCAATACGAAAAACAAAATGAGCCTCGAAATAATTGTGTAAAAATGGCCAAAAAATAGGATTAAACTGGAAAATGTACTCTGGTTAGGATGCAAATTTTGAAAATAATGTCAAAAATACATTTTTTTATTATTTTTAATTCAAATAGAAAGTATTTCAGCGGAACATTGGCTCTGGGACGTTTCAAAAATTTAGTGCATTTTTAGCGGTAAATTTTCCGGAAAATTTCGAAAAATTCTCCGAAAAACATAACTAAGTTTTGAAGCGTCCCGGTTTCGAATCGTCTCTTTTTTTTTTTGCAATTTCGACATATTTTTGTTTTTTTTTTTTTTTTAGAATTTCTCGACTTTTCTATCAAGTTTAGGCCCAAATTTTCAAATTCTTATTTCTCAGTCTTTTTTCAACTTTTCCGGGCGATACAGCGCCTAAAATATTCATTTTAATCGTATTTACAAAGCTGTGTATCTATAAAGCAATTGGAGAGAAATTTAGACCCTCTGCCCTGAAATTTCTGAAAAACTTGAAATTTTAGTTATATTAGCAAATCGTTAATAACTTTCTTATTTCTCAACCGATTTGATCGCGCGAGCTCTTAAAATGTCCAAAATTCGATTCTTAGCAATGTCTGCCCCACTTATCCAATTCAATTTTTTTTTTACTTGGATAAGAGGTGCAGAAATTGTTAGGAAATTAATATTTGAACATTTTAAGAGCTTGCGCGATCAATTCGGTTAAAAATAAGAAAGTTATTAGCGATTTGCTGAAAATAACTGAAATTTCAGTCTTTCAGAAATTTCAGGGCAAGGGGTCCAAAATTCTTTCCATTTGCTTTATAGATACATAGGTTTGCAAGCACAATTAAAACAAATAGTTTAAGCGCCGGACCGCCCGGAAAAGTTGGAAAAATGGCCGTTCTGGTACCGCTAATCTACACCCACTTTCGTGTCAAGACCCGCCGGCTGTCAGCTCCACACAAACGATTAATAAAAAAACCGTACCCAGTAGACGACCCTCTTCTTCATGTTTCGAACCGGCGGCAGCGAGTACGGACGGACCGTCGTCGACGCGTACTGTTCCTCAATGTATCGACGATCATTGAGCGGCGGAATGTCGCGCAAAACTTCAGGAAGGTAGCCAGGAACGGGACAGTAAACTGAAAAAAAAGGCAAAGTTTGCTGCCCGTGCAAACAATAATCAGGCGCCATATAATCCGCTCGCTTCTCTGCTGCTCAGTAACATCACCAGCTGACTTTTTCAAACATTCAATTCACTATTTTTAGCTCCCAAAAGCAGCACAGCGCCACTGAAAGAACGACAAATACTATACTTTCTCCTCGCCTACACGAGCAAAGAATGGAAAACAACGAGCCGTAAAGAGCCAAGGCAGGCAAACAGGTGGTGGTCATTCATGTGCCGGACACATGTGTCTTTTACAAAGTGCATCATCGCCGGGCGCTATACGTTGTATCATGTGAAGACGCTAGGCTACGCAACACGCGACGGAAAAATTTTTAAAAATTACTTACCCCCATCCGTGGATTTCATTCCAATCGTTCCACCCGTGTACAGGACGAGAACTCGCGA
Source organism: Caenorhabditis japonica (assembly GCA_963572235.1). NCBI lineage: Eukaryota > Metazoa > Nematoda > Chromadorea > Rhabditida > Rhabditidae > Caenorhabditis > Caenorhabditis japonica. The sequence continues at coordinate 20,242,774 of OY754346.1, forward strand.
TTCCGGCAAGGCGGACGGCGCGCCGAGTTGCTGCTGAGGAGTGGCAGTTTCTTGGACTTCGAGGACGAGTTCCTGCAGAGTTCAGGGTTAAAAAGGGACAATTTGAATTGTTAAATTTCTACTCAACCTCAATAGAACCCTTGAGAATAACAATGGGATCCTCGACAAAGAGCGGTGAGCTCGTGTAGGCCGGGTAGAGGACGCCGACAGTAGCCATGGCTGCTCGAAAAAATAAGGGAATGAAAAGGAGCAGCCGAGACGAAGGAAGGACGGAACAAACGAACGAACGATTGAAAGGAGCGAGTGAAAAAGAAAGAAAAAAAAAACCAAATGCAGACGGTGGGCGGAGCCAAAGACGGTTGGTTCGCGCGATGCGATGCGATACGAAACGAAACCGAATGAAAGTGAGGGTGCATCAGCACTCTTTCCATCTCGACACTCTGGCCTTGCACACCATATCGCCGGACAACGTGGAGAGAAGGGATGTGAAAAGAAGCGTCCAAAGTTTGATTTGTTTCTGCCATGTCTCAAGGCTGCACGCGATCAAATAATCATTCCGAGGTGGTGGTCTTATTGTGTGCCAACTGGGTGCAAAGAGTTCAGAGAGAGAAACGGACGGCGAGGCGTCTAATCGCGTTCTCTGGTTAATGGGTTTCGTCCGCAAGAAATTTAGATCGGGCACTATTACGTGTTCACGAGCGAAATTCAGTCTCGCAGCGAATTGAATTTCACACCCAGTTTATGCGATTTTCACGAAATAACAGAAAACAGCTATAAAAAATGCGCAAAAACTTGGCAAATACCCATTTACTATGGGATGATTTGCTATTTGCTCATTTACTACAGAATATGAACAGGAAAACGGCTGTAGCTTAACAGTGAATGTATCTTTTATAATGCATTTTTTGTTGAAAATCTTAGAATAGGATTTAAAATGTTATGAAACCAACAATTTTCAGAGAATATTTGCTTTTAAAACGCGTTGTGCTCATTTTCTATAGCAAATGATCCCAAAGCAAATGAGTATTTGCCCTGGAATTTTGGGAAACAATGGCAAAAATACTCCTGGACATTCCCAAAAAATTTCAGACCAAAATATCTACTTTCCTGAAATTTTCTGGGAATGTCCAGGAGCATTTTTGCCCTTATTCCACAAAATATCAGGCCAACCGGAGCATTTTCCGAGCATTCTCAGAGTTTTTTGCTATTTCGTAAATAATTTGCATGATTCAATTGATTTATTGAACATTTTAGTAAAAATGAACAATAATTATGGAAAATTGAGAAGAAATTCCTTTTGAAAACTGCTGAAGATTGAAATTGACCCAAAAATTCGCTGAAAGAGAGCATTTTCATAACGAGGGGGTGAACAACTGAACATTTAATTAATTTTTGCATTTTTAATAAAAATTATGCTTTTTAAGAAAGAAAACGATAAAAATTGTGATTTTCGACGAAAAACTGTAGAAAAATAGAATTGATTTACGATAAACACCGTGCAGTTTTTCGCTGCGAAACATCGAAGCGTCGTAGCTGAATTTCGCTTGTGAACACTTGATGCAAAAAAATCGGCTTTTTCTGCATTTTGTCGTCGCGGTGTTTGTGCACAGTCATTTTTAAAAGCTTTTTAAGAAAAATTCCATTAAAAAAACCTTTTTTTAAATAATGTGCAAACACCACGACGACAAAATGTAAGGAGGCCTGGCAAAACTCGGGGGAAACGATTCTAAAAGCCTGAAAACAGGCTCCGCCCCTTCTGCAAGCTTGCGGCACTGTTTTTTTGCACTTCCTCTACAAAACTCGTGGGCGGAGCCTGATTCCCTGTTTTTTCATGGTTTCGTGGCGATAGTGATATAGATTTTACGAAAAAAAAAAACAATCATTATTTACAAAAAAGTGCGCGCCATAAGAACAGAGTCCGACTTCCGCAAGCACCAGAATTGCACAATACCTTGAAATATTTCGAAAATTTCGTGGAAATGCGACTGAAATGTTATGAAAACTGTACATGTGATAAAACTATGTGACGCATTACTGGTCAAATTGTAAACGCTTATCTTATCTTATCAATGTCTCGTTTTTTTTTTTCGCCGCTTTTCGTAGTCAGCATCGGGTGAGCACGAGACAATTTGGAATCGCACGGTGTTTGGAAAACAATACTTTTTTGAAAATTTAAGAGACGAGATATTTAGATTTCTGCAATTTTTCATTTTTCTATGTGCCTTTTTCCGATCACTAAAAATGATCCTTTGATCTTTTCAAATCTCGATCGGCCAAAAATCAAAAACAAATTCAATTCCAAAGTTTTCCACATTTTTTGCTCGTTAAAATAAAACCATCTCAATCAGCAACAAATCGTTTGCAGCAAACCAATCAATCGTCCAAACACGACAATCTCACTTTTGATCCCACGAATCGTTTCGTCGAAAGACCAGCGCGTACCACGCATGCACCCGACGAAGGAAGACAATTCAGACATCGTTAAAAGCCATAAAATTGGGAGGAGAAAGTGTACAGCCAGTTTTACGAGGTTTTCCCCCAGTTAAATATTTACTGCACGCCTTTTACGACATAAAAAGAAACTGAAAACTTGCGCTTACCGTTGCCGAAATGTTTCGCAGAAAGGAGCCATCCTCGTGATGATGTTGCACGAGCAGCTGTTTCGGAAGATGTGCCTCGTCGAGAATTCGAGACGGTTTGCGGATGGCTCCCGGCGAGGTGATTGATTTTTTCGGCGACACTGCAAGAATGGTGGTGTTTGCGGGAACCGGACGACGCCCAATTCAAAAGAGGGGATGCAAATGCTAATGGCGCGCACTTTTTTCTTTATATGAAAAATAAAATTAAAAAAAAATTATATTTTATACCGATAAACAGAGAAATATTGGCGAAAATCGATAAATTGACAGCAAAGAAAAAAAAACTTGAAGCCACGCCCACTTTTAAGGCTCGGATTCTTGCAACTGCAGGGCGCGTTTTTTCGCTACTAAAATTTTAGGACATTTCATTTTTTTTTAAGGATTTTTCGCATTTAAAATAAATTAAATATACATTTTGCTCGTTTTCAATTTAACGAATTTCGCCTTAGATGCCACCAACAAAATGACAAAATGCGAGTTTCGAAAATTAGATTTAAAACAAATTTAAAATGTCATATCGGGCTCAAAAAATGGGCGGGGCTTAAAATTTTTATGTCGATTTCCGTATTGTCGAGACCCTGACAAAACCGGGGAAACCACGAAACCGGGGAAGACAAAACCAGGAAAGACAAAACCGGGGAAAAAAATGGACAAAACCGGGGAAGAGGCTCCGCCCCCTTTTGCAACTGCTGCACGATGTTTTGTACTGGAAGTGTTGAAAAAGTGCGCCGCAGACTTGCAATTTTTCCCCGGTTTTGTCCATTTTTTCCCCTGTTTTGTCTTCCATGGTTTTGTCTTCCCCGGTTTTGTCAGGGTCTCGTATTGTCTCAACTACTGTCTCAACGGTGACAGCTGTGATCTTGAAAAATTCTGCACCGCCTAACACAGCTGAAATGTGTGTGACCGTAATCCGTTCAAAGTAATGGGGTTATTGAGGGTCGGAAAAAAATAGTTTTTTTCCTTTTTTTCCTTATTCAAATGACGGAAAAAAAAGAAAAAAATCCGTGGCCGCGAGAGTTTTTTTCCGTTGCTTTTCTAGGCCATAGTAAAAGTTTTTTAGGCCATCCGCTGTGAGACTGTATTTTTTCAAAAATTATTTGCCCGTAAATCGATATTTCGCAGGTCTCACAGCGGAGGGCCTAAAAAACTTTTGCGATGGCCTAGAAAAGCAACGGAAAAAACTCTCGCGGCCACGGATTTTTTTCTTTTTTCCGTACTTTGAATAAGGAAAAAAAACTATTTTTTTCCGACCCTGAATAACCCCAGGGAAAATTTCAGCGGTACCCACGCTATAGTATAGCCACCCACATAACTGAAAAATGGGATTTTTCCGATTTTCTGTGGGTGGCTATTTTGAAATATATGGGTGGCTATTCTGAAAGATTCCCTAGGAAACCAGTATAGCCACCCATTACCACTGAGTGGGTGGCTTAACTGAAATAATATATTCCAGTAAAAGCACCCATATATTTCAAAATAGCCACCCACAGAAAATCGGAAAAATCCCATTTTTCAGTTATGTGGGTGGCTATACTATAGCGTGGGTACCTATATTGTAGTGGGTGGCTATGCTGAAATTTTTCTTTCAGAATAGCCACCCATAATTCCAGAATAGCCACCCATAATTCCAGAATAGCCACCCACGCGGCGCCGACTGTGGGTGGCTATACTATAGCAAGTCAAATGGGTACCTATTTTGAAATATATGGGTGGCTATTCTGTAATTATCCCTAACCCCATAATCTAACGAGTTTTTGTTAAATTTTCTGCTCACTCCGTCTATAAAAATGTTTTATTGTGAAAACAAAAAAATCGAAACGCGGTGTTTGCGTACTTTTGAAATCCAAACGGCAATGAAAGAAATATCATGGGAAATGAAGAGAGACGTCCCCCTTTTCGTTCAAATTCCCGATCATTCTGAATTTACAAGAGTTTTCATTTTCTAGGTTCGAGCGGGGACTTGTTTTGAGATCAAACAACCAGTGGGTGTTTCGTCCGTAAACACTGCGTAGCTTGATTTATAGAGACCCTGACAAAGGCGGGGAAAACCACGAAACCGGGGGGAAAATATTGCAAGTCTGCGGCGTAGTTTTTCTTGAATTTTACAACACTTTCAGTACAAAACGCGTGGCGTACGTTTGCAATGGGCGGGGCGTTTTCCTCGGTTTTGTCAAGGTCTCAGATTTTCAAAAATCCAGCGTAATATCGGGTGTTTTGTCCGCAAACACTGCGTCTTAAAATGCAGACATTGGAAAATCGTTCCTAATCTTTTGTTATTTTTCCGATTTTTTCTTATTGATTTTGCGTTTTTTTTTTCCTTTTTTGTGTTAAAGTCTGTACTTATTTCGAAGAAATAAAGTGCAATGGAAAATTGATTATCCATTTAATCTTGCCGCTCTGCACGATTCTCTCTAGAGCGCGTTTGCATCGTACTCTCCCAAAATAAGACCGTGTTTCCAATAAAAGCGCAGAAAACCCACTTCCATCACTAGTGCACGAGCATCGGCGAATTTGAATTGCTGGGCTCGCGGTCTCCACCGACGACGACATTTTCAATTTCCAGGATAAGGCACGATTCGGTTGAGCTACAAATGGAAATGTTCATTTATCATTATGACGTAATTAAATGTTGACGTATCATGCCGGTTTGACGCTCGGGGAATCCCTTTCGTCTTATCAGCAGAAAAAAGAAAGAAAGAAAGGTCATCTGACCGGCCAAACGAAAAAGAGGAAGAAGAAAAAAGGAGAGGGAAAATCGAATAGATGTACTTGTGAGTTTGCATGCACACACACAGGGATAGAGCAGAGGAGGAGCAGACAGCAAAATCCATGAGCTCACTTCCTCTTTCTTTTTTTTTTTGGAAAAAAAGGAAGCATGTTTCAATGGAAGAGATGGAATGCGCAGAAGAAAGGAGATGACGGACACGGCTATCAATTGATTTCAACGAAATTTATAGGTTTTGTCGAGAAAAAAACAAAGAAGAAAGTCTATATACATACATATCAAGGTTATATAAATGGTCAGCTGTTATTTAATTATATTCTTAAAAATAAACTGTGCAGTCCAGTTTGTTGGACAAATATGTTGTTGCAAAAATAATTGAATAAAAATGTTTTTTTCTTTTTTTCTGTTTTCAATCGACTTGCGACATGAAAACGCAAGTCAAGTCTGCATTCACCGTTCTGTCTGCGTCTCTTCCAATATCACTGTGTTCGCGTGATCGCCCACAAATGAGTGGGCGGAGTTTCACGTGTTCATGTCGCAAGTCGATTGAAAACACAATAACATCATTTTTCTGCCTAAAACCATAAATGTGCGGTTATTGCAAAAAATGAAAAAAAAAACAAAAAAGGCAGAAAATCACGTTAATTTATTGATTAATGAGATATTTCCGAAACAGTGACCGTAACCATAAAACTTTCTTTCAATGAGTAGTGCGAGGGGGCGCGTTTGCAACGGTGCACCGTTCAACACACCGTGTCCCGGTCACCTCACGCAACGCCTGCCAGTCTCAATAAGAGCGATTTACGGCATGTTCGGGGCTTTTCTCTGCGTCTCCATTTTTTCATGCGTTGGCAGAACACCAATGTGGAGACGCAGACATGCGATAGGGCGCGTTTGCCTTCGCGTAGCTTCTAGCGCCTTGGAGCGATAGAGCGCTTGAAATTCGATCTTAAACAAGTAAAAACCGTCAGTTTAGTAACAAAAGTAACTGCAAACTAGTCGATATCTCATAACCAGAGAACAGCTGGCGATAAGAAGGAGGAACCGTGAAAATGTTGAAGAGAGATAAATGAAGAGAAGAAAAACAGGTTAAAGGTTGCGAAGCGCAATCGAGGAGATCGCAGAGAAAAAAAAACACCTGTGGATCTGAAAAGCCGACGAGTGTGAGCACACAAGAGTGTCGAGTAGATCATGGTTAGTTTGGTGGCTAGTGGATTC